>VXBB01001739.1:0-75953 GCA_013399915.1 Illadopsis cleaveri
CGAACTGTTACCCGAAGCGCTCCGTCGGGGCAGCGGGAACTCGGCGCCCATGCCCGGGAGCCGCCCGCCCCGGGACTCGTTCCCCGCTCGTGTTCGCCCCCCGGGAGCGGCCCCCGCCGCGTGGCACCGGCCAGGCTTTCTGATGTCCAGCGCTCCTCAAGTACTTAGAAATAATCGTCTTTGGCTTTGAAGGGCGCTGGGGAGTCCTTGACAGCTTGGGAACTTTTAAACCCTTCCCCGCCCCATGGTTTGGTGTGGTGTTTTTTTTTTTGNCTTGCGAGGAGCGCGGAGGGGGAGCAGCCGCTTTTTAGCGGTCTCCAGCCCGCGGGGATAATCCCGGCGTTGCCCTGCGGGAGCCCCCTTTCTCCTCCCGGCCGCGGCGGGGGCGCCGGCGGGTNTTTTTTCTACTTGACTCTTGAGTAAATGTGTCGCTCAGAAAAAGTCTGGAGTCTAAGTGAGTGCAGGCGTGTGAAGACAGGGATTTATCTCAACTGCTCAATGTCTAACACTGACCTAAAAGCGGTAAAGAAATGTTTTGTTTATTCTCTTCCTTTCTGATATAGTTCAGTAATCGCTGCAGATAACAGGAGAAGGGCTAATAGTTTTAGGTTGAGCAGTAATCTGTGAAGTGGGGCCAGTACTTGGGAGTGATGGGTTATTGATAGAGTTGTGAGATTCCTTGGTAGAAAACACTTCAAAGCACAGATGGAGTAATGTGTGTGCTGTTTGTGCTGGAATAGGAAGAAGCTGTAGTTCTTTGTGCCTCTTCTGTAAACTGCAGGGAATGAGGGGACAGTATTCCTTCCTATAAGAAAAAGATGGGGGCAAATTATGAAAGAAGCCAGGAACTTTGAGAAACTTTGAATCTAGGGATGAGGAGGTTGTTTTGTCTTGCCTGTTATGCAAGACTGGCCTTCTTTTTAAAATTTTACGTAGGGAATCAAAATATATTACATTTAGAGGAGACAGGCTGTTGTTTGGGCTTTGGCTGATACAGTATTTTCCATAAACTAATAGTGAGTGTACTTGAAGAGAGGGATGAAGTAATGGAATAAGGCTGCAGTTCTTGTCCTCCAGTGTGCTGTCCCACACTACGGTGGTCTGTAGTTCAGATGGGATGATATGTGGCTTCTAATATATGGAGGCTGACATGATACAAAATAATTATGCTAGAGTAGTGCTCAAACTGGAAATCTGTGAAAGTTTCTGGTTAGAGTGCTTGCAAACTTGAAGGATTGAAGGTTAAACCTTCTGCTTGAGCTGTGGAACTGAGCTTTGTTCGTTGTTATGCTACAGCTTTTTGCCTTTTAAGTTCTCATCAGAAGAAAATATGCTAAGATGGAAGGACAGTTATCTGCCCACAGGCCCCAAGTCATTCTTAGTAAGAATTAGAATGTTTTCTCTGCAGCTATTGATTTGAGACTAGGACCATACTATGTTTCTCTTAAATAATGTGGAAACTTGATTTGTTTCCAGCTGAATTCTGGGGGTGAGTTGTGCAAATCAAACTTTTTCTGTCCCTTGCTGGAAGATTACTTTTGTGTTTATATAGCTGGCAGCAGTATGAATGGAGTTATTACGCAGTGAACACAGAGGTTTTGTTGTACATGAAATAATGTATAATTGAGCCAGTCCTCTTCTCGTTTTCCATGGCTATTTTCCTCAAATAAAGAGAAAATAGAAAACATTTTTTTAATCAGATACTGAGACAATAGTCTTGATTATACTCAGTAGTTACAGAAATTGAATAGTCTTTGTTAATCTTCCTATTTGTCCATGGAAGTATTAAAAATGACTTTACGTGTCAGGAATAGAATTACTTGTGCTTTAAAAAGGTATTTTCATAGCAGGAATAAGTTACTGTGGCTTCATGTTTGATTTATATGGTATAACACATGTGACATTTCATAGTTAATAACAGCATAAACCTGTTTTGTTTTTCACTATTTGCCTTGTCTGTAAAACATGCCTCAAGGGATCATGATTTTAGGAGTAGCAGTATAAACTCCTTGTACGTCAGCTACTCTTTGGCGTGCCTACTTTAGCTCAGGTTTATTTACTTTATTCTTCAGTGAGAAGGAACATGCCATTAACTTTTCTGAAACAAGAATAACATTGTCTGAGGGCAATATTGCTGTATGGAGGAAAGAGAAAGAAAAGCCATCATCTGACAGATGATGATAGAGTGTTTTGAAGTATCTTATACAGCGATGAGAAGGACAGGGTTTCTGAAAAGCTAACCAAACCAGGGCAGATACTTTAGTGAAGGATTCCAGAAGAGCTGATGGTGGCTGAGTGTTTCTGTCACTGTATTGGTGTCGCCTGGACAGTTAATTAGCTTTCGTGCCTTTGCAAGTCTTTGTTTTTTGATTAAACTTCCCTGCATGAGCAGTCACATCTTAGTGTATGCTTCTGTTCTTTTGAGCAGTCCCAGAGCACTGTCTTCCAGAATTCTCTTGAGTGCTTTGCGTGAGGAAGGAGCAAAAAGTACTGTTGCAGGTAATTTCAGTCTGCTCTTGCAGGCCTGTCTTTGACTGATGTGTACTTAATGTTGTCATGTAACTGCCCTGGTATCTAATATAGGTTGGATAATACAACTCTGCTTGGACTTTTCAATTCAAATGTGTTATTACTTCCTGGTTCATGAGTGGCTCCAGTTAAAATTGTTAGACAAGCTGTGGTCATTACTTTTGGCTTGTTTTTATTTTATTTTTGCTTGCGTGGGGTCCTGAGCTACAGGCAGTATATCACATGAATTGCACTACTGGTGTAACTGGTGTAAGTTACTGACCAGGCTGTGTGTGCCCAGTGGGTTATGATACTAAGTTTTGTTAATTATCTCAATAGCAGAAATGCATTAGTATACAGTACTGATGGGGAGCAATTGGTTTTGTCAGGCTGATTTCTTAGTTCTGTAACCTTAAATGGCATTCAGTGTATGGAGATCATTGATAGGATCAGATTACAAATGTTTTCCAGTGTAGAATGTAACTGTACTTTGCCTTTGGAAGCTTCCCTTTACAAGGAGTATGAGTCGTCTCAGGCTGTCACTGCTTATTCTCTTACATGGAAAGGTGGAGGTAGAGGGTGACTATTAACTTCTCCATATGGAAGGCTCACATACAGAATACCTGTAATCTAGGAAAAATTAGTGTCTTGACCAAGAATTAAATTAAATCACCCTGAGCCTTAGCTCTGTAGCAGAATTGCCATAGCACTTACATTCTCTCCTGAAAACTTAGTCTACCTTCAGAGGTGATAATGACAACTTTGTTACACCAGACTTATTTGTAAATTTTTAACCAAATGTTTTCCTTCACATTAAACTATTATTTATATCTAAGCCGACTTTTAATAAAAGCTGTTGGTATGTTGCATTGAGTTGTTTTCTTAGGTAGCAAAGCACAGTTGTTTTTCACCCCTCTTTTGAAAATTCTAATAACTGAAATATTTTTAGCTACTGATGGATGTAATTTCTTCTGCCACAAGAAGAACCAAAACATTTGGGAAGAAGTTAAGAAATTTGTACAAACAGCTGGAGATCAAAGTGGCAGCCGTTGTGCTGATTTAAGCTGCAAACTTGGAGCTTATCTTTGATTTCTTTAGTTTCGGCAGGTGAGGTAGCTGGAGAATTATTTTGAAGGTTTCTAAGTATGGTAAATATTTGTTGGATTTGCTGGGTTTTATTTGTGTTAAGGATTTATAGGTCTGGAATTTCAACATGTTGTGAATTAGTTTTTTCCTTTCACATACTGATATATTCTACCATTGAACTAATGGTGTTTTCTGGGTCTAGAAACGACGCAGAATGTATGGGGATTTTTTTTGTAGACCTCTCAATTCAGCAGAATTTTAGTAACTCCTTAAAGATTCTTGGAGCCCCTTTCCAATCTAACAAATATAATCTCTTTATTCTAACAGAGATTTGGTAGCCAAATTCAGTGATAGGGGACAGCGTGTTTCTACTCAGTGTAAAGCTTAGTATGCCAGATTTATTAAATATTTTGGTTTTGAGGATTCATTATACTCATACCACTTGCATGCTTGAACTGATTTACTCTTACATTTTCAAGGATATGTTTTAGAAGCAGAAAAATTGAGTGTTATTCAGTACTTCAGCTGACAAATCCCAGGTTTCTTGGGCGTATTCACAGTGTCAAACCACTTTGTTCGTAACAAGTAATAGTTGGAGAGCTTGTGTATCTAATGGGTGATGCATAATACATCAAAACATGTCAATAGTATCCAGTGAATGTTGGAATTGATTTCTTGATGTTGGTTTTGAAATCCCATAGTTGAAAAGGTGAGTATCAAGTGAGGAAAACTGTTCATCTGCTATGGACTTGGTGTTGTCCTAACAGAGCAACAGGCAGCTGTGGGGACTAATGTGCCAGAAGACGAGGCCTGAAAAGCTTGTTTTATTTTGAAACTTCAAACAGCCTTTGGAAACTTCTTTGAGAAGTTCTTCTGCCTCATTACATGTGAATGGATAAATGAAGTTTGAACTTGTGAATTAGAAGGGAGGCTTTAGTGGCAATGTGGCTTTTTAGTTTGTTTTTCTGCAGCAGTTAGGTCTTGCTGATGAGTTTTCTATAGAATGTTGAAATTCTCTGGAACTTATATCAGCACAGGTTTACTGCAGAGTTATTTCCTGGGAAGGTAGTATTTTTCTTTTTAAAGCTTGGCTGCTGCTTTGAATGCTTGAACAGCTGCAAACATGGACAAGAACACATCACTTCAAATGAAGCCTTTGATTTCATGCTGACTTTGAAGACTATATGTATCAATGTTTTCTGCACATGGAATATTGAAGTTTCTTCTCACTTCTGCATGCCAACTGGAGCTGGAGTAGAGCTGCAGTTAAATCTTAAGTCCTTTTTAAAGAGGATGTTTTGGTACAGTTATACAAATGGTTTGGTTACAGTTTCAGGTTATTTAATTGAACAGTAGGAGAAAGGTATTTGCATTGCTAGACAAGCAGCTGTGCAAGCCATGTGCTTTCTATCCACCCTTCTTTTGGCAGAAGGAGCCAGGAACTAGCATTTCAGCAGCTTCTTTCTTTTTTTCCCTAGATGGAAGAGTTCCTGTCTCCTTCCGCTCAGCCAGCTTGCTTCTCTTAAAGCTTTCCTTTCCAATTCTACAGGTTTTGTCCATGTTCACTGTAGCAATCACTGTATGTTTATAGCAAGTAAAGAAAGAGTTGTAAAGCTTGGGCATGGTGTGATATACCTGAAGGTTGAAAGGAAGAGCTGCAAATTTATTCCTCTGGAGTGCCTGAGAATGGTACCGAGGTATAATCTTTCAGTCCTCACATGAAGTGTAACTATCACAACATTTGCCTCTGTTGTCAAGCACTGCTCATGCTCTTGTAGACTATGCTGAAATTTCAGGTGTCCTTTGATTCAGGGTGGCTAGCTCCACACAAGCACACACTGAATATTAGGAGCTACACCTAGTTATAGCTCAAGGTATTCATGCTATTCATAAAGGCAGACCTTCATGTCTAGTTGCTGAATTTCTGAACTGGATTTGCACTGTAATGACAAGAGAGGCTTCCATATTGGTGGACTAATAAATGGTTAAGTTTTTAACCTTAAGGATTTTTATTATCCTGAAATAGCTGCATCTGAAATACTACTGTAACATCCATTGGGATTCTGATCTTCTTTCAAGAATACTTGCCATCTTACTGGAGAAGGCATGTGCTTTGTGGAATGTTGTTCTGCTTGCTGTACTGGCAATTCTGAGGGCCTTGAAGCTTGTGTGGATCTGCAGCTTGGTGTCATCCTTGGTCATTCAGCAGGCTGAAGCATTGTGTCATTAGTTGGCTTGATGCTGGAGCAGGTTTAACAGTCTTCAGAAATTTTTGTATCTTGGAGGGTGATGGCAAGGTTCTGTTCAATGGGATTTAGAACTCTGCAAAAACTGATGAGAGGCAGGTAACACTCCAAAGCTGGGGAACGTTTCAGAACTTCTGTTGTCTTAGTCGCTTGGAATGGACTAAATATTTTACAGTACTTAGTAAATTGGTCCAGTTACTATTTCTGTGAGTTATTAATGAAGGACAGAGTCAAATAATGTAGCAGATTGAACCTCATCTTAAACCCCTGGCTTTCTGAAATGTACAGAAAAAGATCTTATGTAGTATATAGTCCAATCTGCATGTTTCTGTTAGCCACTTTGTCTCTTCATCTGAAACTATTGAGGCAGCAGTGAAATAACTACCTTTACTGAGTATGTATGATTACTGCTGCCCATGACAATGGCTGCTGAAACCCCAAATCATTGCCTTCTCTCCTTGTTCCATGCTTTAAAATGAAGCTGTTAATGTTTTGTGTACCACTTCCTCATTTGAATTTTCTGTTCCACTTCCTCTTGTTGCAAACTCTTGCTGATGCATTTTTTCTGAAGTCTTTTACTTCCCTTTGAAACTCACTTCTATATCCTAGTATTCCCCATAAAAAAGATAAACATTATGATGAATTTCTGCTTTGTGCAATTTCTAGTAAAACCCACAGATGCCTTATTTTTAGAGAATAAAGTACTTGGAGATGTAAAAAAAACCAAACCACAACAAAAACCCTTCCCAGTTGCCACATGCATCCCCAAAGAAATTTAAAATGGAGGGAAGTAGATGCAAGACATGAAGTGTAAATCCTTGCCAAATGTAAATCCTTCTTCCCTTAGCTGAGTGAATTGCTTACTATCAAATTTCTTTAAGCCACAGAATGTTGTTTTTGGCAGGAACATCAGAAAGAGTTTTCTTTCTTTTAAACAGTTGTTGTTTGGAAAACAAGCATATGTTTGGCATCATCATGGATTTCCAAAAGAGGAAAAAGTGATTTTATTTTCAAAACATATAGTAGAACTGTATTTTCAGCAGAATCAAATGTTAAATGCTTCTGGAAGCTTAAATATAATAGTGTGTCCATGCAGTTGGTTGTCAAGGTTGAAACGACAAGCACAGTTAGCCACAAAGCTGCTAAATGCTAATGCAGGCTTGGCAAGTGTTTTTCTCAGCCAAGTGAGCTGAGAAAGTTAGAGAAGCACATAGGCAGCCTGTAATAATCAATTTTTAAAAAACAAACTTAAATGTTGAGGTTCAGGTATAAAAACATGCAGCCTCATTTTATACTTTTGGTAATGGTGATGTGAACTGTAAGACCTGTGACTCTAAATGTGTAGTTGGAGTAGCCCCGCTATTCTTCATCTTGGTGGATTTATTGCAGTTAGTGCTTTTGAATATGAAACATAAAGTACACTGAATTAGGTTTTGTGAACTTAAGGGATGACAGTCTAAATAGTGAACAGCTTTGATTTGTTGGTCAAAGATGACTTTCTTCATGCCTCATCACAGAACAATAAACACAGCATAGAGCAGTCCGGGTTACTCAAAGAAGCTTGTCTAGGTTCATTCAGCCATGGGGATAGGCTAAGAAAGGAGAAAAATGACATGATTTAGCACTGGGTGGGAAACATCAGGGGGATTGAACTGTGAGGGTGAGAAGTGTGGGTGTTGAATCTAGAGGAATAAAACTAGTGAATTTAATTGAGGGTTACTGAGAGTTGCTATGTTCTCTTTAAGATGTTTAACCTGTTATTTTAGAGCTAAAATATGGAGGAAACCTTCAAACAAAAGCTTGTGTGAAATATGAAGCTTGAAGGACAAGTGTTCTTTTGTTAGAAGTGTATTTTTGAGGCTTCTAAATCCACTTTGAACAAAATACTAAAATAAATGTAACTGTATGAAGATAAAATTGTAGAAATAATTGAATTCCTGAATTCCACTGTTGATTAGTTAATTTGCCCAGTAGTAGTGTTCCCTAAAATACGCCTTCCATACTCTTTTTTGCTCATTTCTGCATGTATATAATTAAGTGGTCATCCTCTTTTCTTGTTCGAAGCATATAGGACTTGATTTAAATCAGCTTCTTATTGGGTGTTAAAAGAAGAACAAACTTGGCCAAAGTGGGAACCTTAAGCAGTATATTTTTTTGTAGGCTTGAAACAACTTTTGGTGATTCTGGATATAAGAGAACATGACCTACAGAGCAGCTGGCCCATTAGTAGTAGTTTTGTTGCAGAACAGACTAATTTACATGTTAACTTGGTAATAGGCCACTCCTAAATAAATAAATGCCTTTCTGAAGGGCAAAATATCTCTATACTGTTGTTACACTTGAAAATGAGGTAGTTGTGAAAACACAGGATCTTCAAAGTGTTGGGGGCACTCACCTGTTTAAAAAAAGTGTGATTCCCATGGTAATCCACGGCAAGGTTTTCTAAAATAACAAAGCCAGCAGGCGTCTGCACAGAAGGAAACACTGTGTTGTTTGGGATCAGATGATAGTTTTAAGTGGTACTTCATAAAGGAGGCTTTGAAAAAAACAAGCCCCAAACATCAATAAAAGCCTCCAAACAAACAAAGTTCCATGTCTTCTTGGATGATCTGTTTTAGTTCATTGTAGTTGATGCAGAACTCGCCAGAGGTTTCATAAACCTGTATTAACATGAATGTCCGGCTCAAATGATTGTGGTGCTTACACCTCCTCAGCACTTGTTGTTCATAGAGGTCACATCTGAAGGGCTTCATGAGCATTTCAAACCGAGGTCAGGTGTGGTAGAAGAGTAAAGGCACCAAGTTCTGCATCTGGTGTGGCTTTGCTTGTAACATTCCACCCATCTGCACTGCGTGTGCTGGTGCTCTTTGAACAAAGTCTTAGTGCACTGCATATCAGTAGTTTTAATTGAGCCTCCCTGTTTGGTTGTATTTTATTCCTGTACTGCTCTCTTGCCAGCACCAAGCAGCTGTTAAAATGAAGAGAGAAAGAGGAAGCCATGTGTCACAGCTGTACAGCTCTGGCCATGCTCTCTGAGAGCTGGAGTTGTTACTCTTCAAAGCATTGTGTGGTTTCTGCTTTTTTATATGGAGCTGGGAAGAGGTGGGTTTGAAGCTGTGCCAGATTTCCTGCTGTCTTTTCTCTCTTCCCATCCCAGAATGAAGTGGTCAGTAATAACCAGAATATCTGGTTGCTTCCATTTCCAAATGTAAGCCACACGTTGCTCTGGAGATGTCAGCTGCTGCCTGGGCAGGCATGACATTGCCCTAGGACATGGCATGCCTTGTTTCCTGTGACACATCCTGTGCTTCCACTTCTGCCCACATAGGATTAAACAGAATAGCTGCTCTTCAAATGAAAAAAAGAAAAAAAATTTTGCATGTTTATTGGCAGCCCATGCCTTTCAGCAACCAGTTGCCACATTAAATGTTTATTTTTTTCCCAAAAGTCAAGATATTTTGCATCTTACATGATGTAAATCTGTATTTAATTATTGGAAATCTAAATTATTTATAGTTTTCAAAATGTTAATAGAGGAAGGCAACATTGGAGTGGGTATTTTCTGGTTGTTGGAAGACTGAGGAAGGGAAGCAGACAAGAAAGCAATCCAGAACAGGATAATTTACCTGTAATCACATTATTATTGAGAAATCTGACATGTACATATTCTATGTATTAAGTAATTTAGGTTTTCTTTGTGGTCACATTGTATCTTAGTTATTGTTTCTAAATCTCTTAACTTTGTGAGATGCTGCATTTGTGGCAGCTGCCTCTTCTTCCTCCCCCCTAGTAGAAGATACTGTATGTGGCCATGAATGTTGCAGTGAAGTAATCTGAAGGATAGGATTTATTGAATTTATGGGAATATGTAGTAGGAACAGGTAAAACTAGTCTCTTTAGTTAGTATCAGCTGTGTGGTGTTGAATCTGATGGTAAGGCAGTAGATGACCTGGATGCGTTATGTGATTAGGATAATGAGGTTGATGTTTTTCATTACCCATATTAAAAAACCTATTTTAAAATTCCTTTTTATGAAATCAAATCTTAATTAAAACCATAAAAATCTCATGGTAACAGCAGGCATGATGGTTTTAAGCCACTTCAGCCTTCTTTTCAAAATAAGTATTTCACATACTTTTGGATTTCTGGTGATTTGTTTGATCTTCCTAAACTGCTAAGCTCCTCTGCATTGAGTGAGATTTGAGGTCACAGATCCATGGAAAAATGCTTTAGTTTAACTGGCTTATAAATAAAAATGTTTGTAACAAAAAAGACCCAAAAGAAACAAACAAAACTGCCTGTTGCATCTGGCCCTTTAAAAGCATTAGAAGGGAAAAAAACCCTAGAGAAATTGGGATAGACCTGAACCACCTGGCTAATGCTAAAGTATGCCAGTCTCTTTCAAGAACAGCTTTCCAGCTGGGATGTAAAATGGAATAATTCAGTACATAAGTTTCACCTGTTAAAATGGTTTAATTTCTGTCCCTCTCTTCTCACCCACCTTATTTCTTTACATAATAATGTCCTTGATTGAACCCCCTAGGTCAGCTGTAAGGAGTCATTAACTGTTTAATTGCATTGAGTTTTAATTTTATAAATGGTGGCTCTTTAGTGATTAATCTGTATGATACCTATGTCTGTTTGAAAACAATTTTTATGCTTTTTGAGACTTTAAAATTGAGGGGAAACCCCACACTTTTCACAAATATATTCCTAGTGATAAAACATAGTGGTTTTGTGTATATAGAGAGACTGTATCTGTAGATACACAAGGCTTTATAAATAGTGAGACCTACCTACAGTATTAGCTACATGCATACCTAAGTATGTGCATATGAGAGAGCTGTTGATGAGAACAGAATATTTCAGCTGGAAGGCACCTACAGCCATCATCCAGTCCAACTGCCTGAGTGCTTCAGGGCTGACCAAAAGTTAAAGCATGTCATTAGGGACATTATTCACATGCCTCTTAAACACTGCCAAGGGTTGAAGCATCAACCACCTCTCTAGGAAACCTGTTTTAGTGTTTGACCCCTCCCCTGGTGATGGACACTTCCTGCTGTCCAGCCTGAAGCTCCCTGGTCCAGCATTGAACCATTCCCAGGTATCCTGTCACTGGGTCCCAAGGAGCAGAGCTCAGTACTTCCCTTTTCACATCCTTTCCTTGGGAAGTTGTGGAGAGCTGTAAGGTCATTGCTCAGCCTCTGTTTCTCCAAACTAGACAAACTCCAAGTCCTCAGCCACTTGTTACAGGACTTTTCCTCCCAGCCCCTTCTCCAGCTTTTTTGAGCCCTTCTGGACGCATTCCAAGCACCTTCACAACCTTCATAAATTGTGCAGCTGAGAACAGCCGACAGTCTTTGAGATGAGGCCATACCAGCACTGAATGCACCAGGACAATCTCCCCTTTGGCCTGGCTGGTGATGCTGTTTGATGCATCCTGGGATGGGCTTTGCCCTCCTGTCTGCCAGGGCTCACTGCTGACTCAGACTGAGCTTCTGCCCACCGTGTACTTGAGATCCCTCTCCCAGTTCATACTTGTGTCTGGCATTACTTCATCCCAGGTGCAGAATCCAACGTTTGGACTTGTTGAACTTCATGCCCAGTGTTCCAATCTGCGCAGATCCCTCTGGAAAGCCCTCTGTTCCTCACAAAAGCACCTCCCAGTTTGGTATCACCAGCAAATACAGTAATGGTAAACTGCACTCCTGCATCCAGATCATTGGGAAGTACAAGAACAGGACTGGCCCTAGAGCTGATCCCTGAGGAGCACCACTGGGGACTGGTCACCAGCTGGATGTAGCCCCCTTCACTTTACAACCCTGTTAGCTCTGCCCTTCAGCCAGTCCTTCACCCAGCACAGCATGAACCTACTCGCCCTGCAGCTGAACAACTTGTCCGGAAGGGTGCTGTGAGAGATAGTACCAAAAGCTTTCCTAATAATCCAGAAAAACTGCATCTACTGCCTTCCCTTTGTCCACTAGATGTGTAACCTTATCAGAAAAGGTTACCCAATTAATTTATTAGTTAGGACTTTCCTTTTGTGAACCCATATTGACTGTGCCTGATAATTGCATTGCCCTTTAAATGCCTTTCAGTATTATATTCAGTATAATCTTTTTCTCCATAATTTTCCCAAGAACTGAGGCTACATGAATAGAAATGTCGTTTCTTGGGTCTTCCTTCATACCCGTCTTGTAAATTTGAGTAAAACTCGATCTGGATCATCAGGGACCTCTCTCAACTCTGAAGACCTTTGGTAGATGATGGACAGGGGTGCTGCTGAAGCATCTATTGGCACCTTCAGAACTCTAGGATGAATCCCCTTGTGCCCTATGCAATTGCAAATATTCACCTGATACAGTTGGTCCCTTAGAATTTCAGTGTCCATAAATGTGCTGTTCCCACACTCATGGTCTTCCACCTTGGGACTGGGCAGCCCCAGGTCCATCAGTATTGTGACTGGGGCAACCTGACCAGCAGATTGAGGGAGGCGATTTTCCACTTCTGCTTTGCTCTTGTGAGATCCCACCTGCTGTGCTGCATCCAGCTCTGAGGCCCCCAACCTAAGAAGGATGTGGACATGTTGGAGCAAGTCCAGAGGGAAGGCCATGAAAATAATCAGAGGCCTGCACCCCATCTGCTGTGAAGACAGGCTCAGAGAGCTGGGGCTGTTCAGCCTGGGGAAGAGAAGGCTGTTTTTTGACAAGAGGTAATGGCTTTATACTGAAAGAGAGTAGATAGGAAGAAGTTCTTTACTCAGAGTGTGGTGAGGCACTGGAACAAGTTGCCCAGAGGTGTGTGGATTCCCCATCCCTGAAAGTGTTCAAGGCCAGGTGGCTCTGAGCAGCCTGGGATAGTGGAAGGTATCTCTGCCCATGGCAGGGGGGTTGGAACAAGATGATCATTAAAGTCACTTCTAACCTAAGCCATTCTGTAATTTTGTGGAAAAAAACCCACTGAACGCCATTGTTTTTAATTTACCCGTAGCAGTCACTTAATCATCTCTCACAAGTCCAATGGTTTGGTTTTTTTTTTAGATCTCTTGCTATTTATGTGCTTTAAAAAGCCATTTAAGGGATAATAAAGCAGTTCCCAATGGAAGCAAGCTTCATACTGAGTTGTGGTTTTTTAACAAAGAATGTGGCCTTTTAGGAGGACATAATAATAAGGAAGGTGAAAATTTTCCATATACCCAGCTCTATATCACAAAGCATCATTCTGTCTGCTAGGGTGAAGGATGTGCCTTCTGTTCTCCAAACATAAAATATGAGCGCTCTTATGTTTTTTTTAATTTATCTTTCACCACCAAGCCATGAGGGAATTAGCCATGGAATGATGTGAATGGTTGCTTTCAGCTAGATCTAGATGTAAAAATATGTCTTGGCCATGAATGAGGTGTGCTAGAGAGACCAGCTGCTTGCTTGATCCAGGCTGTGACCATCTGCATAATTCTGATTCCATGGAATTGAAGTTAACTGTCAGCTATGGCAGTGCTGAGTCGTTTAGTAGGACCTTGGTGCTGCCTCCTTTGCTGTTGTAGTTCCCTATTGGTGTGGTGTTTTTTCCCCTTTTTAAAAACCACATCAGTTCTGTTTAATTTCCCTTTTTGTCCTGGACATTCTGAAGCCTACTAGTTTTCATTTTTCAATCTTGAGGTGTCTTATTTGTGGTTTTTGTGTGCGTATATATGGTATTTTTGGCTAATGCTTTTCAGTGGGATTCTGTGGTCTTTGCTGATTCATGCTTCCCTTACTCTGCTACTTCTTTCTAACATTATGAAACTGTAGGGTACAACCTGCATGACCCTCTACTATTTCTGGAGAAGTATGAGTGAAGAAAATCTTAAGTTTTGTCCAGCAGCAGGTGAAATCTGATATTTGATTTGAATGTCGGCTGTTAATGACCTGGCAATATTTTTTGATTGATTTTGTCACCAAATTCAGGTATTTTAATGAAGCATTTAACTTGAAAGTCACATCACCTAGCCTTGGACTAATCCCCTTAATAAACCCACTGGTTTTCTGTCTGGGGTGCTTACAAAAAGCATCTGTCTAAATGTTTGTGCTTTTTAGTTGTGTCAGCCCCAACAACAAGAAGTGAGGTTGAATGCTCCAGAAAGTAGAATTTAAGTAGAATTTTAAGAAACATATTCTTAAATACTAGTAATTGAAAAACTGTGCTATGTAATGCTGGGTGGGTAACAACTGAAATTACAGAGATGCTGTCTGTCAAGGATGACCCATTTTTACTGTTGTTATGTGAGAGTGGGGATCCACTTGAGTAAAGCCATTAGTAAAGCCTAATGCTTTTGTGAAGCATTAGGGAGACATCTCTACAGGCTAGGAGGGAGCTCTTTGCTTTTCTTTAAAGATCTGTACTCTGACCTTCTGGAGAAGGGTGCAGGGCTGTATTGGGAGAAGGAGCAGACTTATAGTACAGAAGACCTGTACTGTGATATTATGATTGTTATCTGTGAAGAATTTAGGGATGGTGAATGCTGCCAGCAAACCTTTTCAAGTGTTTGAACACATTTTGATATTGATATCCCATCTGAAATCTCTTCCTTCTCAGAGGTGTTGCCTTTCCTTTCGTCGTTCTTGGTGGTGGAAGAACCCTTTATTTTTGGATCAAAGATAAGAGCTACTTCCTGTCTCTTGTGGTTGGTGCTAGTAATTTGTGGTATAATCTTTGTTTGGCTTCATTTGCAGTAAAGAGTCAGTGTTGACCACAAGAAGAGAGTGTAGTGCTAAACAAGCCTCTTGCTGAGACACCAGAGAGGTGATAGGTGTAGGGATGGTCATGCTTCTTACCAGCAAAGAATGTCTGACAAACTACTGCTGTTACTGGCTGGCTCGTAGGCTTGATGGGCTGGCTTTTGTAGACTGCAAAATCTCTGAAGATCAATTGTTTAACCTCAGATAAATTCCACAGGATGTTTAGGCTTTTGCAAGCCTGCTGTTTAGATGACTTTCCTCTGTCCAGTACTGAAGGACTGCTATACTCAGTCAAGTAGTGAATATTTGTACCATAATCCAGCGAGTGAAATGGAATAAAAGAGACACCAGGTACTCCACACAGGTTGGATATTTTTAATTTATCTGTCTGTGCTCTGAAGAAAAACTTCAAGAGCTTGAACTTGTTCCTTCTTTGGAAGGAATTGGTGGCAAAGGACGCCACTGAGTGCTGTGATGAAGTCTGACTGTCAGAGTGGTTCTCAAGAAGATGCAGAGGGAAATTGTCCCTTGAGGGCTTATCAAAGGGCAGATTGCCCTGTGCACTCCAAGTGCAGTGTTTATCTCAACTGATTTTGCATTTCTGGATGCTGTGGAGACTCAGAGTTCAGACTAGACAACAGCAAGTGAATCTTTAATTAAAGGCCACCTGGAAAACTTGAGCTGCCATTTCTTTATGCTGCTCCTGTTCTGTGCCTGATTCTAAGACTGGGATATGGAACAAGTCTAGTTTAAAGATAAGAAACTTTTGAGTTGTCTTGATCAATCTCATGGAAGCTGCTTAAGATGTGCTACTGAGAGGTCCCTTAGTTTTAAGTAATTGATGGTATGGCTCTTTTACAGAAAAGCCCCCATCTGACTGTAGAAGTACTTAAGATCAAGGGAGATCTAACCAGCAACTGATGTTTGGTTCTACTCTTTGAAGACTTCAGAACCTGTCAGGGTTTTCCAATTGTGTGTTGCAGAGTTACAGTAGGTTCTGAGATTGAGTTTCATGCTTTTAGGATTGAATATATGCACAAATTTAACAAGGCAAACCAGTATTAAGGTTTTAAACCACTTCCTTTATTGTGTGTGTGCATTGGTAATGCAATTACTTGAATTCAAACTATAGTGGTAAGCTTTGAGTCTTCATATATGAAAACATGTTTTAAAAACCCTCCCCCCACCCCAGAAAGCAGACTTCAAAATAAAATCCTTTTTTCACCATTTTCATGATGACCAGCCATTTGGATACTTTTAATCCTCAATCTGTGTAAAAGTTATGTCTTGCATTAAATCCTTTGTTTTTTTTTTTTTTCTGTGGATTTCTAAGGTAATCCTCTGTGTGCCATATAGCTTGTTCTTCAAATTGCTTGCCTATAATATCCTCATTTCTAGGAGTTTTGTTTAGAAAGCTTTAAAACATCAATTTTAAACAAAATTCAGCTGGATATAAATTTCATACTAGAAGTCAGTATTACACATTCTGTGTGTCTAAATTCCTAGCCTGTTGAAACTGTTTAGTACTTTCTATAATTTAGTCAGTGAATGCATCAAATGGGGCACTTGGCAGAGGAGTCATTGATGTACTTGATAATGAGTAAGAATCTTTTTATAATGACTTTTGTTGTGGGTTTTGGTTTGTTTTTTGCTTTTTTTCCTCTTGGGGATTTCATGGGAAAGAAAGAAAGAATCCATTCAAAAGGGAATGCGTGTTTTCACAGTTGGGCAGTAGATAGGTACTGCTGGATTGTTAGTGGTGTACCAAAACATATTTTCCTTTCTGTATCTTGTGTTTTCATCATAGTTATGTATCTTAAATGCAGAACACATAGAGAGTCCAACATTTTGTCTCTGGACCTTTTTCAATGTTCTGCTTTAAAAAAGCCATCAAAAATCTGATTACAGAAAAAAGGTCTAAAATTGCCTGACACTAACCACATCTTGATGTTTTTATTTAACCAGGTCAGGATTTATATTGAAATATATGTTGAGATAGTTGATTTGATTTTATTTCGCTATGAAAGCTGAGGCTTGTCCTCACGGTGTGGTAATTCTCAGCTTTCTTTCCATCCCTGTATAGGTCCTATATTGTTGATCTGAGTGAGGAGTTCTTTCATCCCAGGATCGATTCAGGGATCCTATTCATGTAGTGCAGCGCTGCAGACAGTGTGTAGATATGAATGAAGGAAGTGGTAAACTGCAGCATGTGGACAAAAACATGCAGCTCATGTGGGGAACTGAGCACTTCATAAGGTGCCTTTGTTGCTGAAGATAATGTAATGTGTAAATACATTCTCTGTCATCCTAGTAGTACTACAGGGTTTAAGATCTATATAAAGTTCTAGTCACCTTGTACTGCAAGTGCTCTGTGATGTCTGTAGTGTTTTTAATGTAGTGCTATTTGCTCTAAAGCAGATTTACTGTTTTCTGAGCCACAGGCATACTGAAATCACTGCTGGTTGAAGTCACTTACAGAATCACAGAATAGCCTAGGTTGGAAGGAATCTTGAAGAGCATCTAGTTCCAATGCATTGCCACGGGCAGAACCTTTTCCACCAGGCCAGGCTGCTTAAAGACCCATCCAAGCTGGCCTTGAACACTTCCTAACTTCTCTGGGCAGCCCATTCCAGTGTCTCACTACCCTCACAGTGAAGAATATTGTTCCAATATATAACCTAATATACCCTCTTTCAGTTTAAAGCCATTACCCTTTGTCTTTTCGTTACATGTCCTTGTGAAAAGTCCATCTCCAGCTCTCTTGTTGGTCTCCTCTTGGTACGGGAAGTGGCTGTAAGGTCTCCCTGGAGCCTTCTCCAGGATCCTGACTTCATAGGACAAGGTGTTCTAGCCTCTCTAATAATCATTCTGGCCTTCCTGGAATCTCTTCAACAGGTCCATGCCCATCTTATGTAAAGTTAAGCTAATAGGATCCTGTCTGACATAATTTAACTGGAACTGTGAAGCTGTGTTTGGAAGGCACTTTCCCCATATAGTACACCCGTCGTGGTAATGAGAACGTGAATGAATTGTATGTATGTGAGCCCTTATAATGTCTCTTTAAAGCAGGTTTTTCTCTAATCACATAAACACTTAAGTGAGGGCCAAGACCTTGACAAAGTGGTAGATTTTGCGAGCAAGTTAACTAGCGGGCAATATTTTATTTGGAATAGGTGATTACTGCACCAGTGCTTAGTGGAATCAAGGTCTTGGCACCTTAAAGCTGTGATATTCTGAGGGAAGATGAAGGAAAGGGAGCAAGGCAGATGGTGACAGTGAGCAAGCAGGACATTGCTGTCTTGCCTTTGAGAAATCTGTGTAGTGACTTTAACAGTGTCTTGCCCTTCTAGATGCTTTGTCTTTCTTAAAAATCAAGGTTTATAATTGTGTTCTTGAGATAAAGAAGTTATTTTCCTCTTGTAAATTTTAATGGTCTAAAATATTTAGGCAAAATGCATAGTAGCATCCTGTAAAAATATGTATCAGCCTCCTCTTAGCAAGTGATCTGTTTTAGAGATCATTTTTATACCATTCTTGCAGAAAGGGCATTTATATCTTAACTGCAGAAACTCAGAATTTATAAAAATTTAGTGTATAATTAAATGCTAATCTATAAGTCACAATGTTCTCTTGATGCTAGGAACTGTAATATTTTCATAGAAACATCTCACTACTTAATTTTTGCAAAAGATTTTCATAACTTTTTTTAGTCCATTTTAGTGGGTTTCTGTTCAGTAATATTTAGTTTGCTGTGAAGAATCTCAGAGGGATTTAAGTTTGCTGTTTTATTGTGCATTACTGTAGGCCATTACATAATTTTTCCATCTCCACCGTCTTCAAGTGGGTAAATGTTACTTTCTCTGCTCATATTTCTATTTAAAAATTGATTATAAAATAACACAAGCTATTTTGTTACCTTGAAAAAAATTAAGCTGTATCATGAAATATTTAGCACAAAACAGTTAAAACTGTCTGGATTCTACTCAAGCATATTTTACTAAGTTTTTTTTTAACTGATCACTGAACTGAACTCCATTTTTAATGCATATTTTTAATTATTCTGTTACTGAAAGACTTAAGTTAAATTTGTCTTTGTTTGCAGAAAAAACCACCTGAGTGTGCCAGGAAGTTAGAGAACAGCTGTCTTCTCAAACACGTAAACAGTACGGATATTCTGCACTCCTTTTTAAATGGTAAGTTGTTCAAGAGAGCTCTTACTTAACATTCCTTGTCACTTACTTTGCATTTGTGTGAATCTATTACAAATAGCTTTGAGGACTGTGATAAATCCCTCAAACTGAAGACCAGTGATGAATTTTGGGAACTTGTCCAGAAGGTTTTGAGTTAGCCTTGGGAAGGAGGTTTATATTTTTGTGATATTGAAGATGTGCTGTATTAGGCCCTGAAACAAATGTCAAAGGCATTGCTCACCCAGGAGACTGGTAACATTTAAATACTAATCTTATTGTGTAGAAAACCAAAATAAATTTACTTTATTTGTGGTTGTTCATGAGATACTGGATTTATAAATTTGCATCTGTTAATTACTTTTACCCTGTATAATCTGTACTTTGTTGATGTATTGTCTAAGAGATTTAAACTAAATCTGCTGAGGTTGAATGTTTGTTTGCATCAAAGTGCCACGGATAATAAAAGATTTGTATTTATTGATATTAAACTAGCTATGGGGGAACTATTTCCCTGCTCCCAGTCTGTCTCAGCTGCCACACTCAACGCCAGGCACCTTTAGATGAGGACTATCTGTTGTGTAGCTGAAAGAGTAGCACTTCCCTCACTGTGTGGCATAAGAGGTGAGACACACCTGGGGGTGCTACTGAAGGACTGCTGCCAAAGTGCAGACAGTTTTGTTACAGTAAGTAAAGCTGATAAGTGTGTGCATATGTGTGTTTACAGGGAGGTGCAGCTTATTGGTGTCTGCAGTGGGAGAGAGAAAGCTTTTGAGCAGGGGAAGAAGCTGAAGAGCAGATTTGTTGTTCTTCCTTCTGAGAGGGTGAGGTTAAAAGTAGTATTAGCTACTTGTAGGAGAGACTGTTTTCTTTCTGCATTGCACGCCACAGTGCTGCCCTTGGCAGAAACCACAGCCAGCCTTGCTGCAAGGTCTCTGAGAAGGATGAAGCAGTGCTTTAGGAGACTGTTGTTTAGGATGCTGTTCTCCTGTGTCCTAGAGCTGACTCTGTCTGTAACCCTGGCTATGATCCTTTGCTACACTTTTTCCCTCAGCTGAAATTCACTTATGTTTATTTCAGTTTTGAGTTCTGAGGATATGCTTGGTAATACTCAAGATGCTTTTCAGCATGTATGTTCTGAAAGAGATTGCACTAAGTTAGGAAAAAGAATAATTCTGGAAAAATACGTGCATTCACAATTTCAAGTAGGAAACCGTTTTGAGGAATGAAGGCGTAAGGATGCAATATAGTGCACACAGGAGTTGGGAGAGTTATGGTAACAGCTTTTGAAGGTGAAGGGTGAAAGAAAACCCACTCTTTCCCCCTTTACCCCTTTTGCATTACTCATTAAATGAAAAGGTAAATCTGTGGTTATATACTGAAATCATTTGGAAAAAAGACCTTGCTATAAGTGTCAAAAGTGGAGGAAGTGTGTCAGGGAAAGTCTCCATAAAAACCCAAATGGACACATCCAAGACTGAAGATACACTTCACTACTAGATTATTAGATTAGCATATTGCTTATTATTTAATAAAGCATTGAATGTTACAATGTTGTTATATTTCAGTTGCATTTCATGCTGAATGGAAACATTATTGCTTTTATGTGAGAAGCTATAGAAATTAGTTACTACAGGAATAAGAACCTTGGTTTTTGGAGTATTTTACCTAGGTTATATTCATTCATAAAACTTCAAAAATTATTTGGAGATATTTGCTGTTCATTCTCAGTGTGGTTTTATCAAATATTTTATGTTTCTTTGAGCAGTTTAAGTCCAACTTTCATGGAGAGTTTAATTGTAGTATCTAGTGTTTAACTAGTCTGGAGTTTAATGTAACTGATAGGTGTATAAAGACAATGCTGAACATACTTGAAAATATCAACCTTTAAGTTTTTTTAAAAAATATTAAAACCTAATTCTAGTGAACAAGTTCTAATTTTTGGTTGAACGTTGATCATTCCTGTATCACAACCATTCTGATTGGACATACAACTTGGAAAGTACCTGATCAGTAAAATGAGAAACTTGTACTTAAAATAATGGTTGATTTCTAGAGAAATGTAATATATTTTCTTTTTAAGTATCTATTAAAAAATTTTCACTTACAAGTCATAATAAAAAAATTTAAACAACTCACCTGTTCTGCATGCATAGTAAGGCATTTGAATTTGAAATTAAGTCACTCATTTTGTCACTTGGATTACAGTTGTGCCTTGTCTTGCTTCTCTGGATTTCCTTTTGTGTTTTGCTAATATAAATGCCCCCAAAAGTTGTCAGATTGATAAAAACACTATATTAAATGTTTGTAAAAGCTGCTGATTGCTTAAAATGCCATCCTGTGTGAGTAGCACGCACTGGCTCTTCTAAACATCCCTTATAAACCTACAGTACAAAAGTGTCTTCCACAAAGAAAGTTAGGGAGCATGTAGTGAGGAATGGAATACCAGATGCAGGGCTTGAAAACTGCCTCTGATGCTTACTAGCCCCAGCTGTCAATTCAGTAGATTACCAGAACAATTATTTTGTCATCACACACAAGCAATTCTAAGAAATACACCTTTATACTTAGTTTGGCAGATAAAAATACTG
This sequence comes from Illadopsis cleaveri, assembly GCA_013399915.1. Lineage (NCBI taxonomy): Eukaryota > Metazoa > Chordata > Aves > Passeriformes > Timaliidae > Illadopsis > Illadopsis cleaveri. Next base: position 21,336 of record VXBB01001739.1, read on the forward strand.
TGTACTCAGTTACACGTTTTGAAAAAAGATGTTAAAACTATGTTTGTGATTGCTGTGTGGATAATACTCTTCCAGTCTTTAGAAATACTTTTATTGGGAAAGCAACTTGGATATTTTTAGTCAGAGTTAAACCAAATTTATGTGCCAAGACTTTTGCCTGTACTGTCTGACTCTTCAGTCGTGTACTCTGTATCCTTTAACTTTCATGGCTGCTAAATTATAGAATTACTTAGTAACTTAAATATTTGATTTAAAACAAACCATTAAGAGTAGTCCCCTGAAAGAAAGAAACTTTTCAGTGTGAAAAGTAGATTGGGCAGGAGAGACATAGTCTCTGGAGAATGGTGGAAGGTTTTTGGACTACTTGACCAGCCAAACGCTGCAGATCACTAACTGCATAGCAGTGGATGGGGAGAGTAGCAGGATAATGTTTTCCCAATGGTCTCCCGGGGGTGGAAAAAACCTATGAGAAAGGTGAAAGTATTGCAGAATTCTTGCATTACAAGTGGTAGGGCCAGGATGAAGTGTATTGGTTTTGGGAAAGACTAACTCAAAACATGCTAGAGAAGTGAGCACAGATTTGGATCTTGAGGTACATGCATTTTCTATGAGCTTTCTCTTGTTTTCTGTCTGATGTTGATGTTAGGAGAGGCTGAATATTTGGGCTTAGCTCTTGCCTGTCTGGGGTTAAACTCTTTTCAGTATGCACTTATTTATGTTTTGGACTTGACTGCAGGGATTTGAATTAAATTGCAGCCTGGCAAAATGGGTTTGATGTTAGCAAATTTCTTCTCTTTATGTATTGAAAGTGGTGTCTGCCTTAGCATGTTCATCACATACAGCAATATTCTTTGTTATCACTGTCTGAGGCTGGAAATTTTTTATTTCTGCAAATAAATGCAGTCATTGGCCTCTTCTCTGAACTTTTCTGTGATTGGCATCATAATAACTTCCTTCTCAATTACGCAGCTAGTGCACAGGAATCTGCTTGAAGATGAAGTTTAAATCTTGGTTGCCTGTGCAATGATTAAATAAATCAGCTTCTAAATTTAACTGATGTAGTTAAATTACTTCTTGAACTGTGTGTAGATTAGTCTCTAATGGCTTGATTTTTTCCATATGTGCTTGTAGTCCATGTAGGTTACATTGATTATTTTAAAGTGTAGTTAAGAGCAGTGTAAGTATTGATAGGTTCGTTACATAATTTGGTGGGGTGTATGCAAGATCCGTGTAATCATAGATAACTTTAAATTACAGTCTTTGAGGGTTGGAGTCAATATGTTTGTGCCTACAATCACCCTGTCAGTCCATAAAAACAAACTGGTCTCCAGTCACAACGGGTTTTGCTCGGTTTGATGTGATTTTCTACCTCAGGAAGAGTGCCAACAACCACAGCATTGCCCACTGGAGCCTCATCACAGAGATGGCAATAGCAGTCCTTTTTCTGTTTAGCAGCCAGCTGGTCACAGCTGTAGTTAAGAAATCTGTTCCTCTTAGATTGGGGGATCTCATCAGCTCAATGGGTTTTAAACTAATAATTGCATTTCACAGGAGAAGATTTTATCACCAGTATAACAGCAGCAGCACTGCTGTGAGGGAGGCAAGTTTAGAGTAGGTTCACTTTGGAATTCAGCCTCTTTGTTTCTGTTTGTTAAAGAAGAACAAAAGCATTCTGAGCATTAACATTCCAAGATTTTATTCCCCCCACCCCCTCGTTGTTTTTACTTCAACATGTTTAGGTTCAAAATCTACTTACTAGTGTTAAGAATGAACATCTAGGAAATCTTTTTGTTCAAAGCAATTTAATGATAGGAAGTACTGAAAGTGTTTTGGTCCAGTATGCAAAATATTTTGAAGCAAACTCATGACAAAGTTCACTGCTAACCATTGTGGAACTGGAGGGGTGAAAATAATCAGTTGGGTTTTTCTTTCTTTAGAAATAGGTGCCTGGTTGATTTCAAACTGCTTTCTTTAAGTTTACAAGAGACCGCTATGATCATCAGCTGCCCTTTCTTTTTTAAATTCAGGAATAAAATTCAAGCATGGTTCATCCATACTCATTGCAGTGTTAGACTTTTCCTTGTAAATAAAACATTAACATTTAAAGCCTTCTCATTTATTATTCGGTTTGTGTATTTCACGGAATGGATCAGGTTGGAAGGGACCACAGTGGGGCATCTGGTCCAACCTCCCTGCTCAAGCAGGGTCATCCTAGAGCACGTGGCACAGGGTTGTGTCCAGATGGTTCTTGAATATCTCCAGCGAGGGAGACTCCACACCCTCTCTGGGCAGCATGTTCCAGTGTGTGGTCACTGCACACTGAAGAAGTTCTTCCTTTCATTCACGTGAAACTTCCTCTGCATCTCTTTCTGCCCATTGCCTCTTGTCTTGTTGTTTGGCACCACTGAGAAGAGCCTTGGAGGAAAAACAGGCTGCCCTTAAATTATCTGGTTGCAGCTACAAGGTAGCCTCAGCTATGCATTAAAACATTTAAAATGAGGCATTAATGGCTCCTTAAAAAATAGAGCACTGAGTCTTTGCAGATAGCTGCCTGGTCTGTAACCTGTCAGCATTTTGTAAGCTAGATGCATTTTCCTTATTGTTTGGGGAGAAGCAGCGTTTACTTCTGAGGGTTTGTGGAAAGAGTTGACGTGCTATGGGGCATGTTGGAAGAGTTTTCATATTCAAATAAGAGCACAGCCTTTGAATAGGATGTTTTGCACTGGCAGTGGGAGGGGAGTTCATAATGTCTCTGGGGAGTGGGTAGGAAAAGGGGAAGGAGCAACTACCCTGTCCCATTCTTTTAGTTACTGGACTCTTTCTTCTGAGAGTAAGAAAGAGTCTTTAAAATCTTTGAATAGTAAACAGTTTCAATAATTAAAAAAAAAAAGAATATAAATGTTTTGTACCAAATAGGGCTTGTTGGCAAACACTGGATTGTAAAACTGCAGGGGTGAAATGGTAGTTGAAAGGATTAATTTATATCTCTCAGTTACCAATGCCTCCAACTCTTGTTGGACCAGCTGGCAACTTCCAAAGACATAGTGAGACGTGGCATTGCAGAAGTGAGGTGTGGAGAGCAGAGTCCAGTTTAGTGGAGGAAAGTGGCTGTAGGGTATGTGAAGGACACAAATCTTGGTTGCTGTGTTGGCAGCTGGAGTGGTGAATATGCATAGAGCAGTGGTGTGGATATGAAGGAGGAGATAAAGAACTAGCAGTAGGACTCCTATAAAGGAGAAGGTTGGCCTGTGGGTAAAATGTGGGCAGGGCATCTTATCAGTATGAAACTGAGTGACTTCAAGTGTTTGGCTGTGGAATGCTGATAGATGCAATTGGGAAATATGAATGTGATCAGTTCAACATGCAGTCTACCTGTTTACCTTTTATGACTGCTGATTAATGGTAAACAGGTAAAGAAATATTCTGTTCTCTATTAATTACAAGATCAATTTGGATTAAATTTACATTTTAGGTTGAAAACGTAGTGAGAATGGTTCCTTAATTGTTTTTAATGGTTCGTCCTGGATTCTTAGTCTCTTGGAAAAGAAAAAAGGACCTTCACAATTACCAGGAGCTAAAGGAAACTGCTTTTCTTGAGATGTGATGGTACCTTTCATCAGATAAATGACTTCTTGTTCCTGAGAAGAGGATACTAATTTTTGTCTTGAGTTGTTATACACACTCCTGTTTTTGCCTAATGTGTATTTATTTAAAAAGTACATATTTAATATTTCATTCTGTAAAAATAAATTTGGTCTTAAATATTTATGAGTATATGCTGCTTGTTTCTTTTTGTAAACAAACCACAGAAATCAATGTATACCCAGTTAACATTCACTAAAAGCATGTTTTCCAGAAAGAGATGGAAAAGATACAGACATAAACCAGTTATGTGGCTAAAAAGATAAGTAGAATTTGTAATGCACACATGGGATATCTGCTTTCTTTTGTTCAGTAAGTTTTTTGTTGACCTACTCAGGTTTGCTGGGATGCCTGCATGATTTTGGGAAATGTGTCAGCAGAAAGTTCCTGAAAATTGCAAGAGTTCTGGGCTCTTTAGTGTCACTGGTTTGTGTTCCTACCAATAAATGGACTGGGACTAGAGGGAATGACTTCTGAGGAGCAGCTGAAGGTACTACGTGTTATCTTGGGGAGGAGGGTACCTTGCTGCTGTGTACAGCTTCCTTGTGAGGGGCTGGAAAGGGAGGTGCCGGTCCAGCCTGTGTCAGGTGTCCGGTGACAAGGTGCAGCAGAATGACATAAAGCTGCATCAGGAAAGTTTAGATTGGATGTTAGGGAAAAGTTGTTCACTGAGAGTTGTGGCCAAGCACTGGAACAGGTTCTGCAGGAAAGTGGTCGTGACCCCAAACCTGTCAGAGTTTGAGAAGCGTTTGGACAACACTCTTAAGTACCTGGATTGACTTTTGTGTTGCCCTAAGCAGTCAGGAGCTGGACTGGACTATCCTCACGGGTCCTTTCCAACTCAGCATAGTCTATGACTCAAGTAAAATTCTTTTAATATGACAATATTGTGCCATTTCTTGTAGGAAGCAGTTGCTAGTCTTAAGGTCTTGTTACCTAGTTGCTTGTGCTTAGCTTGCTGTTCACCTACGCAACTAAACACTGTAACTGGGTATGAAATGTGAGTTCAGCTTGAATTGCTTTGTTTTGTGGGGCTTTTTTTCTTTTGTCCTGAAGCAGATTTGAATGCTTCCACTCTCACTTCCATGCTCTCAGATATATCTGAGAGTAGTAATTCCATAAACTACTTTGACTTCTTTCCCCTGGATTAGATTTTTGCTGACTTCCAATCTGATTCCAGCACGAGTAGCAGCTCAGCCAGGAGCAGCAGCTATAATAGCACAAATGTTGAAACAGGAATTGTAAAAGGAATCCATTTAATTAAATCAAGGAGCGGTTGGCTTACAAAGCACAACTTTAAGTGGAGCAGATCTTAAGGCAATGACTGTGTTTTGCTTCTGAGAAGGAAACATATCTCATTTTGTGGTTGAAACATTTGTTGCTAAGTATTGATGTGATCTAAGTCCAATTTCTGATCTTTCTACAGGCCTTGATGATGCTGACCAGCACACAAGTGGCTCTTGTGCCTCTCAGCAGTATAATTGGGATGCTGCTTCTTGCCTTTTTCATGTTTGGAGAGTAAATTTAATGTCAGGTGTACGGATATTGTAGGAATGCAGGTATTGGGGAACCTTACTGTAATAGGCTTGGTGATGCTCCTTGGCAGTTCCAGCCTTGCTAGGTTTAGGCAATCTGTTCCTTTTTCTGTGGGTTTTAGTTGGCTCTGTTGCCAGGATTTTGCTGTGTGTCTGACTGCCAGTTGGTAAGGAAGATGAGATCCTTCCCAAAGGATTGGGAGGCCAAGTGCATTATAGGGAGTGAGGAAACTCTGACTCCTGTACATATTTTTTTTTATTCCTTGCTTTTCTATGGAACTGTCATTTGTAAGTATTGGAGGGAAGCATAATTAAAAAATACTGTGACATATTTTCAGCTTAAGATGATTCTTTTTCTTTTTACCTGTATTTACCTTTCTTCTTTCATCTTGTCCTGACAAAATTAAAACAAAATAAAACTGCTCCTTTTCAGCCTTTATATAACAAATTAAAGCATGCTGAAACAACATTGTAGGATGTATTATGCTGTAGGTTTGGCTTGGATCCAGGATTATATTTATGATGCAAATTTCCCAGATGTGAAGTATATGAGCTCTTTCAGATGAATGTAAAACCAAAACGTTGTCTGTAGGGGCATATGTGGCAGTGTCAGCATCTGATGGTCCATAGACTGGGACTAACTTGGGATAAATATTCCAGTTTCCCTGCGAAAAAGAGTATATGCAAGATGGACTCAGGATCATCACCAGCAGCTATTCTGCTCTGAAGGTGCTTATGCTCCTGTTGTACCCCCTAACTTGCTAATGCAGTCTCTGAAGTCTTTAAACACCCCTAGAGGCTCACAGGTGAAAAACCGGATGGCTCATGCTGTTCTTTATTGTGGACTCCATGTATTTTGATGGTTTGTGCTTTTATTATTCTATGTAACATTATTTTCCTCCCAGCTCACACTTAACATTCACCCACACTCGGCATTGACTAAAAGAGAATTACAGACATAGCTATAAATCAGTGTGATGCTTTCAAATACTCACTGTTAGGTTCTCAAATTTCATAGTCCCTTTTAAAGCTAAGCTTACATTTTCAAGACATATTTATATATATATATGCCTTGAAGAAAGACAGCCAGTGGGTTCCACAAGAGGTATTTTAATGCACTGATTTGAAATACAGGAATAAAGCAGATTTAAAAAATTTAGTGTTATCATTGATAACCTCTGCATCCCCAGTAATCTTAGCTGTGATTTGATGTGTTCTAGCTAGGAGGAAAAGTTGCTTAAGCCTCTTCTTAGTGATTATTTGTACATGGTAGGAGTGCTTTTTTTCCTTGAAGCTGGTTTCTGGAGCACTTCTATCCTTCGAGCTCCATGGAGATGTGTTGATACAATGCCAGATTTCATGGAACACAAGTTTCTTTCCAGCCTTCAAGTGTTGAAAGGGGATTTTTACAGAAGACTAACTGCTGAATTCCGTCTGAGACTCACTGTGGTTTTATAGTAGCTTATTTGTCTCACAATGGGAGTTACTGTATGTGTAACGAGGAAATCTCTTTAATGCTGAAAATGAGGTTTTGTATACCAGTGTTCCTGTATCAAAGCATGTTGCTTGTAGTACTGCCTGACACTGATTTTAACTTTAACACCCCCCCAGAAAAACTCCAACAACAACAAAAAACCAAAAACCCCACCAAACTTCAACCCCAAACACTACTAAAACCTCAAAACAGCATCAAAAAGAAAAATCTGAGGCTAACATTATAAGTTGAATTATTAAGAAGGTAATGGTGGGCAGAACCTTGACATCTGAATTTGTGATCCTAGCAAGAGAGAGGATCTGTCACAAAAGAGCCAGAAACACCAAGAGAGGATGTAATGTTTTGTATCTGGGGGGATGTAGCTGCTTACAATCTTAGTGTGCCTTACATATCAATAACAAATATATCAAGTGTGTTTAGACTTACGTTTTTTTACTGCCATTTCATTTCTCCTAGTATTCTGTTTCTAGTGAGAGGTACAAATGCATATTTGCCCATGTTAATTAGTTTGGAAAAAATATCTTCAGTATTGGTAAGGGCAGAAAAAGGAGTATGATTCATCTTGACTTCTGCTGGACCCCATGTTACTGGCTTGTGATTCAGTTGTTGGGATACAGGGAGCTCCTGTACTTCTGATAGCTGGGTGTTCTGCTGTCATCTGTAACTGTTACTATTTCATTTTATGAACTAAAAATTTACACATTGCTGATTTCTCATGGGCCAAACAGGAATGGTTTCTGTGATTACCTTGTAGATGTTAACCGTATGGAAGAGAGTGAGCAAGATGAGCTGGAAGAGGGAAAAAGCATCCTCAGTGCTCAGGTTACTGTGTACAGGCAGATAACATGTGGGAAAGACCGAAAATGCATCTCCACCCTGGGAAAGTCTCTGACCAGAGCTCAGCCTTCCTTAGGCACCAGAGTAAAATAACCACAACACAAAAAACTGTATTAACTGGGGGCCTTGATAAGGCTCCTTGTCTTAGTGGTATTTTTTGTGGGGTTGGTTTGTTTGCTTGTTTGGTTTTGGTTTTTTGGTTTGGTTTTTTTTTTTTTTTTAAACAACTGTTTTGAGTGTTGCTTTCTGTCACTCATAGTATCTTTCTTGATTTATACACCAGTCCTCGATCGCATGGCACTTTGTGGTAACGCTGTAGTACAGTAGCTACCAGAAGATGGACTTCATGGGAACAGATGGCACACTTGGCTCAGGATAAAAATAGTTGGGAATTTTCAATTCACTTAGACTCAGCTGTTCGTTCCAGACATAAAATATTTAGTTTTTCCATGAAAGCACCCAAAATAAATCTGGTTTTCCCTCACACAGACTAGTTGCTACTTCCAGGTTTCTGATATATAGGTAAAGTCAAGTGTTGGTAGGAGTGTCAAAATCAGGAAAATTTGTGGTGTGAATGTAGAGCTTCACCTTGAGGAACTCCAGGGATGTTGCTTTATTTTGTAATAATTTAAATCTTCATGGGCTGTCTGTGTGTTTCCAGAAAATTTCTGCTGCTGTTGTGTGGCTGTTCAGATGGATATTGAAGTTGCTTTCACTGCAAAGTATTTTAAGCATTGTGATATATAGTGTGGTAGCGTGAAAAAGAGCCATTGCAGTTGTTTCCCAGTGGTAAAGTCTTTCCTGCCTGATGAGAACTGGGAGTGGAGGAGGTTTGTTGGCAGTAGAGGTGGAGAATGTATCATGGCAATTCAACATTAATCTGAAGTGCTTTTTCTTTTGCTGTTTGACGTACATTATTGGTCTCTTGCATCATCTCTGTGTGACATAGGTATAATAAATATAATTACATGTGTCTATATAGAACATAAATGTACATGAAGTGTACTTGTGTGTATATTCATATGTGACATCCAGAGGGTTTCTTGTACAGAAAAGAACTGTAAGAAAACTTGACACTTCCCTGTGACATTTTAATTTTAAATTTTGGATTAACTGAATTACATGAAAATGTAACACTTCCATGTGACATTTTAGATCAACTGCTGGGGGTAAAAGAGTTTAAGAACAGATTTTTTTTTTTCCCGGAAAAATCCTGTTTTAAAAGATTTTTCATGGTGAACATTAGATATGGGAAATGGGGAACACTGTGTATTGCCATAAAATGGATATTATTTGACAAAAAATGGAATCCTTGATCCCTTTTTTACTTTCCCTTCCAATTTAAGGTTAATTGGAGTTCTGAGAAACAAATTACTGAATTTGCTTCTGGTTTAGCATGAGGTCATTGGAGGATCTGAATGGTATGTTGTCCCTGCAGGAGGGCTCCTGAGGCCTCACCAGGTGGCCTTTATCACATGGACTGTGACCCAGACAGTTATTTCGAGCACTTTAAATCCAGTAAGGCTCTGTTAAATGGGATCAATGTAAGTCAGCAAGCCTAGCTGCAACTTAGGTTTTCTTTATATAATGAAGGCATTTGCTTCTGATAAACCCTTGCGGTTTGTGAAGGAGGAAGGCTGGGACAAATGTACTTTAAATGGTCTGCAGGAGTTATTTGCAGATTATTGTAGTCTAAAACACTAAGCAAAAGCTTGTTTACAGTTGCAGGCTTTCAATATTCTATTACAAGTTGTTTCAGCATCAGATTGTCTGAAGTAGTGTAAAGAAATTATATGATAATGGTTCTTGTCACAGAATTTTTCCATTTTTGTAATGTAGATAGAATGTAACTATATATAACTCTAAACTCTTCAAAGAATGTGCATCAGGTAACCAAAACAGGCTTAAAGTAAGTGCTGCAAGGTGTTTAATGCCATCATTCAAGAGACTATTGAAAGAATCATACTTACAGTAGTTTCTCAGTGGTGTATTGTAAATTGGGACATGAAAAGCCACTCTTTGTCTTATTATTTTAATTGGTAGATATCTGGAGGAGGAGTTTGTTTATAATGATGCTTTTTTGGACTGCAGTAGGTGGGTAGGGAACAAAGGCATTTCCTTCAGGTGAGGAATGTCCTGGTATGGTTAGTTTTTAATTAAATACCAGTGTTTATTAAATAGAAGTTTATCCTGATTTTGTAATATTTTAATTTTTAAAAAATTATTATTTGGTGCTTTGTATTGGTGCTTGGTATTACTATTCTAGAAAAATTAACAGGTACTAAACAGGTAGGAATCACTAGTGTTGCAGTACACAGCAAGTACTCGAACCACAATTTACTTTTAAAGCTTAATTCATCTTAGTCAGTTCATGAGAATACTTCTGGGTTTTGATAGTGGCCTGTAGACACTTTCCCAACTGTCTGGGCTGCTGAGTTTTGCTGTGGAAAGTGAGAACTGTGTGGCTCTGTCTGCATAACAAAATCTGCTCGCATCTGATTAAGATCCAAGCCTATTTCCAGATGACATCTGGAAACATTTCGACCTGCTAGTGGAGGGCTGTTCCTGACCTAATTAGCTTGGTGTTACAACTAGCTCTCTACTGCTTTGTGATTTTGTTCCTTTTGACTTCATCTGGTTTATACTTCTCACTGAATGTTACTATGTAGGGTACTAAAGGTCAAAACAAAATTAGATTTTACAATCTGCTGCTCTTCCAGTCAGTGTTTCAGTACTTCTAAATTTTCATACATGTAATCATTGGGTATTCCAAGTACAAAGAGCTGAATAATTCAGCAGCCGTATGGCTTGCACATGTCAAGATGATACAAAAGGAGGGGGATGATCAATCTAAGTCTTCTTTCCTGTGTTGTAGGACAAAGCACGGCTTCTTCCTCTTTCTGTTCTGAGTTTCTCCTAGTTCTGGCTGGCTGCTTTTTTCCAAGAAAGAGGTGGTATTTTTAAAGGGTAAATGTCACTTGAGAGGTAGACAGCACAGTGTAGTAAGGTATTTATATTTTCATTTAATTCAACTCTGCTTAAAAAACAAAAGGCTACCACTATTTCATTATATGCACAAGCAAAGTATTTTTTAGCTGCTGTGCCAAACTGGATAAATGAAATTTAAACAAGCTCCAGCAAATGTGTAGTGTGCATCTTTGCTGTAAAGACGAATAATATAACCAAAGGAAAACAAATGGTGCCTCAGTTCAATTCTGTTTGTTTGAATAGGAGAAGGGATGATAATAAATTCTTGGGGTATGATACAGAAAGGTGATATGAAAGAAAACAGTGTTTTCAGTGCGGCATAAGTACTTTGTGATTGAAACAAGTCTGTTCTTAAAAAACGAAACAAATGCTCTTATGTGATTTGAAAAGACTTTTTTTCCTTTGGTGTTAGTCTAGCAGTATTAGGTTGAAATAGTAAAATTGATAGTGGCAGTAAGGTTTTTATTGCTTTTTTTAAATGTATGAATGTAGTGGAACAGATGTTCAGAACAGCATGGAATATTCCTTGTTCCCCATCCCACCATCCCTTTCACACGGAGCCATCTGGAAGGGACTAGGGGCAGGATGAGCAGCCATCACGCTAAGAACAAGATTAACGTGTCGGCATCTTTTGTTGATACTTTAAACTGGTCACTGTTTGTTCAGCGGAAAGAAACAATGTGAGGTCTCATGACTCTCTGTGCACTAAGATCATTCACGTGGCTACGGAGAGAAGGCAGAAGAGAAGATGTGATTTATATAGAACAATTAATAAATTTAATGGTAGTCAGGCTGGACTTAGACCCATACAGGCAGAAACCAACTTTTTCCCCATTCAGCTGTATTGATGTGACTGGCCACCTTTTACCATTAAGCACAGTGTCAGTTAATAGCCTTCTGTTAAAACAGATTCAAATTTATTTACTTGTGAAAAAACTTCTGAACATGTTTTCCGCAGTTTTTCAATTTCATGCTCTTCATGAACTGTTATTTTGTTACCCTGAATTTTTCTTTTTTACAGCAACAAGTATACCATGCATGTTCGGTTTACTCGGTTGGATTTCTTTAGTACCCTTTAGCCTTACATCATTTGAGATAAAGTGTAATTAGTGTTTTGGCTTAATGAATTGTTTAGAGAAAGGACAGCTTGTGGTCTAGAAGCGAGAGACTCTAGTCATGTGTGAAGGTGCCCTGGATCATCTGTATTCTGATACAGAATGAGTAGAAAAGGGTGGGTGGATCTGATGCTGGCAGAGTGATTTGATTCAGTACAGCAAGCTATTGTATTGTGCACTCTGTGAACTTCTGTTAGATTTCAGGTAAGCAAGTCTGTTTCTGATTAGATATCTGAATAACACTGGGCGTCAGAGAAGACTAAAATGTGTTAGTGAAGGAGAAATTTGATTTCAAAGCTTAACACGCAGGTTCGGTGCTACCACAGTGTATTTCTTGCATTGTTTTGTGTTTCTTTCAGTGAAGAGAATTTTAAGGAATGGAAATCTGAAATTAGATTCAAAAAGGCTGTTTGAAAATGAGATGTTTAAAATCTGGAACTACAACTCTAGTGCTGTAAGCTGTTCTAAGGGAGAAGGTAATCAGAAGAAAGTGACACAATCCAAGATAGCAGCTTTGAGATCTCAGCTTTCAGAGTAAAGATAAGCATGAGAATAATAAGAGGGTAAAACTAGTTAAGGAATATGCATAGATGCTCTGGGGAAAGCTTATTCTGTGAAGAAATGGGGTGATGGAATTAAGTAAATATTAGTGTTTTAAAAAACTTACTTCAGCATGAAAAATATGCTGTGTATATGCTTTTCCTGTATTTTTATGAAAATAAGACATGTTTAAAAAGTATAAAGATTTAAGTGACGAGGGTAAAAAAATCCAGTGTAATTTACTGGCAAAGATTTTTGCATATTGGGCAGTGGAAAAAAATGTTGTGAGTATAAATGGCAAAGTCCATTAATTTGAACCGTGGGAACTTAATACAGGAAATACTTTCTATATTCCATAGGTATGTTGCAGTTGGGCCTGAAAAGTTGCATACTTGGAAATTGAGATAAACCACTGTTAACCTTCAGTCACGTGGCTTCATTAGCAGAGAGTGAGAAATACCTTTATTTCCTCCTTGAACAATGATGAAGCCATTTAATTGGTGAACATGTATGTGATCCCTTATTTTGGAGCAGGAGATGAAACTTCATCATAATCTGTCTGTACTTCTGAATGATAAACTTTTTATTTCCTTAGAAACTGCTGTGAAAAGTATTGTGAATGGGAAAAATTATTTTTGGGATTGTGACAATTCTGCTGAGAGGAAAATGTTAATGCAATAACTTTGAAGTGGTCCCCCAGTTTTCTTTTCTTCACTGGGGAGCTCTTATTTGGCAGTGAACTGTAGACGCAAGTATTTAAGCAGAAGTTGATGAGACCTTTGATACTATCAAAGAACGGCAGGTGCCCAAAGATCATCTTGGGCTACAGTGGACAGGTAATGCAAACATGGGGTTGTAGAAGAAAGGGGAAAAGACCCCAAAATACTCATCCTGGAAGCTGTAGAGAAAATAAGTAAATTTCTGACTTCATAGTTGTTGGTAATATTTTAAAGCCTTTTATATTACAGTCTATAGTGTCAAGGAAAGAATAGCTACTTAATTTTATGTTGAATCATCCTCAGGGCCTCTTTTCCTGCATTTGTGAATGTTATCTTTTCTATGCATGTTTATGGTTAATCTGAAATACTGGGAATGAAATTTAAAGTACCCGTAAATGTTCACTGCTGTGAAGATCCGTTCACTTTTTTCTCTCCCAACTTTTTAATTAGTGGAAATTCCTGAAATAATGGTTCTGTAAACTTTTATGTTGCAGACCCACTGTGTTAACAGAGGTAGCTATTGTTTTGCTTCTTACACATTTTTTGGAGATAGGAAGGGTTGACTAGGAAAAGGTACATCCATAAAATTTTAGATTGCAGATAAGCAAAACTAATTCCCATCCTTTCTTTTGTTGTCCTTTGTCTTGTCATTGCTTAATGTCTTGATTTCCTTTATAATAGCACTGGACCATAAAATCTGCCCTGAAGATCTCAGCGCAGACAAAAACTCTGCCAAATAAAGAAAACAAAACAAAACAACCGTCCAAGTTGGTGAGCCTTCAGAAACAGCTCATTGCAACAGACATTAAAGAGCTCTATTAAAGAAACAAAATAGCTTTAGGAATTTCTGGGCCCTTTTCATCATCGCTAATACTTAGATTGGTATGATACGAGAGAAAGATCAGAAGTGGTGGTCTGATACTGACAGGAAAAAACCTGCTTTTGTTCCAGCCTTGATTGTCATTCCTTTCACGTAGACCTGGCAATCAGGAGGAAGATCTGTGAAAACGAAGGTGATAAAATTGGCTATATATTGAATTGTAGTGAGAAGGATATTTTCTAGGCATTTCACTTTACACTTTATTGTTGAAAGATGTGGTTTGTTGTGGATAAGAAATGTTCTTGATTTTTAGTTATTCTTAGGAAATGGAATTCTGTTAGACTGTGCATGTTTGTGTCAAAGTCTGCCCTTGCATCATGAGACTCCTATCAAAATCAAGAGAGTTGCATTAAAAATTATGTAAAATGTGAAAAAACCTGTATATTAACTAAAAAATGCAATGTCCCTTAGATTGGGGTAGCTCCAAAAAAGTAAAGTATTTGGTACTTAAAGCATGATTGTGGTTTAGTAAAACAATATTTTGTTTTTGATATTCATTACATAGTAATGTGGCTGAGAGAGGAATTGCATACTTGGTAGAACTCAAATAACCAGAAGAAACTATTAACAATTAGTCTTGTTTGGATGCATTTTGATAAAAAATAATTCTGGGGTGTTAGCACTGTGAGGCAATAACTGATGGCTAAATATTCTATATTGTTTTGGAGTATACAAAATGTGGATTCAGATTCTTGTTAGAATTAAGGCAGTTTTAAGAAAAAAAACAACCACAAAACTTTTAAAAGTACAGATGAATGACATTAGATGAATTTTGAATTCAGTAATTTCCAGAATAGATGCTGTTATGGTTTATTTGTTTTTAACTTGTCATTACTGATCAGGTAGTAAATGACATTCAGAGGTGACAAGTAGGAAAGGTTCACAAATGTCAGGTTCTCAGTCATTTAGGATAGGGAAAAACCAGAAAGGAGCATGCATTAAAGGCATATTTATTCCTTTCCTTCCCTTAGGATAGGAGGGATAGCAGTGTTTACTCTCCATGTAGCCCTTTTCTTTCATCTTGTGAAGAATAAAAAGTCTTTGGAGGACATGGAGATCTGTGATAATGGCACCTCCACAGGGGAAAAAAAATGAGGATGAGAGAACATCTCCAAAGCTGGTGCTTGGAGTCTTTCACCTTTCAGGTTTCTCTTCTGATCCAATTTGGCACATACATGAATCTTGAAGGTGGGTGATGGCAGGCTGTCTAGAATAGCAAACTTGAACTTGTGTGCCATTCAGAGATGGAAATTGTGTGTTGAATTGACTGTTAGAACATTAGATATGGGAAAACTTAACTGTCTATAAAGGTTTTAAATGTTGAAGTGCCCTAGACATGGAGGCTGTGATTAGGAGGTAGTGTAACTTGATTGTGTGACTTGATGTGGGCAAGCCAATGGTACTTCTCTGGTTTTGATGAGGTAAAATGCAGTTCTAGATTCAGACACTGAAATTTAGGTGAATGCCTATCAGAGGTTACACATGACGTATTTGAACTCAACGTGTCATTCTTGTGTCTATCAAGAGATGCAGGGATTTGGTTGCTCTCTGGACTTCTGCTGAGCTCATATATATGTAGTCATACAAATTTAGGTGCTTAATCCTGAATGGAATCCCATCTGGTACATTATTCATGGCAAGCTGTGTATTCAGTCTGTCTCGTTTTTCTTCTCCATAGAAGGAGAATTATGGTATGTTCTCTTTTTGTAGAGATCTGGGAGATTCATCAATGGAAAGTGCTAAACTTTCTGAAAAGAATAGACCATATTCAGAGAGAATTTAGAGTTGATGTATAGTAAGCTCTTTTTCATGGTAAAATGTTCAGCTTTGTCATATTTTACCAGAGGATACTAGAAGAAATTTCTAAAGAGCTTAAAAAAGGGATTGAACAGTGTCTTTGAGAAAATGTAATAAGTAAACATTCACAAGTAGAGAGACTGTTTAACAAATTGGAATTTGTTTTGTAGTATTAGTGAATATGTAAAGAACTTAAAGAACCATGAAATTCAGGTACATATTTTTAGCACTTGTGTAAATTGCAGTGCCGTTTTGGGGATGTGAAAGGACAAAAGGCAGGTTTGGGGAACAGCTGGTACTTCAACTTTTTGCCAGTAGCTCAAATATTTGAAAAACCCAGCTTGTCTCTTGTAATGGCTGTGCTCTGCTGTTGTTTGGGAAGCTTGCACATGGTGTTTGTCATTTTTCAAGTTTGTTACTGTACATCTGCTCTCTACATGATTCTTTAAGAATCTGCCTTGCCAAGGCAGTGTCAGACTTTTTGCATGCAGTTTAACAGCTGCTGTCCAGGGGAAGACGGTCTGAGTTGACCTGGAGTGGTACTTCTGTGGCTGCGGGGGAAGCAGGCAAAGAAAAGCAAAAATGCTTTGATTAAGTCTTTCTGTACCACACATGCCTCTACAGCAGTGACTACTGGGATAAATGCCTTCTAATTTTAAGACAAAATGCAAGTTGTTACGGAGTTGTTATGCAAGATTTTATGGGAGGGGGAGAGAGAAAGAAGAGAAAGAAGAGAAATCACAGGGAGAATACTGAGGAAGCTTGCAAAATCTGAATATTAATGGGTTGATCTAAGCTAATTCAAGCTTTTGATGTCCTGTCCTTTCAGAACGTGTGTGGAAATCGAGTTGCTGAGGCTTGGAGGGTTTGGAGAGCAGTGTCTGTTTGTACTCCAGTTGGAGTTCAGTCCAGCGAGATGTCAAATCTGATCTGTGTCCAATGAGGCACACATGGGTTTAGTGAGATGCCAAGCGACATCTCACCTTCTTAGTTTTTCTTCTCTCCCCTTTTGACTCCTCTGATTTTTCTGGTCTCACACTAATGTCTCATACATTTCCACTTCAGCCAGTTGTATATGTGCAATATAGCATCTTTCTAGATTCTTCATCTCTTGTGCTAGATGCAGCTGATGGTTTAAAGGCAGCTGTCAGGCATAGGTGGCCTCCCAGTGGAGATGAGCTGCTTTATCCAAATTATAAGTCTTTGGTTTCATTATGTACTTAGCTGGGGTAAAATGAATAAAAAATTTACAAACTTAAGATTGGGACCAATCTATTGCACTGGCATAATTTTTGAAAATAATAATTTATTTTCAAATATAATTTGCATATTTTTATATATAATAATTTATTTTAAAAAGATTTTTCCATTATTTGTGGATGGAAGATGTTCTGTTTTGGGCTTGAGTAGAGTTATTTTTTTTTCACAGGGAGCTGTGTTTTGGATTTGTGCTCAACCCAGGGTTGATAAATTAGAGAGGTAATTGCTGAGTAGGGCTTAAACAGAGCCATAGCCTTTTCTGCTTTTGTACTTTGATATTGTCAAGGAGAATACTGAGGGTGCTTGGGAGATTTGGGAGGAGATACAGCTGGGACAGGCAACCCAAAATAACCAGGGGAGTATTCCAGACCATGTGACATCATGCTCAGTATATGAAGGGAGGAGAAGGAGGAGAAAGAAGGGGGCGTGTTTAGAGTGGTGGTGCAATGCTTTGACTTCCCAAGTCAAGTGATGGTCAAGTTATGTGATGGAGCCTGGCCTGCTCTTCTGGAGATGGCTGAACACCTGCCTGCCTGTGGGAAGCAGTGAATTAATTCCTTATTGTGCTTTTCTTGCGTGGGCAGCTTTTGTTTTCCCTATCAAACTGTCTTTATCTCAACCCATGAGTTTTCTGTCTTTTACTCTTTTGATTGTCTCCCTGATCTAGCTGTTGGGGGACAGAGAGAGAAACTCTGTGGGGCTTGGCTTGGTGGCTGGGCTTAAACCACGACAGAAGGGAAGTTATTAAACATCTGTTTTGCATAATTGAATATGATTTCTAAATGCCATTGTATTTAATATGGTGACATCACAATGAATATCTTGGCTAGGAAGAAACTGGGACTGAGTGCGACTCAAAACAGGTGGAAGATGAATGTGGAAGGCAGTGGAATTGCCATTGCAACTTCTTGTTTTCTGCTTCTTGTCTTTCTCCTCCTCTGTGAAGGGTAACATACTCCCTTCAGTCTGGTTGTGTCTCATGGAGACCCTGCAATTCAGAGGCCTGTTTTGTCTTTATTTCTTGTCTAACTTCTTGCTACATAAATTTTGAGATAAATTTAGCCTCACTTCTCATGCATTTTCTTTAAAAAGGATTAAGTTCACCTGAGTTGCGTGTGGTGAAGAAAAAGGTGGCTGTGCTTTAGTAGTAAGGACACAAACTTTTTACTTAGTAATGGGTTAATATCTGAATAGATCTGTAAGTGGTTAATTCAGTTAGATAAAGGTTTTAAATTATAAGAAACTTACTGCAGTTGCCGAGTTATTTTTTCTTTTCCTCTGATCAGGAGTAGGTAGTGAATGGTTTAATTAGTTGCATATATTTACTCATCCATGTTCAGTTTACCTTTTGGAATTAAACTTCAAACTGAAATGAGATTGCTACATAATAATTTCAATCATGCATTCAATATGAAAGTTGTTTATTTTCCCCTACCTTCAGCCCTGGTGTGTGCTTTAGCCTGCTCTTTAGAGAAATGGAATTTCTTGTGTTGGTTTGTCACTCCCTGGTAGCTCTTGAACACACTGGACTATTTCATCAGGAAGTGACAAGAAAACGAAAAGCTCAAACTGCAGTAGTATACTACTTCTTCCAATTAGCTTTTACAGGCAAGAAAGAACATTATGTGGAAAAGGGACTTAAATAAGAGCTCCTGGTGGAGGGCATTCTGGTTGCACTCTGTGTGGTAGGTGTTTCGAGAGGTAGCAGACAATTAGCTGGGCAGTGCACAGTCAGCTCCTGACTAGGCCCAGTGTGTTGTGTGGGCTAGTGAGGAAGTTGGGTAAACTGCAAAAGGTATGGGCAGCTGTGAGAATGCTAGACAGAAAGCCATGGGAAAAACAGGCTTTATTCTTGTCATATAAAAATTTGATTTAGCACTTATTAGTGCTCCTTTTAATTTATTTCTCACAAATTATGTTTATGTGAAATGCATTTTCACTGTAACATTTACATTACAGTGAAAGAATTCCTCATAATGACTTCTATTTTGTAGCTCCAATGCACTAGCCTGTTTGCAGAGTAGTGGTGCTAGATTGCATTTCACTATTCAAATTCAGTAATAGTGAATTTCTAGTTTTGATTTGTTTTTGATCAAGTTCAGAAAAGTGTCTGCAATGGATATGAAGTAGTATTTTGAAATATATATGTTTGCAGAAGAATACAAAAAAATAGAACAGAAACAGGAAGGTTTTTTTATCAAATACAGAAATTGCTCCTCTGTTACCTCTGATGTGTTGTGTAAAATTTAGCAAACTCAGCTAACCTTAAACTGTGACACACTCAAATAGTCTTGTATTAAGAAAGACATACAATATAATTAATGACTACTGCATAGAAGTCATGATCTTATTCCTTCCTGACCTGTTATGAAATAGTCTTACAGTTAAATAGTTTGCTTTTTGTTCATTAAGGTTGTTAAGCTTTTAGAAATGTTCTTGAGAATAAAATATTTTAAATCTTCAGGTGGAAGTCATTACAAAAATTACTGTGCAACATTGGAAAGACAAAAGCGTTTTTAATTTACGAATGTGATTTTAATTAAAGAAATTGAAAGGCTACTTTAACTGCTTTAGTACAATAAAAAAGAAATTTTCAGCTAAGTCTTCCCCAAATGAACTATGTCCTTGGTAATAATGTAACTTCTTGTTCCAAAAAATTTCCATGCCATATGGTTTTAAACAGAATATTATTCATGAGGAGTACATGGACATTGAATTGTTGGTGCTAAAAATGTAATCAAGTTGACTATTGTGTTTGTTGTTTTAAAGAAAACTGCTTTAAATGTTTTTGTTTTATATTGCTTCCCTATTGGGAGAATTCTGTCTCACTTGGGCATCTTTGCTCTCAAAGCTGCTTTCTGCAGGACAGTGTTTTCTATGCCATTGTGCTCTTTTGTGATGCTTTGAGATCTCTTTTTGTACTTCTTTTCCCCATCTGTCGTGGTTTAGGAATGGTACTCCACAATTTAGTTCTCCCCTCAAGACTTTTCAAGCCACACTGTCACTCTCTTGCTCCCCTTCTCCCTCTCTTCTGCCCCTGCCACCCCAGGTGGCCAGAGAGGAGAACTCGATGTACAAAAGGCAAGCATCACAGTTTGAGATAAGAACAATTTACTGGAAACAGCAATGAGATAAGAAAACAAACACTTGCAGCAACAATATTAATAAGAAAAGTATATAAAAAGAGAGAATGATTCATGTGCAAAAATGCTCATTGCAGAGTCTGACTTGACCAAAGCCAAGTTGTTCCTGATTGTAGAGGAATGCACTGCTTCTTGGAAATGAGAGAGGAATCCTTTTCCCTGCCCCTGGCAATGATGTGAAATGGTACCAAATAACACAATGTCTTGGCCCCTCCCCTTGGTCTGGGCTGGAACCGATACCATCCTCGTTTATTTCATTTTTCCAAGAAAACCAGTTCTGACAACTTTGGTTTTCTCAGCTAAATGTCTTCCTGCGTCTGGCATGTTCCCAAAAGCTGTTCAGTGCATTCATTTAACCCATTCAGAATACCATACAGCACCACCTGTGGAAAACCATCTTCTTCCTCATGCATCCTAATTCTGAGAGGCACTTGCCCTTACATGTCAGATGAATTTATAATTTTTACTGAAAACTGTTGGAGCTGGGGTAGGTCGGTGTCTGACGTATTCGGGGGCTGTAGTGCTTGGTCAGTCTGTTGGTGCCCAGCTTGCCGAGGCTGGATGCCAGCCTGCTCCAGACAGTGACCTTTCCTGCCACTCCTGTGGGGACTGCCAGTTTTTTATAAATGGAAATGAGCACTGAAGTCTACTGGTTCTGAAACTGCAGCACAAGGTTGTGCATACAGTAAATTTTGCACCAAGTCTAAGGCAAAAAGCCTACTTTAGCTATATATTGCCTGTATTCTCTGCTGCTCTGCAGTGCTCTTTTCATATTCTGGCATGAGTGCACAACTCCAGTGCCCTGGTAGGAATTGTACAGTATCTTATAGTGGGAAGGCTGAAGCAAGGCTGTAAAAGAAGAAAGGTGAAGTATTTTTTTGGAGGAAAAAAGCCTGAATGTGTACTATACTGATTCAGAGCTCTTAATTTCATTTTTGTAACTGTCATACGTATTTGTTTGTAAATTACAGATTGTGAGCCATGCCTTTGGTGAAAAGGAACATTGAACCACGGCATCTCTGCCGAGGAGCTCTGCCAGAGGGAATTACAAGTGAACTGGAATGTGTAACCAACAGCACCCTTGCTGCTATCATACGCCAGCTAAGCAGCTTAAGTAAGTATCTGTGACTTCCTGCAGGTATTTGATTCATGGTGAAAAACTGAAGAGATGAAAAGCTTTCAGATGGATTGTTTCTCCATGTTTTAAATGGATTGTTTTAAATAGCGAAAGTATGGTATGGGACATTACCACTTATGTATTGTAATAATATGCTATTTCATTGGCTTTATGCTCTTCTCTGTTTTGAAGTTTATTAAAAACCCAACCCCTCTGCCACCCCAAACCCCACTCCAAAAAACAAATTAACAAACAAACAGCAGCATAAAAAAACCCCCACCACCAAGAAAAGCCCCAACCAAAAAAACAGAGCATAGAAATAATTTAAATTTTCTAAGGTGAGAGAAATTGGTACAAGAAACAAGATCAGCACTTGAGTTCTTGCCTTTCAGTTCTATGGGATTGAGCCAGCAAACTCTTCTGCCTCTTGGCATTAAATGACACATTTGACTGAAATTTTAGTTTTTCATAGTGTCCTAATATTTCTTAAGTCTTCTCTTTTATATATATGTGTGTGCTGAATTCATATGAATGAAATTAAGCACACTGAAAAGATGCCATTTGCTGAACAAGCCTGCAGGCTACTGTTGAGACAGGCTAACATCAGCTCTTACAGAGCAGCCTACACACCACACCTGTCAGGTGACACCACCACCAGCAATTCTAGAAGCACGACTGGAGTGTTTGCAAGATAAACAATATTTTTGATGAAAGGGATAAGAGATGTTTTTCAGACAGTCTTTAACAATCAGCAGCTGTTGTTTGTGCTGATAACGCTGGTCCTAGAAAAGAAATTACTGCTTCATCAGTTGCTTCACTTTGTAAATGGATGTGGTTTTAAAACTGAGATTTTGTATGGAACTCAGACTATGGGCCCCACTGCTGTTCAGTTCAAGATGATAGGAAAAAGCCTTTGCTGAGGGAAAGAGGACAAAGAGCTCAACATTTCCTTTTTGCAGTGGTCAGTGATTTGGGGATTTTTCTGAACTGGAGGTCCATCTGAATCATCCTATGTAATGAGCATTTGTAAAACTATCATCTGTGGTGTTGCTTAGATCTGTTGAAATAGGGATTACACCTTTTTCTTGACCAATGACCTGTGACAGAAGGTCCCACAATGGAAGTTGACCTGTTTCTTCTTTCTGATGTCTTCTCATTCTGGTGTGCTGAAAAATAATGAAAGGTGCTTTCATCTTGTGTGTTTCATAATAATTTGTGATTTTATTAAGTCTTTATCCTGTTCTCCTGGTGATATCTTTTCCAGGTTGAAGCATCCTGATCTGTAAGTGATCTTTTTGAATAGAAACCATTTTGTATTTCTGATCATTGTTATTTCTGCTTTGGATGTGTAAGTTAGGGTATGTTGTGGTTTTTTAAGGTGAAGTGTTGAGGACTTCAGATCATATTCAAAACAAGCTTCTGTTTTATCATTAATGCCCTAAGAATTTGTGGAATTTTGATTGTTGCTAAGCATTGAATTATTATTTTCAGATAAGCTTGCAAGTGATCCTCTGATCTTTCTTGAACAGCAGCTGGTGATTTAGTGTCTAATGTTACTTAGAGTTAATTTGTGTTTGTATTATCATTGAGTTTCATTTACTGTCTTCTCAGACAGCTGCTTAGTAGTGACGTCCTTAAGTTTCAGAAAAGTGAGAAGAATGGCTAGTGTTCTAATTTACTGAAGGAGATGTGATAAGACCTCATTTTGGTACTGTGCAATGATTGTCCAAGTGTGGATAATACACTTTTTAGTTGTCTGACTTGCTAGGAATGTGTATAGCTTTCATTTATCCAGATTTGGTCTTGGGGCTAATCTGTTACACTGTGTATTTAGATCCTCTTATGATTGTTGCTGAGGAGCTGACTACTTATATTCATATCCTGCAGTTTTCCCTTAGCAGATTTCTGTGGTCATCTGAAGTCTTTGTAGACAGCCCCTAAAGTTCTGTTAGTGTCAAGTTAAAGATCTCTGCAAATAAATGATATGTCCTTAGTCTTAACAGATGAATATGTGGTATTTAACAAGTGAAAGTATTACCAT
Organism: Illadopsis cleaveri; assembly: GCA_013399915.1. Lineage (NCBI taxonomy): Eukaryota > Metazoa > Chordata > Aves > Passeriformes > Timaliidae > Illadopsis > Illadopsis cleaveri. Next base: position 44,445 of record VXBB01001739.1, read on the forward strand.
TCTCATTCACAGTCCAAAATATGTCATGTTTGCAGAGGGTTTTTTCTGCAAGCAACATTTGCTTTGCCTGTCTTTTGAGCCAACTGGGAGCAAGGAAATGATCACAGAAAAATGCTGTGCAGGAGCTGAAGTAGTGCGTCCTGCTGGCAGCATCAGAGCTGGTTGGTGTTCCCACAGCTTGAGGCATAGAGTGAGCAAGTTCAGGTTTATCTTGCAGTCGCACTAGTTTTTTAGTGTTGCACTGTGAGTTCAGTGTGGATTTTAAAAACTGGCAGGTCTGTACTGTTGCATACAAATTTGCCTTACTTCTGCCTCTGCTCTTTTTGGGAGATGTGAACAAGTTCCTATCCAAAGGGAATGTGCTCTCGGGAGAGCTTTTTCTGTGTTATGTTTTCAGATTTGGGTTCATTTCCAGCCAGCTGGCTCAGGGCACAGGCAGAGTGAGCAGCATTCCGTATGTAACTGTGCACTTTCATGTAAGGCAGAGTCGTGTTTGGGGGATTCACCTCCACTTGGAAGGAGATAATCTACTGGAGAGGAAGGACAGGGAGTGTTTGCAGCCTGTACCTGTAAGTAGCATGAAAGAAGTGTAGTCTGTGCAGAGATGGAAGACTTTTTCTTTCATGCAGAGAACAACATCCACCAACTTGCCTCCTAGTATTTTCTTGGGTAGATTGGCCAGTGGCTCAGTTTCACTAGTTTTTGTGCTGGCCTGAGCACACCGCATCCATCTGTGTCACTCTCCTCTGTAGTACTGCTGTACCAGGCTGGGTTGGAAAGGTTGGATTTTGCCATTAAGTATCTTGCTAGAGGTACTGTGAGAAAGGAGATCAGAATCAAGACCTAGTCAGTAACAGCCTACCACTTTTACATCTTCAAAAAAAAGATGAGGGGTAAAGCATGATTCTGATGTTTCTAGTTAATCCAGTTACAAATGGATGGGTGGAATCACTGTCTTCTGTAGTTGGAGGGAACCTTTGGAGCAAAGACTGCATAATTTCTTTGAGTTTTTAAATTAATGTGTAGGTTGGCCACATGTTGGGCAACACCTGTTGTTTTTAAATTACTGTGTTACAGTACCAAAATCAGCTCTTAAATTGATACATGCTTTTTTCCTGCTTGTTTCAGTTTTGTTAAAGATCTAATTTAAACAAAGGCAACATAGAAAACACTTGAAGTATTGTTTTAGAAATAAAAATTACTGCATCATGTTAATCACAATAGCATGTCCAATACTGCTTTACTATGTCACTGTTTTCACAAACAGGAGATTGACAATCTGCCTTTCATGTGTTCTGGGCTAGCAAGTGTTGAAAAAAAATCAAATATTAAAAGAAGTATGCTCCCACTTTGCCTTCTGAAAGATATCTGACAAACATCCATCTCCTTGACTTCTCTAGGGGTGATGTGTTTAATCCTAGGATGTGGCAGTCCTCTCTCAGCAGGCTGATTTCAATGTATTAACATGAACTAACATCTATTAAAATTGATTGAGCTCTGAATACTGGTAGCTGAAGAATTTAATAACTGCTTTATTTAGCTGAAGAGTTGAAAAGCTTATTTTTTCCTTAGTTTGGAATAACATCTTCATTTGGAATAACTAAATCAAGTGGGGATCATAAGTGAATTTTAGCTAACTGCTGGGAACACTTAGAGAACATTTTTAGTGTGAAGGTAATTGAGCACTGGCGCGGGTAGCCCAGAGGAGTTGTGGAGCCTCCANGTTAGTTATTGGCTGATCTTACACATAGTGATGAAAACTATTACTGGTAAAGTCCTTCATTCAGTGGCAATCACTACTTTTTTCCTTGTGATTCACAAGCAGTGTTTTCCGATAACGTTTTAGTCTAGTTGTTTCTTCTCCTCCCAGCTAAGTGACCAAGAAAAGGCCAGATTGTCCTGTTGACTTCCTAAGTGTGGCCATTTTTTTACATGGAATTATTATCTCCAAATGTTCACAGGATGGGATCTTAACTGAAATTTTCATTGTATTTTTACTTTCCTTTGTGTGAAGTATTAAGGCTGGTTATTGGACCCAACTTAAAATGTCAGTGATGGCTGCTTTGGAAGTCATTTAGGTGGTTAATGCGTGTTCCATATTCTTCCAACAATTAGATAGTTTTACTTCACCCTGCCCTCCCCCCCGCTTTCCATTTCCGCTCTTCAGACTCCTCTTGATACAAGTTGTAACAAGATGAGCTTAATTCAGAAGCAGGATTTTAAAATTTGTTTCTGTTTAAAAAGCATAGTTAAATGCAGGAGGCAGGACTTTTCTTTCTGAAAGGATTTCTCCAGGGGGTTTGGCTGCAGAAATTGTAGAGGGAGACATCTTAAATGAAATAGCAGTATCTGGGTAGGAGGGACCATCAGTTCAGTGAGTGGGAGCAATGAGTTTGGGTGGAATCTGAAATTTGTAGGGGAATTTCTGGGGCAGGCGAACTTTTAAACTGGGAGTCTGGAACCACTGATATGGAGTGGATGAGAGTTGTGGACTGGAGCATGAAGAGAGTCAAACTGTGGATGAGTATGCCTAGTTCTGTGGAAGGACTGGGAGAGGAATGTCCATGGAAATGATCAGTGCATCAAGGAGGGATTTGGTTTATCATGTAGCACCTTCTGTCCACTGTAGCACCTTCAGGGTAGGGCCTGAGGCTGCAAGTCTGTACTCGGCACTGGTGAGGCNCTTGCCAGTGTTCAAAACCCAGTTGGTCAGAGTCCTGGGCAATCTGCTCTGTCTCATTGTGCTTTGAGCAGGGAATTGGACCAGATGATTTTGAACTTCAGCCGTTCTGTGGTTGTGTGTGACCTTTGTTTTGGAGGGGGAGAAGATTAGGAGCAGGTAGATAGCATACCTTACTTATCCACCTTTCACATATATATATATNTCTTGATACAAGTTGTAACAAGATGAGCTTAATTCAGAAGCAGGATTTTAAAATTTGTTTCTGTTTAAAAAGCATAGTTAAATGCAGGAGGCAGGACTTTTCTTTCTGAAAGGATTTCTCCAGGGGGTTTGGCTGCAGAAATTGTAGAGGGAGACATCTTAAATGAAATAGCAGTATCTGGGTAGGAGGGACCATCAGTTCAGTGAGTGGGAGCAATGAGTTTGGGTGGAATCTGAAATTTGTAGGGGAATTTCTGGGGCAGGCGAACTTTTAAACTGGGAGTCTGGAACCACTGATATGGAGTGGATGAGAGTTGTGGACTGGAGCATGAAGAGAGTCAAACTGTGGATGAGTATGCCTAGTTCTGTGGAAGGACTGGGAGAGGAATGTCCATGGAAATGATCAGTGCATCAAGGAGGGATTTGGTTTATCATGTAGCACCTTCTGTCCACTGTAGCACCTTCAGGGTAGGGCCTGAGGCTGCAAGTCTGTACTCGGCACTGGTGAGGCCACACTTTGAGTACTGTGTCCAGTTCTGGGCCCCTCAGTTCAGGAAGGACATTGAGGTGCTGGAGTGGATTAAGAGAAGGGCAGCAAAGCCAGTTAAAAGTCTGGAGCACAAATCTGAGGAGCAGCTGAGGGAGCTTGGGGGTGTTTTGCCTGGCTCATGGGACCTTTCTTGCTCTCTGTGAGTGCCTGGAAGGACTGTGTAGGCAGATGGAGATCGGTCTCTTCTCCCAAGCAACAAGTGACAGGATGAGAGGGCAAAGTCCTAAACTGCTTCAGGAGAGGTTGAGGTTGGACATGAGGAGGAATTTCTTCACAGAAAGTGTAATTAGACATTGGAATGACCTGCCCAGGGGATTGTGAAGTCACCATCTCTTGGTGGTGTTAAAGGAAAGACTGGATGTTGCACTTGGTGTCATGGTCTAGTTGATGTGATAGTTTAGAACATCGGTTGGACTCAGTGATCTCAGAGGTCTTTTCCAACCTAATTGATTCAATGATTTGGTGATCTGGACTGCACTGTCCACTTTCACAGAGATTGAGAACATAGAGCAGGTGAAAGGGAGGCTGAAAAGGTTGTGCACCAAGTCTTACGTGTTTGTGGTTACATGTGGTCAGTGACCTCTGACTCTCTCTCAAATGGCTCCAGGGACACCAATGTGTGCAGTTGGCATTTGTAGAGGTATAGTGGCCGCCTTGAAGGAGAACCCCGGTTGTTATCTGTTTTTATCTGTTTCATGCTGCTTTAATTTTGATGTTGGCCCATGCTTATGCTTAAAATTAAATCTTAGCCACTATGGATTGCAAGATTTGTATTTCAAAATGTACTTCAGAAGCTTTTATGGATTGGAGTAACTTTAGACCTTTTCATCACAGAGGCAGGTTTTAATGTTCAATTGTCTGTCAGTTGGCACTAGTTCAGCTACATAAGGATTAGAATTTCTAAGTCTCTCTGTGTTTTTAAGAAGACTGCTAACCAGGATGTCCAGAAGAACAGACTTCAGGCAGAATTTACGGTATGTTTCGACATTTTTGTACAAATCTGTTGCCCCAAATTTTGCTGGATGACAAACTGCGCCGTTCTAATCCTACAGCTACTGTGTTTTATTATACTTCATAATATTGAGACCACTTGTCTTGTGTTTTGTAAGCCACTAGCAAAGGAATTTCCTTGTCTATTTTCTTACACAGGCAAACATGCTGAAGACATATTTGGTGAATTGTTTAATGAGGCCAACAGCTTCTACATCAGAGCAAATTCCCTCCAAGACAGAATTGATCGCCTTGCTGTCAAAGTCACCCAGCTGGATTCAACAGTGGAAGAGGGTAGGTAATTACATGAAAGCATTGAGCCAGAAGTGATGTTGACAAGAGCACAGTGTTTAATTGCACAATAACCTCTGTCTTTTCAAAGTAATCCTGTGCCGATATTTCATCTTGTTGTCTCAGTAAGGCAAGCTGGGAATAATCACTTTAGCAGAGCAAGTAAAAGAATTCTTGAGTCAAGAAGCCCATATAGTAATGGAGCTATTAAGCTGCCTTTTTCATGAGGAAAACTTGGAGCTTGTGAGTGTAGTAAATCATAAATTAATAAATACAGACTTTACTGGAAGTAAGTCAGAATATTGGAAAAAGTTTGAGACACTGGGTGTCCCTATTAATTCCAGGGTAGGGTAGTCACAAACTACGTTAGTACATTAGTCTGTACTGTGGTCATCAAAGATTGTACAATACTCTGTATCTAAACAAGGCACTGTGGATCAACTAGGGGAAATTTTTTAGGGGTTCTACTCACTAGAAACTGTATTTCCTGCTTATGAGCTTGGTCATTCACTTCATAAATACACAGTAAAAACACAGGATTTCAGTAACATCATCATATTGTTTGAAAGCGCTTGTTTGGGTAGATAAAGCATTTCTCAGTCTACCTTTAAAAGCTGTTAACATGCATCTTGGCCTCCATGCTACATGTCTGAGCAGGTCAATGCCTATACTTCCTGTTTAGCTGATTCCTGACATTTACTAAAATGTAAAAGCTTTTTATATCAGTGCAGTAGTGTAATATCAACTCAGTAGTAGTTAATGCTACTTGTGATAGATTTAATAGTGCTATTTATATGGCTTGTATATTTTACTTGCCATTCAGATGTTTGTAGTTTATGTATTTATAGTGCCAATAATTAGTGCCAATATAAATTTTACTGTTGATATTTAATAGTGTAATGGTGTAATATTTAGCCTTCCTTTTTTAGCTGGTTACTGTCTGGAAATTGTTACATGTAGTTGTTTTATGGTTTTGGAACATATTAACTGTTAGACTATCACAGCTGCCCAGAGAAGCAGTGGATGCCCTATCTCTGAAGAAACCTACTTAAGTGAAAGGTGTCTTTGTCCATGGTAGGGGCATTGGAATGAGATAATCTTTAAGGTCCCCTCCAAACCAAACCACTCTGATTTTTTGGTACAAGCATCTGCATTTTGCTGTCTTAGGAGTCAAGAACTCTATGGGAACATAAACTGAGCTCCTATTGGATCACTGTTCAGCTTAGTTTTTGAGGCATATTGTGTTGGTACTATGGGCAAACTAGATGATATTAATACACTATGCTTTTGGAAATGCAGTTCTCATCTTGGTTTTGCTGCCGTTTATTTTTTTTTCCTTTTTTTTTTAAATGCCTCATTAATGTCTCATTAGTGTTATGCAGTACCACCTATCTAGTTTTCAGAGTTTGAAGAATAATTAAAAGCAATCTTTTGGAAGGGGAAACTAGTGTATGGACTGAGAATTTAATCAGTGTTTATTTTAAATTGACAGCAGTTGTTACTCTTGCATTGCTAATCATGCTTCATATTAATAAGCTGTACATACAAACTGCTGTCACCTTAGTGTCAGTAGTAAATTTTATTAGCTATTTCCCTGTAGAAGTTGAAGTCTTTATAATAATTCATTGTACTGTCAGAAATAGTATGTTTCTGGATAGCTTCGGCATTTAAGCAAAATGTCAGTTGCAAGGTTGTTTTAAAAAGCCCTTCAGATTTGATTGCATCAGTGATTTCTTATATTTCTAGCTATAACTAATACAGTGTGTATAAAAAACTACAGTTGAAAAAAAAATTAAATAATTGAGGTTAAGTTTTTTAAGTTTTCAAAAATATATAACTTTTTCTTTTTTTCTTTTGAATGTCTTCAAAATGTCATCAAATAAGAATGAAACAATTTGTTTGAGATATATACGTCTAAAATATCTGCCTGAAATACCTTATACTTACAGGCAGGTTTAAATAGAAAGTACTTTCAAAAATGATGTTTTGATACTTCAGATGATGTGAATGGGAGAACAACTATTAGTCATTAAATATTCTATTTTTAGTTTTTGCTACTTTAAAAATTACAGAAAAATGAAGTAGTTCTTGGACTGAGAAGCAAGACCTCAGCACAGATAACAAAAATAGTTGGGCAGAGACGTCTGAGTGGGATTTGGTGTCCATCATGACAAACAATAACAGTGTAAAGTTTCATCCTTTTTTTTTTTTTCTGGTCATCAGTGTACTACATTTTTGGCCATTACTCTTCATTTACCTTATGGGATTTGTCTTGAGACCTAATAAATTAGATGAATGGGCGAGAAGTATTAGATGAAATGTCAATGGGAATAAAAAGAGACTAAGTCAGTGCATTTTGTTTGCACAAGTCCTATAGCTTACACTCTTAAAAAACACTTGGATCGAATCCAGAAGTGGTCAGTGTCATTGTAGACAACCCAGTGAAGACTTCAACATCCTCTTCAACTGCAGTCTAAAAACCTGTATTTCAGGGTGCTTAGGGGTGGAAGATGATATCAAGAGCTTACTGCCACTTTTAAATTTTGATTGGCCTTTAACTGGATCTTCTTATTGCTGCTGTTTTCATGATCTCATGAAAACTTGTATTAAGAGGGAAAGAAACTCTTGATAAAAGTGACAGGAACAATTAAAACCAACTTAAATCTTCCATTTGAAAGGAAAGAATGAAAAGCCTGGAGTCGTTTCCCCCAGAGCTGTATATATGAAAAGATAAAATGAAAGTACAAGAGTGCAAGTATTTCCCACTGTAGAGACATGAGCAAAACTTAAGAGGAAGGAGTGTTCAATTACATGGAGAGACTTAGGAGTTGAAAAAGAGGAAAATTAGTGGAACTGTCATAGGAGGTTATTGCAGCTGTAATTTAATTATACTTAGAATGGGGTGGAATGTGTATGGATACCATGTGTAATTATAAACCACACTGTGTCAGAGGAATACCAAACCTTGTGTTCCAGTCTTGAAGCCAGTTTTTCTGCTGTTAGAACTCCAGGATAAACCTTATAAAAAGGGGAAATGGTTGGACATCTGCATGTGACAGCATTCTTGCATCATCTTCCAAGATATGGTCCATGGTCACAATATTTTAAGTGAAGTTCTGGACCAAGTGAAACTTAAATCTGTTTTATTATGGTAATTTTTACATGCCTTTGTGCTTAAATATCAGGATTATCCAGTAAGGAACCTGTCTTTCTGTTAACTTGCTGAAAATATTTCAAATAATCAGTGGAAAATGGATGTTGTGTATCCACTTTGGTTCGTTTCAGACCTGTGGTAAATGTATTTCTCTTTCTAACAGTATCCTTACAGGACATCAACATGAAAAAAGCATTCAAGAGCTCAACAGTTCAAGACCAGCAGGTAGTTTCAAAGAACAGCATTCCAAACCCAGTGGCTGATATTTATAATCAAAGTGACAAACCACCACCTCTGAATATTCTTTCCCCTTATAGGTAAGGAAATATTGATTGTTTACCTTCTTGTACTTTGCCCTTTATTTCCTAATTGTATGCAGAGAATAATTGTAGCAGAAGGGAAAAGGTATATTGATTATTGAAATTTGATTTTTCAAGATTGATAAAACTCAATCTGCAATAAATAATTTGATTCTCTTTTAAGAATGGTTTATCACAGCATTTGCACTGTATTTAATTTTTAAGAATTTTTAATTTGAAAGTAAATGTGTAGGATTTATGACCAAAGGATGTGTTTTTGCTGCTGCTGCAGACAGTGGTGGTATTTGTTTATGGACATCCATAAGTAAGGGTTGTTATTGATCAGCTTAAAGCTTGGATGATTATCAAAGGTAAGTTTTCTGGATTTAAAACATACGAATTCATGTATTTTTACCTTTTCTGCTGTTTTTCCAGGGATGATAAGAAAGATGGATTGAAGTTCTATACTGATCCTTCCTATTTTTTTGATCTTTGGAAAGAAAAAATGTTACAAGATACTGAAGATAAGCGAAAAGAAAAGAGGAGACAAAAGGTAAAAGCGGAAACATAATAGCACATTTGTGCATTACAATTTTATGTGCAGTTGTCCAGGCATAAAAATTGCCAGGTCATGCTTCGTTTGTGTGCATGGAAAGATTGTTCCTCTTTGCGTGGCTGTAGATTCAGTGCATTCCGTTTTTAAAGCTTTATCCTGTCTATATTAAGGAGGCACCAAATTTAATTTTAGGAGTGCTATGGTTATCTTCCAAGATGCTTACTTGAATCCTTTGCCAGTATCTGCTTATTGGTACCCAGAAAAATGGCCCTGTTGTGCTCCAGAAAAAGACACTGTAAGACACTGGGAGAGGAAAGGAATTGGAATTAGTTTTTTCCATTCCAGTTTCCTATTTTTCGCATTCTGATTTTAAAGGAAAAAATGCAGATGCTTTTATAAGAATTTATAAAAGCGGTTGAACATTTATTTATTCCTTTTGAACGATTTCTACAAAACTACTTTATATATATAAAGTTACTTTCAGACTTTAACTTAGGCAACACATTCTGCTTATTTCTCTCCATGGTATATTTTTTGTAGATTTTAATTGCCTTATTACAGTCTACAAAATCAAATATGCTCAATTCCAATCATGTAGGATTATAGCCATATATCACAGAAATACCCTTTGGTAAATTCTAGCTAAAGTGCTATTTGATTTGATTAAATATATGCCAAGTCCAACTAGGAAGAAAGCAACATAGACTTGAGTTTGGATGGGTAAAGTTCACTTTGTGATGGGAAGAAATCTTAGGTTTGGCTTTCCAGAAGATGGTTTTCAAACATTTCATGATCTGGGTCCTTTAGAGGGCAGGATGGTTTGGGTGACATGTCTCCCAGGCACACTTTGTTCTACAGGTTGCTGAACCAGATGTCCTTTTCCTTTTATTCTTGTCCTTATGGTAGCAGTAACCAGGAATGAATCCAGAGCATTTATTAACAATTTGGTAGCTGAACTTAAATTTTCAATCTATTAAATGAGAATTCTTTACTCAGTTTGTACTGTACAAAAGCATAAAACTTGATTGTTGTTGAGAAACAGTGCAAGTGAAATAAATGTGCATTATTTAGCAAAGTACAAGCTAGACATCCAAAGGCCATCCTACTCAGCTGACCAAATACAGCTAGTTTTTAGCCTCAATTTTTTCAGGTGCTCAGTGAGATCTGAGAGTAGAGCCCGCACCAGAGAATCAGTTTTCCAGTATTATTTTGGTAATTTGCCCTACGTGCTCGAGCTGTTGCAGCAGGTGGTTTGTGAGGAGTTAAATTTCCTTGCCTCAAATATAATGCTTTTTGTTTCATATAGTTTAACTGAAAATATCTAACAGGCTTCTTCTGATTTGGCTCTTTCACGTGAACTTTTTTCTGAATAAAACTGTAATTTTCTGTCTTTAAGTTTAAAATCTGTGTAGTTTATTTTTTTACTTTCTGTAGATCAGTGGCTGAGAGTTCAGTGTAGTTTTGACTTGCTATATATCAGTAGTACTCTAAATTGAATGACTGTAGATAGGGCAGTTGTGATTAAACAAAGGAAAGTTGTTCAAATTTGCTCTTTATTGTTCTGGTTTTTTATCTGAGAATAATTAGCTATTCAAGCAAGTAAAACTTTTGAAATTTGGAAAGCTTGTATTTCAGAAATCATTCTTAATGACTTGTGTTTTGATAGGATTTTATAAATTTGTGGTCAGGAAAATACTCTAGGCTCCAGGTGCTTCCAGTTTTTTGAAAGTACTGCAAATACTTGCTGAAACTACTTTTTATTACTAGCTGTTAATTCTTTATTAAGATGCTTGAAATTTGCTAATTCTTGATGCAAATATCAAACTTACAATTAACTCAAACCTGTTTGAAGGCTCTAATATGTTTTGTTTGCTGAAATAATTTCCTGCCAACATGAATTATGTACCTGTTTTCTGGCTTAACTACAGCACCCACTTGTCTGCCACAGCTTCTATTACAGTTAGTTAAAAAAAAAGTAACTCCTCTTAATATTACTTCAGTCTTCTGAGAAATATTTCCAGCTGTAATTATCTAGAAAGGCTTCAGCTCCCCTACAGCTTTGTCATCTTTGCCTTGGGTAGTAAAGCTAAAGCTGTCACCATTGTCAAAGGAATGAAACTGCTACTGGAACAATTAAAACTACTCTTAGAGCTATATGTAGCTTTGTCAGCTGCTAGTAATAGGGCTGCCCCACTGTTTTGGAAGACATTAAATGTTTTAGAGATGTGTTGATATAATATTTAATCAAAATATCGCTACCAGTAGGGTTTAGTACTGCTTGAGTAAAAAGGATTCAAGTGCATTTACTCATTAGCATGCTTACAGAGGCTGGTCTGGAACAACCTGTCCAGCTGAAATCTGATCCAATTAAAGCCAGCTAAGCTTTGTGTTTATTTTTTGTTGTTTATACATCCATATATATTTACCTTTCCATAAAAAAAAAACCTCTTTAAAACTAAACTTCTAAATAGTGAGCAGTAACTGTAAGCAGTCATGATTGTACAGGACTTGTACCAAAATGATTGTCTTCCCAGCAGCATCATATATTGGTCAAAAGGTGGATATTTGTTTTATGTAGAATCTTGCAAGAAATATGTAGTTGTGACCCCTAGATGACAAAATTCTTGTTCTGAAGGAAGACAAAACTAAGTGTTTTCAGTGAAAAGGCTCACTTGGGCTTTCTTCCGAAATATAACATGACTCAGGTAACAAAATCTTAAAAAAATAATCAAGACAAAAGTCAAAAATTGAAAAAAAAACAAAACATTTGCAGGAAGTAATTGAAAAAGGCAGATGAAAAGCTTTTAACAAGCATATATTCAACCATGGCAATTACCAAAACTATATATATTTAAAATAAAGCATGACTGAATCTGTGTCCTTTCTGCTCCAAATCCTGTATTGGCAGAATTTGATGTGAAAAAGTGGTTATCAGACATAAAAAGGGTGTGATTCTAAAAAGATTTTGGGGGAAAAATATTTTGGGAGAACTGAGTAAGAACCAAGATCAGCATTGTTATTTAACATAAATCAGATCAAAGATTTGTTTACTGTAGAAATGAGCAAGAGTTGTCAAAACATTGGGGTGTTGAACCTCAGGAAGTCTTTTCTGTCATTCTGAATGTTAGCAGGGTCAGCAGGTCCCTCATGCAAACATGCATGAATGAGCAAGAGATCCAAAACAAGGGCAAGTAAACAATTTGATAGTTTTTTATTAGTTATGTAATGCCAAACACATTATTTCAGAATTATTTACTCAGTGCTGTTTGACAGTTGGATCTGTGATGAACTTTTTGTTGAGCTGACTTTCCAACTATTATCCCTTATTTTGTGGGTCTAGATTCCCCAGTAAAAGGCTTGCCTACCAGAATTTGACCAAGCTCTTCTCTTAGTACAATTCATTGACTGCATTCTCAGAATAGCAATATAATTCTTTCCTGAGAAACTATTTATTAGCAGCCAAAAACCTAATACCAATCTAAGAGATAAAACATGTATTCTAAAATATAGGATTTAGAGCTGATTGAAAAAAAACCCCTATGCTCTCATGAAAACTGAGAAAAGGAGTACCAGACCCTTCTCAGTCTGAATTGAGCAATCTTAATTAATTTTAATTAATTAATTAAATTAATTTTAATGTTAATTTTTTTGTGCTGAAGCACCAGTATGATTTTTATATTCATACTGAGTAGTCAGAGGTAAGTGAATACAACATTTCCAAGGTGTGAAGGCATTGGGTCTCAATATTAGGAGATCTTGCTATAAGCGAGGTAAAAATAAATAGGTATGATAAACACTGACATTGGTTGAGCCTGATGATATAGTGAAAGATAAAAGCAGCCAAGATTGTCATGAGCCTATCAAGCTGTAATATACTGCTGACCTGAGTATTACTGACTCACTGCAGAGAGAATTAGTGTAATTCACTTTTATATCAGATAATGAGAAACAATGATGAGGAGAAACTAGGAGGAATTACGGTAGTTAATTAGATAAAAGAAGGGAGAGGAAGTTAAAACAAACAAAAATAATTTCACATAGACTATGGAATAGGAAAGTGTGTCCAATTTCTCCATACTTCCCCAGGCCCTGTTGTGACCATAATGAATAACCAGAATAGCCCTGAGCTTATTTAGCATTTTCAGAAGTTTGATTTTCAGGAGATGAAAATTACAAGTGCTTCAGGGTGGTCTAAATAAAAGACATGATGTCAGAAGAAGTTCAACTTCCTGGCTTTTAAAATTGGTCACATTTCTGTATTAGGAAAACCAGGAGATTGGCATCACAGTAGCACATGCATCCTACATAACAAAGGCAAATCAAAAGTCCTGCTACTAATGAGGTTCATAGCATTAAGGAGATATCCTTATTTTCAGTGCAGAGAAATTTGATGAAGACTTGGCTTCATCTGTAAATCTGGTCTTATTTTCATGCACTCTTAACTGCATTTTAACCAGCTTTCTTCCTTTCCTTTTTTCTCTCTCTTTGCATGCTTTATTTCTTTTGTTTGGACATTAGGAGCAAAAGCGTATAGATGGCACCACCCGTGAGGTGAAAAAGGTTAGAAAAGCCAGGAACAGACGCCAGGAGTGGAATATGATGGCATATGACAAAGAGCTTAGACCTGACAACAGGTTGTCTCAAAGTGTGTACCATGGAGCATCTTCCGAGGGATCACTGTCCCCAGATACTAGGTCTGTTTACAGCAAAGCTGTTTCTTATACCACAGTTGTATGTTCAGCAATACTGAGTAGAATTAGGTGTTTTTACAGGATGGGAATAGTTAGACAAAACATACAGTGCCTGTTTAAAACATTCTTTTCAAGTTTATTTTAAAGCATAAATGACATAACAGATTCTGTAATGATTTTTTTCTTCCTCAGCATCAAAAAAATGATTTTTTTTCTTCCTCAGCTTTTTTCCTTCCTCAGCTTGTCACCATAATGTTATGTATTGCAGAGAAAGAAGTGTTTACTGCATGCTTTATATTTGATCTTCAGTAGCTGTTGTTACAGAGCATTTAAGCCTCTACTAGATAATGTCAGTAGCTCTTCCTTAGCGTCTAGTTTGTTGTTTGGTGCTCTGCTGGTAGCCTAATATATATTTTTCTGTGATCTACTCAGTCGAGAATACATTTGCCGGTAAAGAATGCTTCGGTGGGAGAAGAGTTTAGCTTTTTGATGTTACATTAGTCTAAAAAGCAAGCTACAAAACCAGATGAGATGTTATTGCTTGAAATAACAAAAATCTCTGCTTAGAGATACGCAGCAGAATTCATCTTCATTGACTGAGATTCCCCTTTGAGCTCTGTGGGAGTTCCTTGATGTGCATTGAAGTCTCGTTTTTACACTATTCTGGCCTCACCAGAGGATTTTCCCACTTATTTTATTTCCTGTGTCTGTTGTGATTAAGTGCTAGCAATAAACATAGAAATAAATAGAGTCCACTGGAAAAAGTGGTTAAATTGTTGAATGGCTAGGTTGAGGAGGCAGCCACCACTGCAAAAGTGTGGACTGATACCTTTAGTCCACTGTCCAGTGGAGATCGATTTAAAAGAAAAAAATCTACTCAGAACTTTGTAATATTGTGGTCTTTGTGAAAAGTAATGAACTTGTAATTAAAACATAGTATTTGATACTGCTATTGGTCTTTCAATAATGTATTCAGACTCCCTCCCTGTCTAAAAACCTTTGTTTGGTTGGTTTTATTTTACAGTTTCTAATGCAAAACTTTGTCTCCTGTTAGTCTTAATGAAACACTGCAGACTGACCAAGCTTTAAATAGGTTGATCAGTAAAAGGTGTGGGTTTTTTCATCAGGAGTTCTGTTTCACACTTCTTGAGTCTTTTTTTTTTTTCTCAGATTTAACACCTTGCTTCCAGGAATCCTTAGTTCAAATAACCATATTGAAATAATTTGTTTTTATCTCTCAGCAATGTCAACATGTATTTAGCTGTTTCCAGATATCTGTGGTATTTGCAATCTGTGGGATTTTTTTTAAGCAGAAATTGTAGGATGCATCTCTGTGTCGGATTTTGATGCTGTTTGTGTGACAGATACCTTGTACTTACATAGCCTTTTATAATTTATAAATTATGGAGTATTTTACATTTCAGAGAATCAAATACCTGAGATTGAATCCTGAAATCTGTTTTACATCCATGAAGGGTTAATTCTGAGAATGGCAGTGAGATGGAGAGAGAGCTTTCTATTTTTTACCTTGGAGTAGTCTTAAGCTATGAAAAGCCCGTACATACAGATATATGTACTCGTTCGAGAGACATTTTCCTGCTGCCAGCTACTGCATGAGCAGTATTTTGTAAGTCAGGTCCCAAAGAAATGTATTTGGTTATACTGTGGGGTTTTTTTTCTACTGCTAAAGTAAAAAAAAAAAAAAANNNNGCGTATTTCTTCTGTTTTGCTAATTGTAAGACTAAAGCATTAAGTGTTGACATGCCAGTGTTTGGACTGTGGCAATTTACAATGTATTTGTTATACTTATTGTACTTTAGAGAGAGAAACACAAGCTGAATCCAAACAGAAACCAGCAAATTAATGTGCGAAAAGTAAGAACAAGAAAAGAAGAGTGGGAGAGAAGGAAAATGGGCATTGAGTTCATGAGTGACGCAAAGAAAATGGAACAGGCAGGAAGCATGAAAGAGGACAAAATGCCCAAAGGGTTTGTTGTTTTGTTTTGCTCAAAGCCCTGGCTTTTTGTTGCTTACCTTGCTTCCAGTCTCACAGATAAGTGCATCAGTTCACTGTGTTCGCTAAAAGCCAGGCTGCACCACTGCTCATTACTAAAACAAGTCTTCACAGTAATGGGATGAAAAGATCCTTTTGCTCCCTCTCTTGGGCTTATTTGACAGAGCATCCTAGACTTTGTATCTTTATGAACTCTCTGCTCAACTAATACTTATATTTCCCAGTTTCTTTAAGCCTTTCCAACAAAATTAATTGTGCAAACAAAATAAAAAGCATATTCTAACTTTTGAAATTGGTTTTCTCTGCATTGGTAAAATATGTTCTCTTCTGCATAATTGCAAGTGCTTGTAGTATTGCTTTTCTTTTTCTGCTGCCATTGTTAACTTGAGTCAGGCTGGTAAGTATTATCATTTCAAACAATGGACTGTTGAAATCATTGACAAAACCATGAGCTTCCTTATGGCTACTAAAATTCTTGTGCTTTCTGTGGACTTAAAAGGGAGTGGTGCTTGATAAATTGGGGAATCCTCTTGCAAGAAAAATAATGCTGATTGTATTCTTTTCAGCTTGTTTTGTCAGTTATTTAGATAATCCGCTGTTACACTGACACAATCTGTCCTTCTGTATCAATTTACTTTAATTTTAGGTCCCATGCATCTGATGTTACAGATTATTCTTATCCTGCTACTCCGAACCATTCCCTCCATCAGCAGATAGCAATGCCTTCCTATGGAGCAGGAGATGGTCCACAGTACATGGCAGCACCCCAAAGCCATGAGCACGAATACAGACCACCCTCCGCCACTGTACGACACGCCACTTTAAACAGACCTCAGCAACCACCTCCACCTCCACCCCAGCCTTCAGATGGCCAGCACAGCTCAGTACCTGTGGTACCAGCAGAATATGGGTAAATCTGATTTATTCTTGTGGATTCTTGGCAAAACCAGAGGAATGCATGTTTTTCATAGCCATTGTAATGTGTAATGCATCAAAGAAAAAGACCCCAAATACATTAGTTACCTCCTTGGGGAAGACAGAAGAAAATTGGTATAGTTTCTATGTATAAACTGAATTTAAATAAAGAAATAATGAATGCAGAAATAATCAAGTTTGTATTGAATGAAGTGTGTATTGGTGAAGTCAGTATGATTCTAAAATATTAGGGGTGCCTAATACAATATGGAAGAAGGGATAATTTTCCTTTAAAGTGGGAAGTAGTTACAGGATAATTTGGATAATATTTTAAACCTCAGGAAATGTGCAGAAAGAGTATTGTTGATTGTGATTAATCTGGCAGTCTTTGTTGCATCCCTGAAATGCCTTTTTAGAGAAGCTTGTGACAGAATTGGAAGGGGTCTTCTCAGACACGAATTTCATAATGGTACAGGAGGAATGCCACTTTTTAATTCAAGACAGATGTATCAAATGCCTGTGTAGATATTTTGCCTGAATGCATTCAAGCCTGGATGCTTGCTCCAGAGTTCTGGTTCTCCTGTAGCAAGAAAATATCTGTTTTCTAATGAGTCTGTCTGTTCTTTTGTGTAAGTAGCTTAAACTTTCAAGTTGTAACCCCAGGAAAGTTACAGTCATTCTTGCCTGTATTGTTTTTCACTATGCAAGCCAAGATTTGTCATACTTGCATGATGCATCCTGGGATAGCATTTGCTTGATTCATGGCTGTCGTGCTGCAGATGACTCAGTTAGGAGTGACTGCTCCAGCCTGCCCTTTTTCTGTTGTTTCCAGTGTGTAAGACATTAATGTGCTTAGTCCTAAGGTCCATGGCCATTGTCAGGGGGTTGCAGTTGTCATACACTGACATGTGTCACTCAGTGTCATTGGTCACTTTGCTTCAACTTCTGTCTCCTGTCTCTAGTTCTTTACCTACTTCATAACTCTTACCAATTCTGATTTTCTGATTAAGATTTCTTTCAATGACATTTTAACAAAGAAATGAGCTCTTCCCTGTGCCTCCTATTTAAAGAATCAGTTAAATGTATCAATTTAATTAAATGGTATTTAAACTGATAAATTTGACCGAAGAAGCACATGAGATACTTTGGGTGAATCTTTCCTTTCATACTTTCCATTGTTCTCCATGTCTGTGTCCTCTATTACCTCTTGACCTTCTATGGAATTGAAGGATGTAGTCTGCAGTTTTCTTGGTCCCTTCTTCATCAAAGACTTTGTACTTAACAGTCCCTCAGAGTAGATGTTTAATAAGAAATGCAGCTTTATACTTAACTAGGCAGGAGAATTAAGATAAAAAGCTCACTTTGCTGAAAGGACATAGCCTTTAACTTCAACGTTTGTCTTAAATCTTAATATATCAGCAATATTTGACAATTCTTACATGTATAATCACTTGCATATTTAACTCACCAGTCTAAATTGCTTTTGATTTTTGTTTTGAGTGAGGTTGGATGAGTGCAGTTTAGGGGCAATAATTTTATAAGTTCTAACTTTGAATGCATTAAATGTTTTTGTTCTGTTTTATATAGGATGCTCCCAGCTCAGATGGTGGATTATTACAATCCTACAGGTCCTCCCCCTCCACCTCCTCCCCCCATGATTCCTTCAGCACAAACTGCATTTGTTAGTCCCCTTCAGCTTCCTGTGCCACCTTCTCATTCTGGACTGGTGACTGGCTCTACATATGCAGCTACTCATCCTCCTCCTTCTGGTGGGCTTGTTGTCACTGCTCCTCCTCCTCCCGGCCCACCTCCTCCCCCTCCAGGCCCTCCTGCTGCAGGTGCATCCCTCTCTTCCTCCCCCATGCACGCTCCTCCGGCATCGGAGGCGAAGCAGGCACCAATGAGCGACGCACGGAGCGATCTTCTGGCTGCCATCAGGATGGGTAAGTGCACACTGAGTTGTAGGTATTCCTTTTTTCCAGTGAGAGCACAGTGTTTTCCACTGAAGTGAGTTTATGGCTTCTTTTCCCAGCTGGGCAGATTTCATTAACCACAGGTACCACACACCTGTTCTGACATTAGTCAGTCCTGAGGTTGGATCATGTTCTAACGCCTAAAGATGCACAGCTTTGTCAAGCATGTTATAGTTTATAGTGTTTGTGTGAACATAATCTAATGAACACAGCATTTGTGTTCATTATGTAAAGTACCAGTAGATGTACATGGATTTTTTTCTTCTGTTCAGAACTAAATTACCCAACACCAGGCTTCAGCCCACTGGTTTTTTTAACCAGTGACTTACAGCTCTTCCTGACCTCGCTTACAATATGGAGCAGTAAGTCTAATAGTATTTCCCAATACAGTTTTGAAAACTTTCATCTTCAGATGAAAATGACCTGTACAGTCTTGAATATTTAGCTTCAACATATTGTTGACGGTTTTAGAAATCCAGAAATATTCAGTCTCTGGGAATTATTTCCCATCTGCCTTTTTTGTCCTTCCCTCTTCCTTGCTCAAGGAGGCTCTCTTATTTCGATGCTTGCTTTCTTTTTTCTCCTCCTTCTTTATGAGTATTTTGTAAGCATACAACAAACTCACCAGCAACAGTGTCAAACACGAACTCTCTTGCCTGGACAGCTTTGTCTGAGAGTAACTGTCTGTGCAGGAATTCAGCTGAAGAAGGTGCAGGAGCAGCGTGAGCAGGAGGCGAAGCGCGAGCCGGTTGGCAATGACGTGGCCACCATCCTGTCGCGGCGCATTGCCGTGGAGTACAGCGACTCCGACGACGACTCCGAGTTCGACGAGAACGACTGGTCAGACTGAACGTGCTCCAGGCCCGCAGGCAACTGCATTAAATACTTGGCTTCAGTGATTGCTTTGTTAGCAAGATGTAAAGCAGGACGTTGACATGTATTGAGGCTAGTGAGGGAAGTGCTAAAATTGAATTGGTATTATTCAGAATGCTGTAGCTTAGCAACTCTGGTAATAATAATGTGATTATGCTTATGCAGATCAGAAACTTGTCTTACTTTCAGTATTTACTGCATAATACTTAAGTGCCACTAAATGTAGCAACTCTTGTGCTGCGTGCAAAATATGCTGCAGTTGTTGCACTGTTACAGAACCAGCATTTTGTTTTACTTTCCTGTTCTTGAAGGGATAAAATATATTTTTTTGACTTTACATCTTATTCTTTTAATTAGGTAAGCAATTTAGATACTTGTGAATTGGTCTGGTTGTTGGTCTTTGAGGGCAGCTAACTATGGCTGAGTGAAGTGTTGAGTTACATAAATGTAACTTTTAGCTTTTTTATTAGGTACTAATTATGCCCACCTTAGGCTATTTTTAACCACTTCTGGGCTTAAGTTTTTATGCATACAGAATTGATTTTATACTATCTTCCTTTTTATCTTAAAAATGTAGCAGATGATGAAATGTGTACTTTGAAGAATGAACCCACATGATCCAAAAAGAACATTTGGTGAGCAGACAGGATATGTCTGTAACAGTACCAGCTCTAAGTTGCTGGCTGCTTGTTGGGAAGAGTGTTGGAGGGATCTCGGCTGGGTAGCAGATGCATGTCCATGTTATAAATGAAAACACCTGTAGAGCTTTTCAGTCTTACGATGAGATCAGCTCGATGCAGGATAGACCTGATGGAAACCCTGTGGCTATTGCAGTGCAGAAATGCTACTGCTATTGCTAAAGATTGGAACAGTCTGGATCTAGCAATCAGATACATTTCACAAGTATTAAACTTGGTCTTTATGCCTGTAGGTATAAATATGTAAATAAGTTCTGTTGTTGTTGATTTGTACATGTGTAGTCATGTAGCACATTGACTCAAAACTCTTACTTTGAATATATTTCTTTCCCAGTACATCCCATGGATAAAACACGAGCAGTTAAAGCAGTTCTGATGGCTGTTGAGGTACTATGCTATATATATACTCTCATTTTCTTGGTCCTTTCCTAGGCATAGTTGCAGCCATAAAGTCTGCTTTGAGTGTCTCTGTTGTCCTTATTTTCCTTTTTTTAAAATCAGCAGTAGAGTATTAAAATGGTTTGTTTTGTTTTGTTTTTCATTTCTGGACCAAGAGTCAGGCTGCTGCTTTGCCTAACAAGGCTTCTAAATTTTATTCATAGCAGGGGAAGAGTTCTTTCCTTACCAGATTACAGTTTTAATCTTTGTAACAGAAGTCTGTGTAATTCCAACTCTAACATTTGGTAAACCTCCTTTGTTCTGTGAGGCCCCCTGTCTGTTCTTTAAAGAAGTATGTAAAATAAAGAGAAATGAAAGGTGATTATCTAACCTGTGTTAACACCATTAACAGTTTTAGTCCTGAGAATGTAACAGTCTAACACAATGTTTGCATGCAAACTGTTGGCTACTGCATTGCTCTTTAATCTGCGTATGATTTTTCAATCCGTGGTGGCTGCCTTCATGGTAGAGGGACAACATGCTGCCTCAGGGCTGATGTTAAAATTTATCACACAAAGTATGACCAATCTCTGCATAGTGGTGAGCAACCACCTCTCTTGGTAAGCAGGGGCAGCTGAAGGTACTTGCTGATCTCAGTCCCAGTTGGAGCTGGTTTTGTCTTTGCCTTAAGCGGAGCTGAAGTGTGCTTTATTTTGTGTCCTGGAGTCTGAGGTCTGTTTGTCCACCAGGGAGGACAGAATTTAGGCTGTAGCATGATGGTGGCTTTCATCATCATGTGGGAGATGGCTTGTCCTTACCATCAGGGTGTGCTTGCACAGTGGCCTCCAAAATGATTCTTCAGAGAGGAAGCTGAAGGTGCAACTGGGACCTCAGTGTTACATCACTACATAGGTGGTGAGAGCACTCTCAATGTTCTTTTGTTACATGCTGAAATGAAATGAAATATCTCAGCAGACAATTCTTTCCAATCTACTGAATTTGATATGACAGAAGATATATTTTATGAGCACTGAAGCTGGGCGTGTCTGAAATTTTGTAATTTGTGCTTATTTTAAATAATAAGCATTAAACAAGCAATCAGTTGTGCCCAGTGAAGATAGTGTAAATTTTTCAGTCATAGTAGCCAACCTGTTTTTCTGAACCTGCAATGTTGTCATTTTCCTTTTGTAATTTTATGGAGGAAATGTGAATTGAATTTAGTGATGTAAACACTGTTCTAGGCTGTTTTTATTGGTTTTATCATACTTCGGGTTGTGCATAAGTAACAAATATGAATAAAATCTCACTTTTGAGCCTGTGTTTCTTTCCTTAGATTAGTAAGATTTTGCTGTTCATCTTTATTTTAACTTACCAATACCAGAAGTGAAAATGTATGGCTTCCAAATGCTGTCTCTGATCCCAAGGCATGATGTTCTTGGGATGAAGGATGGAGTCTACAAAACCAGATTTCCTTGAGGTACTGCTGCTCCTGCTAACATCCATACTCAGTTCTTTTGCAGCCTTGATTCAAGCTCCAAGTTCCTGGCTGGTCTAAGCAGGTATGAATTTCCCTACAGGTAACT
The DNA here is from genome assembly GCA_013399915.1 of Illadopsis cleaveri. NCBI lineage: Eukaryota > Metazoa > Chordata > Aves > Passeriformes > Timaliidae > Illadopsis > Illadopsis cleaveri. Next base: position 66,293 of record VXBB01001739.1, read on the forward strand.
TTAGGGATTTTTTTTCCAGTGAAATGCATTAAATGCCAGCTTTGCTTCCAGAAAGAACATGGCAGAAAATACTCATGCCCACTTTTTTAATAAGAAGTGGTCTTTGTAGATTAGTGACACCCAGCACAATACTGTGAAGTACAAACCCATGTAGGCCCAGTAGAAAAATACTTTAATCTTTTAATTGTAATCAGATTAAAGACAGGAGAAGCTTTTCATTCTACTGGGAAGAACTTATATAAACCAATTGTGTAATATAGTAGCTTAATTGTAAATTAAACAGATTTGTTTATGCATCTTAGACTCAGTTGTTCCTTGGGAAAATAAATTAATCTTTATTCTGTTCAACTGAAAACCTCAGTCCCTCTGGCACTCACTTCTTACTTGTCTCAAATTTCCCACTTTTTGTTTTGAACTTAATTCAAATAATTTAGAGCACAATTCTTAGGCACCATTTCTACATAGAAACTGAATGTGCAAGCTTGAAATTTTTTGGTTCAAAGGTTCTCTTAGTAAAGCATTTATAACTGCTTGTTGTAGCTCAGTTTGAGTTAGGACTGATGGTCACTCAGCATGCTGCTTCTACAGCTTTTGTGGTTGTCCTCTGAATTTTAAAGAATTTTCATGGAACTAAACTGAAGTGGATTTTTGGGTATTTGAGGTTTCTCTTTACCAAGATAAAAGAAAAACACTTTTATTGTAAGAGGGGAGGTGCATGGTGTTGAGAACAATCTCCAAATTGAGCTCATTTGCAGTATGCAGGTGGAGTTGGAAGGGAAATGTCTCCTTGGGAAACTGGTTCTTGATGTATATTTCAGCTGTGTTCTCTCTCCTGTGCTGGGCACTGTTTTAATAATGAAGAGGTGTTCTTTTCCCCTTGAAACAACATACCTAAGGGTACAGCAAAGATGTAATTTCTAAAAATATATAAAATCTCACTGTAAACTGAACTGAGTGTAAACCTGATAATAATGAAGACTTCATTAGAATCTTATGGCTGGCAGCTGAGGCTGTACAAATTAAATTTTGAGCTAAGGTGTTAGTTCCTAGCCAAGAAGTAAAATAAGTATTAGAACATCTTATCCAGAGATAGTTTTCTACAGTGAATTTTCTTTAAGGTGATATTACACATTTTTTTTCCTTCTGAAAAACCAAACAGAAATTCAGCCTGCTGTAGTCTGCTTTGGGGAAAAGTGCTCGCCCTGTGGGGGTGTGGATTTTTACTTCTGAGTCTGATGCATTCCTGGTGAGTCCAACATACATCAACTCAAGTCCAAGGATTTTTAGCATATTGAGGCAGATCTGCATTCAGGTACTGAAACACTGAGGGTGATATATAGGGAATAAAAATAAATTGACACCTGCTAGAATCCCTCAGGCCCTGGTGTCTGCTGTAGAGCAGTCATGAGAGACTTGAGCTTATCACTGAACACCCTTCCCAGTTTCCTTGGACTTTAAAAGGGTGTGGCTACTCCAGAAGGACTGTGGGTTCCCAATTGACCATCTTTCATTAAAAAGAAGAGATAGAACAAGAACACTGAGAAAAATAAGTCCTTTAGGTACAAAACAGGGAAAAGGAATTTTGTATCTTGCTTTCTCTACTAACAGGGAAAGAATCTCTTCATGTGCTGTCAAATCTCTAGGTTTGTCTGGAGAAATGTGTTCTCATCTGTGGGTGACATAGATGTGCACTCCTACAAGTGGAAAGCACTCTCAGGTTGTAGCTGGGCTTTTCAGCTGTATAAGAAGACAAGTGTCCCCTAAGATTCTTAGCTAAATATAGTAGTCTCTTGGAGATTATTCTTACTGCTGCAGATAAATAGAGAACTTCTTATCTGATTAGCCAGAGCAGGGTGGAGTTCTGTGCTTTTCTCGTGTCAGGAGGTTATGTGCAGAGTGATTTGGAGATTAGAGCTGAGGGCAACTGTTTTGAGATGTCTCAGCAGCTTAAGCATGTTCCCTTTCTGAGTCACTTGGCATTTTCCATCTCTCTGTGCTGTCGTGCCATGTGAAAACTGCTCTGTTCAGCAGTCACTCGTTGCCCGTCAAGTGTAGGGTAGAGGAAGAGAGACCTGGCAATCTGCCTGGGTTGCACTCATTCCAGTTAATACTGGACAGCCTGTCCTCTGTCTGGAGCAGCAACTCTAAACAGAAGTCCTCCCAACTACACTGAAGGAGGTGGCAGAACTCATCTCTTTCCTCTGTTCCTGGAAATCAGGTGCTCTCTTGGTATCTGCCAGTGCTGATGAATTTTTTAGTTGAGTTTTCCTGAGTCATCCTGCTGTTAATGTTTGATTTCTCTAGCGAGTTTAGCTTTCTAGTCCCTTACCAGTCACCTTCTCCACTTCCTGAATGGCCCATGCCCACTGCCTGTCACCCTTCACAAATTGGATGCCATCACCAGTCATGGTGGCAGTGCCCTTGCTCTCCTGAACTCCACAGCCCAGCATGGGCTGTCACCTGCAGCCTGTCCCTCTGCCTCCTCCTCTCACGAGTCTCGTCCTTCTGGTTTTCAGTGGATGATTTGCACGTTACCTGCTCAGGATATTCCCCTTCCCTGTTCCAGCAGGACCTATGGTTTGGTTGATTGGCCATGGTGTCTTTCCCTTGGGTAGATCCTTGTTCTATGAGTGTGCTGGTACCAGTGGGTGTTAAAAGGGGTGCTGCTTCAGGGCACAGGGCTTTTCCTCTCCATGGAGGAGGATGATGGTAGTAGGATTGTTTAACATAGGGTCACACTTCATCACTAAGCTAAGCCTTTCTAAAGTTGCTGCTTATCCCAAACATGTGAGGCCTCACCTTAGCCTCACCTGAGACACTCTTTCATATTTGTTTGTATTCATTTTCTCTGGTTTGGTTTTTGGCTGTTTTCAGCTATATCTGCAGTGATTTGTTTTTCTGTTGTTTGTGTTTCTATCCAAACTTAGTATGCTTGTAAAACTCTTCTTAGGTTGCCTTCACACAACTGGGTACACTGCTTATGGTTGCCATTATGTCATAATCATCATTTCTGTCTTTGAGGAAGAAGGATTTTTGTTTCCTTCATATGCTCAGAATGACAATCAAAGTAACGCTTTCAAGCATGGCTGTTAAAGTTTCCCCATAAATTCTTTTCTAGATAATTTGTATGTTTGGCATATTTTGCTGTAAAATAGCTTTAGAAGTTTTGCTTACAGCAGATGGTAAAGTTTTTGTGTTGCAGTGAAGAACTTCTGTATAGGTTCATCAGAATATTTAATCTGACTGTGTTGAGACTGTTAAGATGTGTAATGTGTGCAGTGCCGTGCTGCGATGTGATCTTGATTAGTTATAAACATCTGCAGTTCCTTGGGGCATTTGGAGTTTACCTTAAAATACCTGGATCCTCCTGGCTCAGTGCTCTTCCCAGTATCAGTCACTGATTTGCCACAGGTGATGCAAAGCACCACTCTGACATTTCGCAAAGGTTTTAGGAAAGATAAACAAGATTGCTGCCTTGTACCCAACCAACTGCCATCAGCCAAAGTGCTTACCTGAAAGAGTGTCCCATTTTTGATCTTCCCCTGTACTCTCTTCAAAACCCCCAGTGACCATCATGACTATGCTTTTAAAAATTTTTAAGGGCCATCTTTATTCTATAAGTTGACATGGTCTGCTTAGAAAACTGAATTTAGGTCTACCACAGGCTTTTAAGTAAAGGATGCTCTATCCCTCTCCTGTCCTGTATTATTTGCTATGTTTCTAGAATTTATGTGAATAATTTATATGGCTTGATAGATTTACTTCGTACTTTGCTGAAAGAGATAATAAATCCTTACTTTAGGGATTTTGAAGCCTAGTTAAAATATACCAAATGGTGAGGCAGCTGCCAACAGCTAGAATTATTTGAGAGGAGATGTGGGAGTTGTCTGTAACATTGCTGCTTATTTACTGTTTTAGCCAAGTAAAAGCATTTAAGCATGGATGCCTCACTTACTTGGGGAGAATAACAGCACAGATCTGTGACATTCTTCTGTCTCTTAAATGAGAGGTAGAAAATAAAGATTTTTACAACAGAGATGGGGAAGAAGAGAACCGTCCGGATTTCTTTTTTCTAAACAATAAGAGAAAGTGCTTCAGTGAAATTGATGATACTTCTCTTTGTATTTGTTTTATCTCCATACAGAAGCCTCCAAATGGTGAGGCTGCGTTTTAACCTTTTCCCTGAAGATCACCTTCCCTATTTTGTTCTCTTCAATGACCTTTCTCTTCAATTCAGCCATCTGCCTGCTTCAGCTTTTATTTCCTTCACTGATCAGATGAGACATGAGGGTACAAATGGCACTGGTGGCGCTGCTGGCCTCGATACCTGATTAGGATAAATAGACTTAAGCTGACATTTTAAATAGTAAATAGGTCTTTTTAAAAATTCATGAATACAAAAATTGCTAAAGCAGTCTAGTGAGCTGGTAATGTGTTCAGCTCAGAAAGTATAACATACTATACTCAGAGTGGTAGGATATATAAAAAGAATGTGTGGATAAAGCACGCTTCTAAAGTGCTGCTCTGTTTAAGACTTCCAGATGTGAGCTTTGCACAATGACTGCAATTACCAGCCTGCTGCAGGTATTGCTTCTCTCTGGGTTTGGGCTGCAGCCGTTTATTCTCACCCAACTGCTTGAATGCTAACAGGGGTATTAGTGCTGTAGAAAGGATGCAGAAAAATTTGTTGCCTCAAGAAGCATGTATGGAATGAAATGGAGAGGTAGTGGGATGGAAAGAACAAAATTTCTCTCTTACAACATCAGTGATCTTGGCAGGACAGAACTGAAGATGCAGGAGGCACCATCAGTTTCTTAGCACGACAGTTAAGGAAAATAAAGTAGAACTTGAAAATTCAAGGTCTTGAGATCCCCAGCATGGGGACTGTCTCATCTCATCAGTCTTAATGCCTGAAACTGTAGCCTAGACAGCCCTGATGTCAGCTGGCCGGCGAGATCATGTCCAGGTGACTCACAAGTGGGGCTCAAAAGGAGCCAGTCTGTAGATCAGGGCACAGCAGGTGCTGGGCTTCAGTTCTGCTTCATGCAGAATAAACACCTGGAGCTGTAGTGAGAGCAGGTCTTGTGCTTACCTGCATCTGGCAGGAATTAAATTTATGTGTTGCTCCATGATGGGAATCACAGCATGGAGAGATGGAGTGAGCAGATTTGCTTCCAAAGTGCTTTTGATCCAAACTGAAGCACTGGTATGGACTCCAGTGCCTGTGCTCTGTGTGTGTGACTGCCAAACATCCCCCCTTCTTGTGGTTGTTCACCCTTTCTTGCCACGCTCCCTCACTCCTGGTCGCTGCTGTTGCCATCCTCCAGCATCATCTGTTGCTCAGCCTAGGAGAAGCAAACACCCCTGTCTTTGTGCTGAATGTCTGGCGAAGTGTTGGCAGTAGCTGAGGAAGCCTTGCTAATGCGCGGGTGTTGCTGAAAGCAGCGTGGTGCAGCACCTCTCCTACGCAGCCTGAGCAGCAGCCGAAACAGCCGCCTTCTCTGGAGCTCATCCTGGCACACGAGCCAAGTAGGATTAACTAGAGAGTAAAAATCTATTGGCTGGTAATTACACTTTAGTATTTGATTTACATACAAAGCCAGATAATGCAGAAAGCGTGAAAATGTTTCAAAATGCTCATTCATGAGTTACGAATTCCCTGCCCAACGCGATGCTTTTTTACCCAAGAGAGGAGTATGGCACTTGACTGCTGCAACGCTGCAGTGGTGGCAGGAGACCTGCAGGAGGGCACGTGCAGCTTTTGGATTGCACCTACTCAATAGGTGGGAAAACACTACATTTGAGCTTCCTGCAGTTCTTTGTGTCACTTTGACTGGAAAAGGACATGCCAGGAGCGACCTTCCATTATGGACTACACTGGGCTTCTGTCATCATCTTGTGGCCAAAGCCATATAATTCTGTGACAGGAAAATGAGGTGTTGCTGTAAGATTTCTGTCCCCTGCAGACTCACCAGTTAAGAGGGACAGTCTTTCTGTAGCAAGAGACTGACCTCCAGTGGACAAACGGGGCAGTCATAAGAGCTTGTTCTAATTAAAATTTAGCTGCATGAGGACAGAGAGGAGATGAAGAAGTTCGAGTTGGAGAGCGAGAGAGATTCTCTCAGTTATCAAGTAGTAGTGTGGTAAAAGTGGATGTGCAGCAAAATCTGTGCATGTGCATCTATGCTGACTGCTGGAGGCTCAGAGTCTCGGTCCTTGACAAACTTGGAACAAAGTGCTCTGAAATGTAAAACTGCCATGAAGTTAAAAGCACTGGAGCGGCAAGGTCTGACAGCTGAGGAAATTACTGCACCTTGGCTGAGCTCCCACCTGTAAATGTCCTTACAAGTCCCCTCAACCTGCCCTGGTTGTGAGGTGATGTGACTTTGCACAAATGAAGAGGAGGCCTCCAAGGAAGCTGGGAGAGGGATATGAATTGCAGCAGCCTAATGTTGAATGTTATAAACTTTTCATTCCTAGAATCAGAGGGGGCTTGAGGTGAGAAGGAATCTCTGGAGGTCATGTGATCCAGCCCCCTGCTCAAGCAGGATGGCCTAGAGCTGTTTGCCCAGGACCATGTCCAGATGGCTTTTATCTCTTAGGAGTGAGACTCCACAGCATCTCTGGGCAACCTGTGCCAGTGCCCAGTCAGGGTCACAGCAAAAGAGCATTTCCTGATGTTCAGAAGGAACCTCTTGTGTGTCATTTTGTGCCCATTGCTTTCAGTTGTGTGCTTGAGCTCTACAGATGCTGACCATCAATGCTTAATAACTGTTGCTGTAAATGCAATGCTTGAGTTAAAAATCTGGAGTCTCTTTTTACAGGGAAGATGATGTATGACTAGAAGTGGATGTGCTGTTCAGCTTCTGAGTGACACAGTAATAAAAATCACTAAAGAAAGAAGTTAGTTGCACATCAAGTTTCATCATCAGACTTCCAATAGCTGGAGCTGAACCTAATAGCAAACTAGAAAACCTTGATTGTTCTTCTCCAGCCTTGCTTGGGTGATGTGCTTTGAATTTCACCACCCAGTGAGGTTTTCTAAAGCCTATCAGCAGCCTAATGAGAAATAATCTGAGGGCCTTGTTGGTTTTGGTAAGGCTATTTTTCAAGGAGCTGGGAGTTTTGTGGCTGTCTTTTAGAAAAGGACTGGAGGGTCAGAATGGGGTTTTGGCAGACTTTAAGTTTTCCCACGTTCTGTTGTGTGCAAGTACAGGTTTGGATGGGGAGGTGATCTGAAACCCATCTCCTAGTCAGGAAGGAAGTCTTGTTCAGCAACAAGAGCTAATGCTGTTTCCTTAGACTCCATTGCTGCTCCCTTGTGTGGTGGAAGCCAGTCTTAGTAGAAAGCCTTTCCCCTGCTCTTTCATAGGATCATAGGGTAGTTGAGGCAGGAGGATGCCTCAGGAGTTCTCTTGTCCAGCATCCTGCTCACAGCAGGGTCAAACCAAGCTGCTCCAGGCTTGATGTGGCCCCTGATGCTTACAGTAACATTTGTTTTTTTCTCCCCAGTGTGTGACAAGGACATTCATGGCGGGGTTAAGCCTTCCCCTGTCAAATAATTGAGACCACTGTCTTCATCGCTGTGGGGAGGAGAAAACAAATGCTTCCTGGTCACTAAGGGAAGAGCACACATGAAACACCTCGCTGTGGTATGGGGAGAGCTGTTGGCAGTGCTGACGTTCCCTGCTCCCCATGTGTGTGTTAGGGGAGAAGCTGGCTGGGGTGCTGTGTGGGAGACCTTTCCATGTTGATGCTGCTACTTTACTTTCCCTCTTCTGGAAGTTCTCCAAATATTTGAAGGATTTGAGTAGTTGGTAGGTGGAAGACATTGCTGTCTTCTGCTGTCCTCCTCAGGTGAATGGAAAGGGGGTAATTATTCCCCTGGGACAGTGATAGTGAGTGATGCTTTTTGCAGCACTGCTGTGTACCCCACTCCTTTCACAAGAAATACATCCCAAATTTTCCTTATGGTGTTTGATGATGTGCCTGTAGATGTGAGGGTTAATGGGCAAAGGCCTAACCAGATTTCACAGGGTGTGTTATTGCCTAGAACTTGCCTGTTGGTATGAGAATAGATCAACGCTTGAATGACAACTAATCTGTATTGTGAAATATATTATACAATCTTTAATTTACATAGAGATGAAGTCTGCTTATAGGGAGTGGAAATCAATAATGGCTTTTATATCATCCTCTGGGTAGAATATTAAGTCTGAAGTTCTATAATATCTAAACTGCATCAAGAGATTACAAGTCAATAGTACTAATAGCATAAAAAAGGATCATTTTATCCTCTCTTAATAAATTTGATATATCTGCAGTTTCCAGATGGGGTTTTTGTTCTTTCAGAATGAGAAATAGGTTGCAGGCTTTGTCATTTTATTACTGTTTGAGGTTATGGCCAGAAGCTTGCAATGCAGGTGGTGTATAAACACAGAAAGAAAAGGTGGTCTCTGCAGTCTAATCTGAATATGAGGGGTAGTTGGTGGGCAGCCACATTATCTGAACAGGAACCTTGACTTTTTCCTGACTCAAAGCCCACCCATGAGCAGAGAGATTTGCTACGGACCAAACTGTATTCAATTTAACATTGTAGTGATACCAAGCAGGGAGTGGATTCAGATTAAACCCAGCCTTCTCTGCAAAGAACCCGTGGCCAGTGCATTCCTGCAGGCAATGGTGTGATTCCCAGTCCAGCATCCATCTCTGCTGTATCTTGGAAAGGCTTTGCTGCCACTTGATTTTTTTTTTTTTTTTGTTCTTTCCTTTGATCTAACTGGAGCCATACAACAATCTGCTTCAGCCATTCTGAAGGCTCTATTTTTCTATAATTTGCTTTGACTCTGAATAGATGGGAAAAGTGAGAGTGAAAGAAAACATTTCAGTCAGAACAAAAAGGCATGTCACAACAGGAAATACAATTAAAATTGACTGAATGCCCATGGTTGGTACATAAAACCTTGTGCTGTGATTCACAGTAGCAGAGCACAGTGAACATGATGTGCTGGAGTATTGACACTCCCCAGCTGTTTCTTTGTACTTTCTCCAAATTGTGCTATTTTCTTTCACCCCCTTCAGCCCCCCCACAAATGCTCTCTCTTCTTCTGCATTATGAATACAGCCATTAATCCAAGATTAACTTTATTCAGGGTCTTTACATCACCTCTTCTCCTCTGGTTTTAATCAGCTTTGCACAACCAAATTAGGTCTGTCTTAAATTTTCTTTGCTTACAAAGGTGCAAGAAGAACCAGCAGGTGCAAGGGGACTGAAGTAGGGGGAGGAGGATGACAAAATTGTGGGAGTGGGAGGAAAATAGGTGGCTTTTTGGATGGGCTGTTTTAATAGCTTGAAAAATTATCTTTTTCAGAGAACACATAATGTCTTCCAAGTAATTTACTGAAAACTGTGACTTCTTTAGACTAAAGTTTTCTCAGAATTTCTTGGGGATTAGAAATGAAAGCGCTGAGCCTATTTGATTAATAACCTTCTGTAATGCAGCTGTTTTTGTGTGCACAGCAAAACCATGTAGACTTTTTTTCTGTAAAACTGCATCTCTACTGCAGCATTTAGAGCGTGTATCTACTATGCATTACTTATTTCCCATGCTGTCATGAGGGATTCATTTGATTTCCTTGGTTGTGCCCTATTTAGGGGGCG
>VXBB01001739.1:76033-101767 GCA_013399915.1 Illadopsis cleaveri
TTAAACATATTGATGTTTTCTAGGAAAGAACAGATTCTGAATTACTTCTTTCAAGATAATTAACTTGGCTTATAGGTAATTCTATTGAAATGCCTAGTGTTTGTCAATTGTACAATTATCATATTTTTCTATCTCTATAGTTCTCTAGCTAAAAGAAATTCCAGGGCTGGCATTTTGATTTGTGTTTGCATTTCAGCTCTGCCAGATGACTGCTGTTTCTTTAAGTGAACCAGACTAAAAAAGCCTCATGTGAACAGGTGGTAAGATATAGAGCAGACAGGATTCTTTTTATGATTCTGTTCCTAGGTTGCCTCCTCAGCAATGAATCTCTTTTTGGATTTGATGTAGCAACATACATATTTTTCCTGGCCCACTAGTATTTTTAATAATTCCAGGTCATTTTAAAGAGTGGACCTGAGTCAAAACTTATGCACGTCCAAAGTTTCAAATTGTACTTGTAAGTATTGAAGGCTGAAAATTTCAGCCATGGAAGTACAGCTTAAGGATAGGCATGGACAAAAGCAAAGTCAAGAGCAATCTGAAACGGTTCAGTGTAATCTGTACTACTATAGCAGAGATCTGAAAAGCTGTTAGCACTCAGCATCCACTGAGAAGGTGACTGTTCCTAAAAGATCAGATTTACTTCATACATTATGGAAACATCTGTGTTTTTCTTCATCTGGGCACCCGTGACAGTTGCTGTATTACTAACTTATGGCATGGGGCATGGTGTTGCAAAGGTGTCTGGTCTCTGAAAGCAGATGGTTGTTATGATACTGCTGATGCAAATTATGCAATGAAGCCAAAAAGGTGACTCAGCATTGGATCTGGTATGAGTTACTGCTCTTGGTAGCAACACTGGCACAGCCTGACAACGAAGGGACCTGGAAACTGAATTGCTGGCTCACTGTGGCACTGTTCAAAGAGGAGATGGGAAGCCCAGAACTTTATTTGCTATCAGGATGTTCCAGGCACATGCAAAGGGGGTAGATCATAGAACTGCTATGAATTTATCACTCTGTGTTGGAGAGGTGCTTAGGGCTTGATTTGTTCTCAGTGTGCCACCTAGTTGTGATGCTCTCTGTATCTGCACTGACCTTAGACAGCCCAGGCCTGCTGCATGTTCAGCATTTTTCCCTTTTCATTAATTTTTAACCAGTCCTGTAGACTTTCCAGGTGTTCTTTCAGCTGTCGACTCTGGCTGTGCCACAGCTGCTGCTGCTGAGCCACTCAGTGTGACCCTCTGTGCTGCTCACTTCAGGCAGAGGAAGAACAAGACTCAAGAATGAGCATTTTTGAAATGCAAATTACTCTGCCAGGTAGGAGAGCAAAAACAAAGCAAATGAGAGTGTCTTCTAATTAAATGTAATGACAAGGAGGCCAAAGAGCATCCCCTGCTAATTCCTGAACTACTTTGGTAGGAAGCAGAGGGGAAGCAGAAAGGAGAAAAGAGTACCTGCTGGAATGGGGCAGGGGAAAAAAAACCCACTAGGACAAAAAGGGAGGAGGCACTGCAGCTTGTCCTGCATGTCCCCCTGTCCTCTGTTGCTCACACCAGGGCTGCCTTGCAGCAGCTTCGGGATACTTCAGCTGCTGGTGCTTGGCTTCTCCTTGAGAGAGCATTACACAAGCACTCTCTCATTGGTAGGCAAATCTTTTGGATGAGATAGCACTGTTACTAGCTGCTGTGGTTTTAATCTGTTCTTAATGCTTGCAGGAATATGCATGGGCCTAAGGTAATTTTAGTAATGTGGTTTCTGTAATTCCTTTTTATTGGTTATATAGAGCTGAGGAAAAGCCCTGCTGTCCTGGGAGTTGTACTCATAAAGACAAAACTTCTTCCTTTGTTTCTTTCAGTTTCTTTGTCTTTCAAGTGAGTGCTCTGGTGCACCTCAGATTAGGGCTCATGCATGATTTTGTGCTGTAGCGGTGTAGAGGTGGGTGGCAGGTACCCTGTACAGCTGGTGTGCAGCTCTGCTGGGCTCTGTAAGCTCTCCTTCATTTTGTTGCTCAGATCCCACTTGGGAAAACACCAATGCCAAGCAGGTTCCCCCAGGAACTCTCCTCAGCTGCTCCTTCTCTTGTCAGGGAGCAGAGTAGTGATGGACAGGCTTTACCTTATGGATGCGTGTAAATGTGTGTGTGGCACTATTATTTTTGGTACATCTGGAGCTTCATGATTTTGGTGCTGTTCGTCTCCATTGCGGAATACGCTCCATGTGGAAGGGATTCTCCACACATGTTCATTTCCACAAATGTTCAGGGCATGATGTGAGCATGTGTCCCCTAAGTCTCACTTTCTACACCTTCCTGAGAACTTTCCTCCTACCCAAAGCAAAAAGGTTTGGTGGCCTTTGGTGGTCAGTAGAGTAACCCAGGTCAGAGAGCCCAGGTTTCAAGGGAGGGACATTTTTTTCACCCTGTTCTCTGTGGGTATGTTTTTTTCCCCTTACATGAAAAGTTAGGAAATATTGGTTTTCTTTTAAGGTGAAACCTGGCGCAGTTTATAACCCACATTCTCCTAAAGACAGGCCTTCCCCCAGGCTTGTCTTCTCCTCCCTCATCCCCAGGCTAAGCGATGACTCTCCCAGGCAGCCTCACACCCTCCAAGGCTGAGCTGCTGAGGATTTGTAGGGCACCACCTGCTCTGTTTCAGAGTGGGCTCCCGGAATGTCACTCAGGAGTTGGTACTCAGGGTTTTCAGTGACCAATTGCAGATGAACTGGGCACCTGTTTCTCTCTCTGGCTGATGGAGATGGAAGCTGCCAGGTGAGCAGGTTTTGGCTGGGCAGGATGGTGGTGGGCCCATTGTAATTGGTCCAGATGGCTGATATGGAGACTTCCATCAGGTATTTTTGACTGTGAACATTTCTTAAACATGCATGCAATATAAGTCAGGAAAAGTTCCTGTTGCAGATTCAAGACTTGCAATGAATCTTTTCAACAGTTCAAAAGCCTAAAAGCAGTTTGACCAGGATTCCTAGCAAGGAGTTTTTATGTGTCTGGGACGCTGACAAACGAGCTGTTACTTCACTTACTCAGGTGGTTTGGTCCATTGTAAAGACAGAGCATGGAACAGGAATTTTTATAAACCGTGGATGTGTGGTATTTTTTTCTGTTATAGCGGCAAAATTGTATTATATCTAGAGAGATAATGCCAGACATTATAATTAGGAAAATAGTATTAAAGAATATATATTAGTTTAGCAGTGCACAAGCTGCCATAGAAAATGTTCATGCCGTAACCATTAGTACTTGATTAGTAATGCTGGCAGAGGCAGGATTTTTTTCCTCCCTTTTTTTCTCCCCTGTGACTTCAGCATTGGTAGTCCTGGTGACTGGAAGGCTTACTCCATCCAGAAACTGTGCAAGTTTTTCCTTGTATCTAAGTCCTACAGAGGAGAGGACATCTTTAAATTACTTTTCTGCTCATGGTTCTTTTCCAGTCTGTGAATAAGAGTCAAACATCCAAGGAATAATTGATCAGTCACCGCCAACTTGACTGATACCCTCAAATTATTTCAAGTAGAAAAATAAATCATGGTGAACTCATAATTGTGATTGATAGTTGTATTTTTGTATTTGTATTAAGTACAGGTTATCTATGATTCTGAGGTGAGAACCAAGTTATGTTGTGCCAGGTACCCTGCAGACACAAGGTTCTGCTTTAACTCTGCCAGATGATTATGGCGGTGCAGACTTGAAATCTGCCTACAACTTGCATTGGAATTGAGTGACTGTGAGCTGTTCAGTTGACAAAGAACATGCTTTTAATGGTATTAGGAATTATTTCCCACTCAGAATCCAAATGCTAATGCTGCCTCAAACTGTAACTCTGCTCTTTCTGCTCTGTAACTCATGATCTTTCTGCTGTTCTGGTTTATCTGTTGAGTAGACTGACACACAAGTGTTAACTTTTTCTTTAAAATATTGCCTCTGATATGACATAACCCCCCTGTGGATCAATGAAGACCTTGGTATAATTTTAATTAATTTTATTTCCAATGCTCATGCCCCAAGACAGATCTCTTTGTAATGTCTGAAATTTTAAAATGTGTTACCTTCTGAGCACCCAACATTATGACTAATAGGGGAAATCCTTAAAATTATGAAGGGCTTAGTGTAAAAAGTGGAAAAAAAATGTCTGGGGGCCCATTCTTTCTCTGCCCTTCCCCTTTGGTAGGTACCAGAGTTATTTGTTACTGTTCAAGGCAGCAGATATCAAGAGGTATAGGAGGAAGATCCAATATGTAACTTGTGGAGGCTGTGTCAATGCATCTGCTGTGACCACAGTCATTGATTCCTACTGTTTAACACCAGAAATGTCCACTAGATTTTTGAGCCAGACCACCAGTATTTTATAGGCTCTTTTAATTTGTCAGTCATTTATTCATTTATTCTGGATTACTAAATCCAGTACCTTGTGCTTGGCTCAAGCCATTCCAGCAGATGATCCGTATGTCAGGAGATGGGGATCCCCCATTTCCTAGGGAGTATCTTCCAAGGCTTGATCTCTATCTACCTCCTTGTTATGAACTAAAAATGAGGAGTAATAGATACAAATTGAAAGATGGGAAATTTAGGTTAGACATTAGGGAGAAATTTTTCGCTGTCAGGGTGGTGAGACACTGGAACAGGTTGCCCAGAGAAGCTGTGAATGTCCCTACCCTGGCAGTGTTCAAGGCAAGGCTGAATAAGGCCTTGAGCAGCCTGGTCTGGTGGGAGGTGCCCCTGCCCATGGCAGGGGCATTGGCACTGGATCATCTAACCCTTAACATTCTATGATTCTATGATAATGCTCTGTCAAGGTCTAAGCCTTCCAGATCATGGTAGGGACACCACAGGTGTGTCTCCCTGTCCATGAGGACCACAGGATAGTTCAGGTTGGCAGGGAGCTCAGGAGGTCTCTGGTCCAACCTCTGTCTCAAAGCAGGGTCAGACCAGGTTGCTCAAGGTTTTATCCAGCAGAGGCTTGAAAACCTCCAAAAGAGATTGCACAACCTCTCTTGCCATCCTGTGCTACTGCCTGGCTGTCCTGATGGGGAAATAGTTTCTCCTTGTATCCAGTCTCCTCCTCACTGTTTCACTTGAGCCTGTAGGGTCTCAGCATGCACCATGTGAAGATCCTGGATCTGTTGTCTTGATAACACCCCCACAGGCTTTGTTGGGTCCTTGTGAAGCCAGATCTTCTGCAGGCTGAACAAGCCAAGCTCCCCCAGTGTCTCCTCACAGGTTGTTGTGCAGCCTTTGACTTACCTGTAGGAGTATTCTCTTTTATTATAAAATAAACTCCCTAACATCCAAATGCAGCACAAGATGATGCCAATTTGTTGAGCAGTCTGACCATTTAAAGGCAATTAGTTATTATATTGAAGACAATTTAGGTATTAAAAAGGTATTTTGTAGGTTAAAGGACAGATGCCTGTATGTTTTACATAAATGTCAGAGCTTCCCATCAGTTCCCCTCTAGTCATTTCATCTGCTAAATTTGATTTTATATCAAAACTCAGGCATCAACATTAAAATCCTTTCCTCCAGGCTGGTCTTTTGGAACCCAACTGCGTCCCTCGCCACTGCCCTGCTGGCTTTCAAGCTTTTTTTGTCTCACAGTGATCTGAAATACCATCTCTATACCTCACCAGCTACCCAGACCTCTCTTTCTCCTGATGCTGAAACAGAGGGAAAGCAGAGCTTCCAAAAAGTTTCTGCGTTGCTTCTTGAATTCTTTTAAAATGCTCACTGTAGATAAGATGAGCTCTCATGTAACACAGGCACCAGCTCATTACCCCACTTATTTCTGGAACACTATCTCCCAGCCGTGATGCTGTGCACTCAAAAGCAGCATCCTGCTCTTCCACTTACACATTTGCTCTGCTTTTACCATCAGTAACAAACCCATAACCTCTCCTGGGCAGGATTTTGTTTCGAGTTCTGGTTCTCACAGTCAGCTGCTACAACACAGGGGCAATTATAGTGCTTGACAATTGCTGCCAGGTGGTTTTTAGATGGAGTTTTAAGGATTGCTTTTGACTCGGAAAGCTGCAAGTGGCCTGTGACCTTTCTGCAGGAAATTGTACCTCTGCTGCAGTTGAACCAATGGATGCTGGTTGCAGAATACCTCTCGGGCTCCAGCTTCACCAGGAAAGAAAAGCATCTGGTAAAACCCTCTTGGAAACGAAGCTTTTAGTAACTTTTAATGGGTCAAATAAACCTTAGGCCTCATAGGTTTTAACCTGATGCACTGCTCAGAAACTCTCAGTTGTTGTCTCTCCCCTTGGGTTTTCCCCAGCTCAGACTGGAGACATGTCTGCAGGGTGCAAGGGGAGGCACAGTGCCCAAAGCTCTACAGAATCTGTGGGGTGAAGTACCCCTATCTCTCCTCTGCCCCATTACTGGAAGCCTTTCAAATTGCCATCTCTTTTTTTACACTGTTATTTGCTTTTGGATCAGCAGAAGGCCAGCCTGTTTTACACTCTAAGCCTGAAACAAGGCAATACTATGTTAAGCTTTACAACTGCTATGTGGTGGTGCACTCTTCCAGGTGATATAAGGTACTGAGAGGGAGACATACAGATGATGTAATGTGATGTCATCTAGTTCAGGAGTGGAAATTGTTCAGAACTCTTAAGTAAATGTTAAATTCACTGTAATAATTTCTTTTAGACATTAATCCCACAAATGCACAGTGACAGAGAGAGCCCGTGTCCTATCTGCCACATTTTCGCAGCAAACACTTAGGGAAGCAAGAAGGAAGAGCAGCAGATATTTGTGTTTGCCACATGGTTGATATGACCTCTTTGTGCTCAAGTTGCCATCTGTTGTGAAGCACTTTACGGGTGTTTGTCAAGCCTTCTGTATCTTTCAAAACAGTATTGCTACTTCATCATAAAAGGTCTGAATTATTCTATACACCTTTCCAGGAACACTGACATCTTTACAGATACTTAGCTGCTGCTCGGGATTTTTGCTGCTCATTTCCACGGTGGGGGCTGGAGCCCTGCTGACTTTGTCTCTGAACACCTTTCCAACAGGAAGCGCTCTCCACAGCGCTATGATACCATGCAAGCTATTCACAGGAGAAACTTCACCTACGGCTGCAACGCAGCTGCATCTGACGTTAAATATGGAATCTACTGGTATTTTGACACAAGGGGAAGACCTCGGGGAAGTCCTTTTATCATATCATTAAGCTGTCATTTAAATGGTGCAAAACCCCCCAACTTCTAAGCAGAGGAATAAGGAACAGTCTTTTTGCAAATGACTGCAGAAGGTGAGGTGATTGAAAGGGACATAGAGCAGCATTTTGTTCTGTTTTTAGCTTGTCTTTAATGAAACACTGTATCATTTTGTGAAACAGCAGAAATTATGGAGATTGTGCTGTTTAGATCTCTGGAGACAGACGCATGTGATCAACGTCTGCTCACTAAAACAGCCTCTAATAGAATCAAGAAGAAGCAGAAAAACACTGAAGAGAATAAGGGGAACTGCCGAGCTCTGAGGAATGCTTTATCTCATCTTTGAAGAATACAACATTCCTTGGTAAGGCAAGGAAAGACATTGAATTGATATGGGCTGGAAGCCAACAAGCTGTTGTGGGTCTGCAGTGTACACACTCCCAGAGCACAGCCTCGGTGCATGTCTATGGGCAGGGCCAGTGTCCAGCGGCACCCAGCTAGCCTAGTAAATCTTAGAGGGAAGATGCACCACGGATGGCCGAGCAGCAAACATATCCTGGACAGGTACATGTCTGTTCCCACACCTGCTCGCAAGCTGGGATCACAAGGGAAGGAGATCAGCCTCCCTGAACACTGCCTGTTGCTGTCTGTCCCTCACACTCACTCTGCCCAGGGATGTGGTGACCACAGCAGCTGCAAACAGCACACCAAGGAACTCTCTCTTGGCTGCCCTTTCTGCCAGCAGAAACACCCGATTTCAACAGAGGCAGATCGCTGCTGCTGCTCCTGGGGAAGGAAGGGGGCGGCCTCTGAGTGTGATTCTGCAGCTGACACGCAGCTGCTGAACTGGAGCCAGCCTGAACGACCCTGTGATGGCAGACACGGGTTTGCAGATCTAACACCAGACACATCTATTGGCAAGGCTGACTCTGTTTTTGTAAAGGCTGTGCACAAGCTGTGGCTGGGTGGAAGGCAGACAAACACTTTCCAGAAACAGTGTGATGAATGAAATGGACCGAACAGTAAGAAGCCACACCATTTTTCTGTGACATCTTCCTAGGAGAGGGTAAAAACCCAAACCAAAACCAACCTNATTATTAGTTCCCACAAAAAGCTGTGGAGGGATTGGGAATCCAGTATTGATAACAGATCCTGGAGCCCATCTGAGCAAGGGATAAAGGCTACAGAAGGATCCAAAGCATCAAGGGAGAGATGAGCTGCTGCTGTGTGGCCCTACCTCAGTGTAACATATGCTACCTTGCCAGGCAGGGAACTCAACCGTATCTGCAGAGTAACAGAGCCAAGGGAGTGTCTGCAGGCTGGGCAGGGACCAGCCCTCCATTCCAACAGTCTCCAGGCCAGGGCCAGTGGACTGGGAGCTTGCCCTTGCTTCCCTCTGAAACCAGTGAGGCTATCTGACCTGCTTGGACATCAGGGAGCGTTTTTTGGTTGGGCTAAACTGGCAAATACCAGATGCTTCCTTCTCCAGCCTGATGCCCTTGCAGATTCATGGCTTGCCACGTTAACAGAAACTTCCATGTATGTCCTTGCACTGCATCACCAGTGGCACCACTGAGGAATGCCAACTCTTGGAAAAAACAAAAATGGAGCTGGGGGCTGCAGCAACTGATGCCACGTGGGAGAGAGAGGAGGGAACAAGGACCAGCCCCCTCTTTGTCACTGCTTATGCAAAGGTGAAAGAGTAGGAATAGCCAGAGGAGTAAAGGAAATCCTGAGGTTAGTTTGAGATTTTGGAATCTTCTGTCCCCATTTAGACCTGTCTAATGCCTGAAACTGGAGTAGTGAGGGCTTTCTCCCACTTTAGTTTGCCATATCCTCTGTATTCCCCTTATAAGCTGAATGATTTGGAATGTGTTGATCCTTGCTCTGGAAATTGTGTGGTTTTGAGCTTGACAGCTCAAAATGATGATGATGGCAAACTCAATGTATCTTAGAAAATGGGTTTATATAGGCTTTCTGTCAAGCACCATTTAAATGCCATATATCATGATAAAAACAAAGGTGAAAGCAACTCTGCTAGGCCACTGGTTGGAAGGCAGTGTCCTGGTTACATGAAAGTATCTTTTGTTGTCAGATAAAGAATGCCTGCATTGAAAGGCAAAATCTAGGGATGAAAGGCTTTTGCAGATATGAAAGAAAATCCCAATAAAATTCATAAGCAGAATATGCTCAGGTGAGAGCTGATCTGCATGTAGTAACCAAGTGTTGGTTGTAATGTGCTGTACAGCAGTGGGGTTGCTCAGCTCACATCCACATTAGAGGAATGCAAAGTAGTACCAATCTCATGCAGCATTTTTGTTATGAGGATGACATTTCAATTNCAGCACAGAGAGCTCCAGGGACACTAATACAGGCTAGTTAATTAAACAATAAAAACCAGATCTGGTGTGTCTGGGTTTGTTTGGATTTTTTTGTTTGGTTGATAGGTTTTTGTTTGTTTTNACTGAGGAATTCCAACTCTTGGAAAAAACAAAAATGGAGCTGGGGGCTGCAGCAACTGATGCCACGTGGGAGAGAGAGGAGGGAACAAGGACCAGCCCCCTCTTTGTCACTGCTTATGCAAAGGTGAAAGAGTAGGAATAGCCAGAGGAGTAAAGGAAATCCTGAGGTTAGTTTGAGATTTTGGAATCTTCTGTCCCCATTTAGACCTGTCTAATGCCTGAAACTGGAGTAGTGAGGGCTTTCTCCCACTTTAGTTTGCCATATCCTCTGTATTCCCCTTATAAGCTGAATGATTTGGAATGTGTTGATCCTTGCTCTGGAAATTGTGTGGTTTTGAGCTTGACAGCTCAAAATGATGATGATGGCAAACTCAATGTATCTTAGAAAATGGGTTTATATAGGCTTTCTGTCAAGCACCATTTAAATGCCATATATCATGATAAAAACAAAGGTGAAAGCAACTCTGCTAGGCCACTGGTTGGAAGGCAGTGTCCTGGTTACATGAAAGTATCTTTTGTTGTCAGATAAAGAATGCCTGCATTGAAAGGCAAAATCTAGGGATGAAAGGCTTTTGCAGATATGAAAGAAAATCCCAATAAAATTCATAAGCAGAATATGCTCAGGTAAGAGCTGATCTGCATGTAGTAACGAAGTGTTGGTTGTAATGTGCTGTACAGCAGTGGGGTTGCTCAGCTCACATCCACATTAGAGGAATGCAAAGTAGTACCAATCTCATGCAGCATTTTTGTTATGAGGATGACATTTCAATTTAAAAAAACTAAAAAGAAAAATTAGATTTTGGCTGCAAATTTTAAAAGCAACTTTAGAGAAAAAAAAAACAACTCGGATGTGTATGATTATAGACAATTTCAAAATAACTTTAAAATGGAGGATTTTTAAAATATCTGCAAATGGAGTTGTCTGTCATAAATGCCAGATTGATGATTTATTTCTCCTATAATGTTTTCAGCAATGAATGTAAAATCTCCATTACCTGCACAGGTCTCACACTTTGCATGGACATCAAATATTCATGGTATAGGACAGTGGTGAGGTAGTAGACACTCTCTGACATCCTGGTATAGCTAAGACAATTCATAAGAAACTAACAAGAAGGTAAGATATGCTGCACCATGTCCACAAGTCTGTCCAACTCAGCAGCTCATCTCTGATGTGACTTACAGACACTTAAATGAACCTGAGAACAGGCATGCACACCTGGGACGATGCAGTCAAGCATCCTTGAACTAAAGAACACTGAAACTACACTTTTTAGTTTCCACTTGTGGGCCTCATACAATGAAACTTTGTTTTGCTTACTGTAGCATGGAAATTATTTCATGTCCTGACAGCTTCCAACTGTTTTATCCTTGTAAGTACAGTGACCATTTCTTATTGGCCACATAAGTGTTCTGTTGCATACCCATTATTCATAAGTCTGTTACCTTTATCAAATACATCCTGGTCACCACTGTGCTGCAGTTTAGCCTCAGGGAAACAAACTGGGTCGCTCCTCCTGCACCATGATACCAGTTTCTTCTCCTCTAGACAAAACAGGCGCTGCCTAATGCTGATGTGAGAGGTGGAAAGCACAGCTCTGTCTGGTAGAAGTCAACATCCCCAAGATCTCCTCCAGGATCCATCTGACATGCAGGACTGTAGCCCTGCATGGTATAAAGGAAGGAGCCTCACTCTTGATCATTTACCTGGATACCTGTCAGTCACTGCCCCATTTCTTTCAGAAGCCACATTTCAATGGTTTTGGTGCATGACAGTCAGTACTGTGGTTAGAGATGTAACTCATTCCATCAATTTATATGCCTGGAAAATAAGATGGGTGTGCAAGAAAACCATTCAGAGGAATTAAGACCTACATTTTATAAAAAAATTTAATTTGGAAAATGAGACAGTCCTCTGTTTTCTTTCAGCCTGTCTAAAACAGTCAAATTGGAAATACAGAACTGTGATCATGCATCTGATTTTTCAGTTACTTAATTCAAGGATTAGGACCAAACTTCTAAAAAAAAAAATCTAGGTTAACACAGTTTTTTACTTCTATAGTAACTTTTACCTCTCCCAGCTAATGATTGCTAACACAAATATTAAGTATTTAGATCCACTTAGCATGACCAGATGCAGAACCTCTTATAATGCATACTGCATTTTGTTCTCCAAAACTGAGTGTATGGAATGATGATAAAAGGCAGTATGTCAGAAGAGAGTGCAGTATAGATAAATTAACTTGAATAAGAAAGGCAGACATGGAAGGTTACTCTGGCTTTCACTTGCAACTCTATGTTCAGGAACTCCTGTTAGCTCTTGTTTCAGAGTTTTTGTCTGTAGTGCCTAGTATTTCCTTCTGCAATGTTAGTAGATGCAAGGGATCTACAGAACTTCAACTTAAGTTTGCACATCTTTTTATCCAATTTAATCCCCCAAGTTTAGTCAGTGTCATGTCTTCTCTTTGCACTGGAATACACTTAAATCTTATATTTGTAGAAAGGATACCATTTTGTTATTTGAAACAGAATGGGGAATTCAATGAAATGAAACAACCAACCATTCTTTTTTTAAAAAGAAAAATTTATTTATGGCTACATACACCACATATAAAATTAACATTTAACTGAAACATGTAATTGTTTCAATCATTTATGACTAAACACTTACAATGTTGACTACAAAACTGTACAGTTTATATTTAATAACCAATTCTTACAGCATAGTGCAATTGTAACATTTTATAAAGAAAATAATTTGTGCCTTTTTTAAATAAAGTGCATTAAATGACTATCTTGTATACAACAAGAAGCTCTGTAGTTGCAATTCAAAGCTTTAAGCTTAAGGGAAACTGAGGCAAAGATGTTTCACTTCCTTTTAAAATCACTTCATACATTAGCAAGCTATGGTTCAAACTTCAACCACAGTTAAATAAAAAAAACCTAAAACCCATCAGACCAAAAACCTAAATTAGTATAAGAAATAACCACAGGCCTTTATGTATGAAACCAGTACTGGTTCTCATATGAAAAGCACAACATGCAGAATTTGAATCCACCTGGCTCCTAGTGAGACGTACAGCATGAGAACTATCTCCATGCAGATGCTTTTGCTAAAGCCTCTAGAATTCAGCACGGAACTACACTGCAGTCAGTAGTATCAGATGTCTACCTGAAATGTACAATGTTTCCGAGGAAAAGTTCTGTCTGAGGATTTGATGACATGAACATGGTAAACTACAGGTTATTTTTAATTGCATTTGGCAACAAAAACCTTGGGGGGTCTAGTTAGTAAGTCTGGAACACTACAAGTGGTTCTACTAGCCCAGGTATTCCAAATTTCACAGTCTGAAGTTAAAGACAGAGTTTACAGCTTTATTTCAGAGGCACAGTTATAGCACTTATCCTATGAAATTCCATTTGTAAACACATTTACAATCAACTTTTGTAGATTTTAGCTGTGACAGTAAAGCTCAGACCAAACAAAGGAGGGCTTTAGACCCAAGGAGTAAAAAGCTGTAGACATCAAACTGGACAGAGGTGTAATGTGTCTCTCTCCAGAAACAATGACAAAACCAAGAATGCCCATTCCTTTGGTTGGCTCTGGCTGAGGCCCAACAGGAAAGCCCATATCCTTCACCTTTTCCATACATATATGGGACTGCTATCAGCTTCAAAAAAAATATATTTGAGCACATGCAAGTAACCCTAGAGACTGCCTGACTATTTTGCTGTATGTGTAATCCAGGCAATTTACCTGCCTCTTCAGCTGCAATACTCATTCCACACTTTTGGCATGAATCATGCACACTGTTCCTGCATTCTGGAAAAGTGCATTTTCTTCCTAGAGGGACCAGCCTGAGTTCAGCAGCAGATGACTGTACCTTTAGCTGCTCAACTCTGGAATAGCTGCCGTGTGCTGGAGCATGCTAACTCCCAGCAATCACTCATCCTCCTCTTCCAGGACTAAGGGAAGCCTCTGCTTACACTGACAGGGTGATACTAAAGAAGAGAGCTCCAGTTTGGCTGGAATGTGATTGAAGAAGGCTCCCTATTTTCTACCACATCTCACAAAGCTCTGTGCTGAGAGCAGAGCTCCCTTCCAAACCCTCCCTTCTGTGCTGTGACCAACACAGCAGGAAAGCCTCACCTCTGTAGTCTTTTCTGCTGAGCCCTCTGGGGCAGAGGCACCAAGGTGGACTGAGTGTTTATCACATACTGAGGGACTACATTGTCAGAGGGCAACTGATGAGTGGCAACACAAAAACCCATGGACGGGGCACAACTTCCCACACTCCATGGGGACACAACCCTTTTGTCTTTTTCTGGATGTGGGTATTGCAATTTTTGAAGGGCCAGGTAATACTGCTTTTATTTGTATACTATAAAATATCTCTCCCCCGAAAGCAGGGGAAGCCAAATTCCTCATTATTTTGATGGGTTTAATCTTAGTGAACACTGAAGTAAGAGGAAAATTCTATGGTGACCATAAGTAATCAATGCATTAGAGCTCCATACCTTGGCCCTAAATCTTAGAGGTCCTGGGCCTTTTTCCCAGAAAACCCCTGAAGCATATATGTATTTTGAGTGTCCTTTAAAAATGAATGCATTAAATTTTTTTAAGTACTCTAACATTCCCCAGGTTAGCCATCAGCCAGTGCAAAATGTCTACCTGTCCCCCACAACTGTGGAATCATGATCTGTGCAGTCCTGTTACCAAAGCACCTGTGAAAGACAGAAAAAGAGCAAGAGAGAAACAGAAACAGTGTGTGGAGAAAGTTATAACTGCTTTAGAGGCCCATGCTTGTGACAAGAACCCTTCCTGCATTCTGTACCATTTGTGGTCATGGAAAACATTCCTGTAATCTCAAAGCTAGCAGTGGGATTTGTCCAAATTAAGGACATGAGAATTTGCTTCCCTTCTGAAACCTCTTGCCTGTCTTTGTTTGTTGAAATACCAGTTACTGCTGAGTCTTTCAGTGTTTGCAAGACTCAAGTAAGTTGGGCAATATTTTTCTTTGATCATAAGAAACTGCCCAGCAAAGAGCTTACACTTTAACCATATCCACAATGAAGGTATAGAGCACAATATATGGCATGTCATACATATAAAAACTAATTTAAATAATCGTAATAATTATGTATGTATATATATATTATATTTAAGTACATAATTATGCTATTTAAAAGTGATAGCTCATCATACTTAATCAAGGTAATGAAATACCAAAATACTCTAAGAAATTGTTTCTCTCTTCAGCATGTAATATAACTAATACGTTTAATCTGGACATAGGTATTTCCTTTCAAGAACGAATTTATACTTAAAAGAAAAAAAATTTAAAAATCGATTTTGTTGGCATCTATTTCTTAAAAGT
This sequence comes from Illadopsis cleaveri, assembly GCA_013399915.1. Taxonomy (NCBI): domain Eukaryota; kingdom Metazoa; phylum Chordata; class Aves; order Passeriformes; family Timaliidae; genus Illadopsis; species Illadopsis cleaveri. The sequence goes on from VXBB01001739.1 coordinate 91,049, forward strand.
GAAAGGCCCCTCCATTTACCCTCTAAGCTAAATCATTGCAGGATGCAGTCTTCAGAATGTGCAGTTGGCACTGGCCTGCTTTTTCCTTGAGAAATTGGGACTAGGCCTGTGCTCGGGCATCAAGGTAGATTGTATGGTGGGGATCAAGTGGTTAGAGGAAAAAGAATAATACCAGTGTAAAGAAAACAGCAGCTGTACACTTGCTTTCCCTCCCCACAGGTGAATCAGACATTTCCTGTGTAAGGGAAACACTAACTAAGTTGTTCAATGAAAAAGGGCTGCTGATATGTTTGAGAGGGTTATAACAAACTATTAAAAACTTTGTAAATCAGTTTTTACCTAGGAATGCACCACTGGACCTATGAGAGGCAGGTACTTAGAATCATTTAGGTTGAAAAAAACCTTTAGGATCATTGAGTCCAACTGCAAACCAATGTTTGCCTTGAAATGAAAAGGACTGTGCCAGACATCTTACTGCTGGGGGCTGAGGTGGTGGGGAGGTGAAAGAGAAAAAAGAAGAATAACCCAACCTGTAATCCTATGGCCATCAGTTAAAATCCTAATAGTCTACACTTGTAATTCAAGGAAGTCCCTAAATGTGCAATGAATATCCAAGGGAACTCTATGATTTTTAGAAAGTTCTGTGCTACTTACAGGTATCAGGTAACTAAATCAGTTCATTAGTTCTGGGACATAACACACTTCCCCCTACCTGGGAGGAGGAGACACATAGTACTATCTTTTCCAATTAAATATCTGGCACATCAGCAAGTATATAAAAATTGTGTTGACATACGTAAAGTGCAAAACAAAGGTTTGGGGAGACGAGAACAATTTCCTTAAAACCCAACAGAAGGAGTCTGTGACAGCAACTGTAACTTACCATTGTTTTAAAATTAGTTTTACTCTTTCAATTATTTGCAAAGAATCTCCACTGTAAAAACCTCCCCCTATCCTTTCTATGGGGCACTGAATTAGTGTGCATCACAGCAGTGACACACTAATTAATTGCAATATGGTTTAATCTAACCTACATTCAGGTTTGGATTTTTCCCTTTTCTTCTATAAGAAGTTTGTATAACTGTGAAATGTGCAACTCTTTCTTCTTGTGGGGCTTACAAGATCACAATAATTTTGTGAATAAACCACAGTGTGGACTTTTTTAGTGCAAAGGCATACTGTTTTCAAAGAAACATTTGCTACACAGTTACAGGCTTAGCTGCTCCCCAAAAGGAACAGAAATACATTACTTACTGTAAAATAATCTTCTGGTGGTCCTATGTCAGAGTCCAGGGCATCACTTTGGTTGCCCTGGAAGGTCACAGACCTTGGCAGACCCGAGCAAGAGGGTTTGAAACCTGGACAGGGGGGTCTGTCCAGGGGGGTTGCCTGGCACAGAGCCCAGGAAGACACAGGCTTTGATTTCAGTCCATGAGAAAAACTTCCAACACAGAGAGGAATTACAAGTCGCAAATGTGGGAAAGACAGTAGTGTAGTTTATCACCGGGTGGAAAGTTGTGTAGTTTTGGGTTTTTGGAATGGAGATGACTGGGGGACAAGATGGAGATTTTAGGGCGGTGCCCTGGGTTCTTCTTCTTCTCCCTTGGCATCCATCTTCTGCAGTGACATGGGCACAAAGTAATGTAAGGAGATTGAGTAAAAGTAGAGATGACCCCTTTAGTATAGGTAGTAGGTATTGGCACAGAATTGTAAATAATAGACACGTAATTATCTGTATAAAAGGTAGTGACCTCCCATCACGGGGGGAGTCGCCCTGTGTCCGAGCTGCTGTGAAGACCTTGGCTGGGCACAGAGAAATTTGTAAGATAAGAAATAATAAACACGCGAGAAACCCAGAAAAAACAAGACCTTGAAGACTCCGTTTCATTCTCGCGCCTGGCTCAGAGCCTTCAGAGGGCAAAAAAGACTCACTCGCACCACCAGAACCATCACCTGAAATCTCCGGTGAAAGAAAACCTAAACCCCAGAACTGGCGTCCCTGGGTGCCTTCCAGTGCACACAGCAAGACCTCTGAAGGCAAAAAGACAGCCTGAGAAGACAGGGGAAGATTTTTGGCCAAAGCAGCTGATTTCAAATTCGTCTCGGACCGACGAGATCCAAGGGCCCTGGACCCGTCATCCTGAAATCTGCTGGCCGGTGATCAAGACACCTCCGGATCGAATTTGACAACACCTGCACCCTATTCTTCATTTTTGGTAAGACCAGTTGAATTTAGAAAACATGGGAGAAGCCCTCTCCCGGGAACAATAAGGGAAATTCCCCCTTCGTGTCGCCGCGGAGTAGTGGGGAGGGAGGAAGAAACAATTTATCCGCTGGCCACCAGCCAGCAGCGGGTTCTTTTGTTGGCCAGCAGCAAGTCTTTTTGTCTGCCAGCAGCGAGCGAGAAGCCGGGACAGGCAGAGCAAGTGCAGAGTTGGAAACTACAAACCTTAGAAGCCCTTGCGGCTGGTGCGGGCGTGGAGCCAGGACGAGCAGCGCAAGCGCAGAACTATGTACTACAAACCCCAGAAACCCTTGCGGCAGGCGCGGAACCAGCGGGATGGAGCTCGAGCAGCGAGCTCGCTCCGGGCAAGACAAACCCCGAGAGAGAGCGAGACAGGGNTCGGGCAGGACAAACCCCGAGAGAGAGAGAGCGAGACAGGGCAGCCCCTGGGGGCGGGTCAACAGGGGACACCCCCGCAGGTGGCACGGGACCGAGGCACAGGCGAGCCAGCACAGGCAGGATTGGGGCATGCAAAGGCAGTGCAAGCAGGGATGAGGCGTGGCCAGGGCAGAGAGTTTCTCCAAGGTGCCACCCCCTCAGGGCAAATGTTGTGGAGCCTGACCCCATCCACAAGCAGCATTTTGATACAAACGCAGCATGTTGTATCCCTTCAGGTACAAAGAGGAGGGGGAGAAACGCCAGGGATGGCAGTAGCCCTCGGGTTAGAAGGGCCTGAATCCAGGCAAAATAACAATCAAAGTTACAGGTTTTCTGAATTCAGAAGCAGAGAATATGGAAACCATTGAATGGTTGCAAAGCAGGTGCCTGATCACAAGCAAAAGACCTGAAAGAAAAACGGCAATCATTTGTTCCTTCATTGTGCACAAGCCCATCATAGTATGGGGAAAAGATTTATTGTCATGAAATGGAAGTGGATTTTTGATTTGATGTATTTGGATCCAAGATGGGTTGTGTTTTAGTATTCTATTGATATTAGAAGTGATTTCTATGTGGTTTGTTTTAGCTTTAAGTTAAGTTAACTTATTTGTTAAGTATAAGTTGAATTTAAGATAAGGATTTATAAAGTTTAAGTGATAATAGATTTATATTTTATAAATTTAAAGTTTTATTGTATGTAGGTTTTAAAGGTAAGTTTTGCTAAAATATGTTAATCTAATTTGAAGAGTTCACATCGTGATTGTTATAGGTTGTAAGCTATTTTTGTAGGGTTTTTGTGTTTTAAGATAATAAGTAAGTTAAGATAAGTAGGTTAAGTTTAAGATAAGTTTTAAGACAATAAGTAAGTTAAGTAAGTTAAGTTTAAGATAATAAGTTTTAAACAATAAGTACGGTGAATTTGTTAATTTTCTATATTTGTAGTTGACTTCTTATATGTGTTTTAACATCTCTTTCTGTAATTATCTAAAAGATATGTATCATGATACACTTCAGGATCTTTCTTTATGTTCTTTAGTTGCTTAAGTATTTTGTAATTACTATTGTTAAGAGCTTTGTTTTAAAAATTTATTAAAGGATATCACTCTGGTATGAAGCCAGGGTCCTGGCCACACCCTGACTTTAACTAGAGGAGAGACTCCATCATGAAATCCAGATGTTTTCTGCACAAAAAAAAAATTAGATACAAGTCACTTTGACTTGACGATTTGACCTCATCAATGACAGCTGGACAGACTTTTGGAGTGAACTTGGGAGCCTTGCTCGAGAAAGGATACCCAGGTCTTCACTGGAAAAAAGTTTTTCAGCTGTTGCAGTATCTGGGACAATGAGACAGCATTTTGGTAATTGGCAATCATTCAAATTTACATGTGTCCTACATTGAATTTTCAATATTTTTCCACAAAAACCCGCTTCTGATTTCAAGTGGGGCCATGCAAGACTGTGCTAACAAGACAAGTAATAACCTGAATAAAATATGGGGCAACAGTTTCAAGGAAGGTGGACCTCACTTCTGATCATCTCTTCCTCTCTGCTGTCTGAACACGACTCAAGAGGGGCAGCAGTACTGCCAGCCCCAGGGACACAGGACTGCTGCACCACACCCCAGCCCTCCTGGGGGCTCTGTGTACCTCGGGTACGTTGCCAAATGGCCAGTTCTAAACACCCTTCTTACAGGGAGGGCATTTATTCCAGCATCCTTCCTGGCCAAGCTCAAATGCCAAGTGATTGAATCTGGCTGATTCACTGAGCTATAGAGACTTCCATCTCTCATCTTTCATCATCCACTTAATATGAAAGTAGATATCCTTGCAGTTCATTCAGATTTCTGATCCATTAAAGGAAACTGCATATTCTTGAAGAAGACAGCAGCACTCAGTTTTAAGGGGTAATTTCCTCTTGTATCAAAAAAGTATTTCCAGACAGGAGACCTTTCAAGTTTATTGGGAGTACCATCATTCTTTTACTGACAGATGAGGGAGATACACATGCCCAATTTATCTTTCCTGACCTATTGTTTATTCATGAGATATAAATTATACTACTCCCTTATAGTTCCTTCCTTCCACTTCTCTAAAAGCAGAGATTGAGAGATGTTATTTTTTCTCCATGGAACATCTCTGGACTACCACTAAGCCAATCTAGAACCATTCAGTATCTCAGATAAAGTGACAGGATAGCTAGTGGGTTTTTAAATAGCAACTACTCTGTCCAATTCTTATTTTTATTTATTTATTGTACATAGAAAAAACCAGACCCTATATACTTTCTCTTCATAAAAATCAGGGCCAGCATTTTGAAAACATTGTTCTGAATGTTACAGAATCATTTTTCTGAATGTTACAGAATCATTTTTCTTTTTTTTTTTCTTTTTTTTTAAGTAACAAGTGTGTAGATATGCTTCAGGGGCTTGATTTGCAGCAATGCTGTTTTATCTCAACTTCCAGTCACAACAGGTTGCTTATCACCTTGGGGAAATGAAGTCTTGAATGGATTTTATTTTTAAAAGCTAAATATTATTAAAATTATTTAAATGAGTGTATTTTATTTTTAAAAGCTAAAAAATCCCTAAGAAAACGCGGCAAGAGAATAATAGCTCTTTGGGGACAGCATGAGCGCCGGTCTATACCAAAGTTCACTGCTGTCCATGGAGGAGTTTTAGCGACTCCAGGATGCTTCAAGGCTGGTTCCTGAACACTAAAGGATGGATGCAACTGCTTTTGTCACTGAGTGTCCATGGCAGGAAGAAGATACAGAAGTAGGATCAGTCCTTTGAGCTTGCTTCCAAAAAGTCTGGGTATTGGCAGGGGTTTTCTTCACTGGTATCATAATCAAGCTGTTTTCAGAAAGGGCTAGCACCATGTATCATAGTCACCCTGATGAGCATGACAAACTTGGGTATTCTCGGGATTAAGTCATAACTGGAAATCCTGAACACCATTAATTTATCCACAGAATGCTGTACAACTAAATGCCAAACAATGAAAAGAATAAAACTCCCCAATGCAGCACATAATTCTTTCAGCAAATAGCACAAAATCAGGATTCAAGAATTAAGGTAAAATGTTATTGCTGTGTAATTCTATTCAGGAATTCAATGCTTATAAAACAAATCAAACAGAAATAATGTCTCACATTGGTCTGATAAGATCTGCTTAACAAAGGAAGACTTATGCTTACTGAAAGTCCTCATGCAAATTACTTCTTTTTGTCTAGAGTATATATTGCTTCCTCTCTATTGCTCTGAGTTTACTCAGCAGTTTATAGTATCCACATCATGGAGGATTTTATTGCTCTTGTGCTAAAAACATATTTCTCCTTATTGCTGAAATACTACTATTGGGGGAAATGGGTAAAAAAAAAAGAAAAAAAAAGAAGACAATTAAAAATCCTCTCCTAAGCTTTGAGGATGAATGTATGAAAAAAAATGACCACAATAAATTTTTCCCATCAGGCTACAACCTGTTACTAACTTTGGGGCAAGCGTGATAATAAATAAACATGAACTTCAATTCTTTAAACTAAATTATGTGTTAAGAAAAAAAGCCCAACCTTTTGTCATTACCGTGGAGATATGAAAGCTACTTCACTGTACACAGAATGGTGAATCCCCTGGTCTTATGCACTGTTGTTTGATGGGACAACAAAATATCAGAAACTGGAAGTTGGCTGGATTTCTGCCAGTTTCAGGAGGATCTTGGATGGATACTGGCACCTCAGCATACAGAACGGGGGCCTTCACTGTCATTCTGCAGGGACAGCAGAAAGACGCTTAATTCTGCAAGGTCTGAAAGGTGGCTGGCTGTCAAGCAATTCTTCTGTGTGAGTGAGGTAGGCAGCTTTGCACCCACAGCTCTGCCCTTGCTTCCCAGAGCTCATTCAGTGGTGTGTTATGTAGCACCCATCCCAGTGCTGCAGACTATGGTAAAGTTTGGCCTGACAGCTGCAGGCAAACCTATGTCATTGATTTCAGTAGGATTTTCTGGCCTATGCTGCACAGCCTCAATTTTGGAACATATTTCTGGAAGAGGCAAAACCCTCACTGGAGGTCACAGCAGTATCTTTGGAGGCAGAATCATGTTTCTCATCTGTCTGTGGTGGAAGGTAACCATGCACAACTCCTCAAACAAGGGCAAATCACATCCCTGTGAGCCAGCTTTGTGGGATTGCTATAATTAATCTGTCTTTCCTCTGTTTGACTTGCTCTGCTCCTCAGGAGAGAAGCTTCCAATTACAAATCTCTCTGCTCTGGCACAAGGAAGAGGGCAGCTCCCCCAGCACACTGGAGAGTCTCTGCAGAATTGAGCAGCCTGTGGAGTGAGGAAGATGACAAGGACATGAGGTGAAACAGCATAGAAGAGGGGATGACATTATCTCCCTCTGTGGTGTCTTTCTCTGGCTTCCCTACCACACAGGTGTTGCCTAGAGAAAAACATTAATGCTTGTGAGGTTATCCAAGAGGATGAGAACACGTCTGTATACGGAAAACAACAGTTGCCCTCAGGACTGAATTTTGGTCACAGCTGTAGCTGCTCTTCTTCATCATACTTTTAGCAACTTGATACAGAAGAACAAATAAGGGGAAAAGCAGGGGGAGCAAAGTTTGCATGACTTTAACTTTTCTTTTAAAAGTGCCATCCTACATTATTAAGCCTCTCTACATTATTAATCTCATGACTTTTACTGCCATTATTTCCCAGTAGTTTGCATACTCGCAAAACTGCACACATACGTAGAGTGGATATTTATGAAGTGAGTATTTCTTACACAAAAAATTGTAAGAAAATTCAATGACTAGAGTTTTAGCATCATTCATAAGTAGATAAAGAACACCAATACCCTACACTGAGCAGAGGTCATAGTCTAACTTGCTGAGCATCTGCAAATCACAGGGAAGCCAGGGGAGCTTCAAATTCACAGCTCTACTGGGTCATGCCATGCAATTATTATTAAACTAATGAGATTACCAAGTAAGAACCAAATATCATGAAGGTTGAACCAAATAAATAATGGTATTTAAATCCAGCATTGCAACTAAAATTAATTATTGCTCATAACAATCTCTACAGAGCCTTGTTTACAGACAACTCACATTTGAGATTCAGCTTTGTGTATAGCATATGATTCTTAACATCACAGAAACTTTGCCACAAAAAGCTACAGTCATCCAAACGTCCACGTGAAAAGGACAGATTCCATTTGGAAAAATCCAGACCAGCAGTTGTCTCTACTATCTCTACTATACAGGTATATTTTTTCATTGAACTGTGAGTATTGCTATTTTTACACTTGAGTTTTGGAATTTTTTTTTTTTTTTGTAATGGAAGGTACTGAAGCAACAACACAATATGCTGACTTTGACATTCAAGGGAGTATAACCTCCTGCTGATGGCAGGGCATGAACACATTGAGCTCCCATCAACACTAATGGAAGTGGTATTCTAAACTCCCATGCACTGACATGAGGATACACCGTATGTTTCATGAAGACAAGTGCCAGGAAGATTTTCTCTCTGACAATCAAGTAGTCTTCAAATCAGAAAACAATGCTTTATTTCTAGTGCATTTTAATGTGGCTTCAGTGAAAGGATAGAAGCAGTTTGAAATTTAACCATTCAGGAGAGGAAGCTCTGCTTTCTAGACCAGAACTATAATGAAGTCCTATAATGAAGTGAACTGACATGTATACAGTGGAAAGAATGAAACTGCCAAAAAGATAGAAAACACTGTTTCATTTTGCAGTTCTGGTTGCATATAATTATGAACCAGATATGCTTTGAGAATTTGTAAGTGTCGGTATTTAAAATTACATAGGAGAACAGTGAAAACAAATGCTAATAGTATTAACTTGGTAACAAATGTAAGGGAACCATTTAATGTACTGCTAAATACGTGCTGCAAGCAATCTGTAGGTTGTTTTATGAAACATTCCTTATACTCTTCTGCAAAGATAAACTTGTCTGAGAAACCTACTTTCAATCTATTACAAATGCACAGCCGAAAGAGGCCATATTGTTTCATCAATTTCAAAGATACCCCCAGTTAGTTTTAAAATCAACAACATAGATCCGATGTCCCAGATGCAAGTGAAAACATATGTCTGACTTTTGAAAAGGAAAGCAACACGTATCTCTTGCTTTAACATCCAGCCAGAGCACATGAGAGAACAGGTAACTCTTGAAAACAACTGTCAACCTAATTTATGCTGAGATGTAAAATAAAAAGCTGCACAAGTACTTTCTCACTTAGAGCAAATTTGTTGCACTGAGATTATTACAATAAATTCCACATAAATCAGTATAATTGGCCATTATTTTGAAGAGTATTCTGATGGTATACAGATGGGGTAACAGGACTTAGTTTCGGGGGGTTTTTCTGTTTAAAAAAGAATTAAAGAGGAAAAAATATCCCAACAACAGATTGTAACATGCAGTATGACTAAACTCAATCACATAAACAATTTTAAAGAAGTATGCTGTTTCAATCTAATTTTAATTAGAAAACTTAATGTAAAATCATGGCAAAAATGGCAAAGTCCGGGTAATATGACAAAAATACCCTGAGCAACATTATAAATCTGTTAAGAACACTGCTTATTTTGATTTTGGAAATCTTCCTTAAACCACTTGATTGATTTCAGTCGCTGGGGTTTTCTGTTTACAAAAAGGTCAGTCCATCCTGTGGTTTTTATGTGAACCCATCACACACCATTTAATGAATGCATCTAAACCAAAGACAGAATGTCTGGAAAGCAACATGTTAAGGAGCATCCTCGTGGCTGCCAATCAGACATCACTGGGTGATCTTGCCCTCTGAGACAGGTTAGAAGGAATACAGCCACAACAGACGAGCCAAAGTGCTTTCTGTATCTCCTGGTTTCTAAAAGCATATATTACAGGATTGATGATGGAATTGTAGGTTGCTGGCAGGAGGGTGGCATAGGTGTATATAGAAGGATAGGAGTAATCTGCTATTAAGGAATAGAGCGTAAAAGGCATCCAGCAAGCAGCAAAAGTCCCCAAAATAATGGCCAAAGTAGACACTCCTTTTCGGGTGGTCACATAGTGGGAAGTGGCCAGGAAATGGTGTTGCAAGGCAATCTGATGGGCATGGCGCATCACAATTTTACAGATCTGAATGTAGAGCTGCAGCATGAGGGCAAACATAAGCAAGAAAGAGACCGAAAGGACAGCTGCATTATTTTTAGTGAGTGGTCTGATAACACTGCAGGTGGATTCATCTCTGAGGCAGTTCCAGCCCATTACAGGCAGCAGTCCAATACAGATAGATGCTCCCCAGAGTAATATAAGCATGACATAGGTAAAAGTGACAGTCCTCTCTGAATTGTAAGTCAGGGCATAATACAGGGAGAGGTACCGATCAACAGTGATAGCCAGCAAGCTGCCAACAGATGCTGAGAAAGAGGCAACAATCAGTCCAATCGTAACCAGTTTCGTAGCTTCTGACTGCAGAAGGTAGGCAAAAACAAAATTGATGATCAATCCAATGCCTGCTAAGAGATCTGCCAGTGCCAGGCTGCCTATCAGAAGGAACATGGGGGCGCGAAGACTGGGATTATGGAAAATGATCAGAACCACAATGGCATTTTCGCAGGAGATAAGGGTCCCTGAAGTACACAAGACAATGTCCCAGGGGTTTACCAAAAGCTCTGGCTCAGGGTCTACGGCAGGAACCAGGGAGGAGCCTGCAGCTGAGGCATTCTCTGTAGAGCTGGCTTCTACATGATCCTGAGGCAGCCAGCTCAAATTAACCTTCAGATCTTCATTCATTTTAACCCCTGTCTTCTTCAACAGAAAGACATTTTTTTAATGTTCAGCCACAGCACTGGATACATCATCCCACCCGAAGCATGCAACGCCCTAGACATCAACACCAGCCTGATGTGCAGGCAGGCACTTGTTACATAAATATGACAATAGAAAATAAAAACAAAAACGGGGGAGGGGGGAGGATATTTAAAACTGCCCGAGATTATCCTCCAAGGGACCGATGCACGGAGGCTGAGTGATCCTTAGGGT
>VXBB01001739.1:105618-117864 GCA_013399915.1 Illadopsis cleaveri
TAGTGGGTGGCATCCCTGCCCAAGGCAGGGCATTTGGAACTACATGGTCTTTGAAGTTCCTTTCAACCCAAACCATTCTACAGTTCTGTGATTCTGTGGTCCTGAACGACCTGTCCAAATTTGCAGTGCTTTGAGAGTTGGGGCTGAACCAGACCATCAGCAGAGGCACCCCGGAGCCTAACCTTTCTGTCCTCCTGTGGTCTACAACCATATGAAAGTGAGTCATAGAATGCTAGAATCAATTAGGTAGGAAAAAACTTCTGAGATTATTGAGTTCGACCCATGACTGAACGCCACCATGTCAACCAGACCATGGCACTGAGTGCCACATCCAGTCTTTCCTTAAAACACCTCCAGGGATAGTGACTCCACCCCCTCCCTGGGCAGCCCATTCCAGTGTTAAATCACCCCTTCTCTGAAGAAATTCCTTCTCATGTCCAAGCTAAGCCTCCCCTGGCACAGCTTAAGACTAATATGCCCTCTCATCCTGTCACTTGTCACCTGGGAGAAGAGGCCGACCCCCACCTGGCTACGACCTCCTTTCCAATAGGTCCTGAATGATCTCTTCTAGCTGACACTACTTTGAGACGTGGGGCTGGACCAGAGCACCTCCAGAGGTACCCTGGAGCCTCAACCGTTCTGTCATTCTGTGGTCTGAAACCACATGAAAATGAAAATATGGTATAAAAAATTTAAAAGAGTGATGCCCAGTGTCAGGTCTAGAGCAGGTAGCTTCTGCCTGTGCCAGGAGCCTGCTGGGGTAGCATGGGCATGGGGATGCCTGCCATTAGGAGATGGTGACATTAGGGACACACGGGCATTTTTACAAAGGTGTTAGATATTGAGTAGTGCAGGAAGGCCAGTGGGGCTTGGAGTGAGTTGGAACTAAACTCAGATATAGGCCACTGGGTCAGAGGAGCCACACCAAACAGCTTTAAACCCCAGATACAGATGGTTTCTGCACAGAAAATAGTCTCCCAGGGTCCTCTGTACGGTCAGTGGAGAGAAGTGTGTCCTCCAGGGCATGTCAAAACAGTGGGATGAGTTGTTCTACAGAGGAGTCTGGGAAATTTTAGGAAAACATGCTTTGTCCTCGTTTACACCACTCTGCACCTAAAACCCTCTGGAAAATCAGGCTCTGGGGAATGATTGGAATCTGGAGGAATGATTTGCTTCTCCCTTGTTGAGTTATGGACTCAGCAAGTCTGCATGGTGCCATCCTTCATTCAGATCAACCTCAGTCACTGTGCTAAGCCTTGTGAAACTTTGCTGGGTGACTCAAGATGATTCATTCATATTTCTGGTGCCCCTCCTGCTTTATAACAAGGATGAAAAATGGATATCACCTTGCTGCTATTGTCTTCCAGTTTAATCCAGTGATTTCTTCTGTGACAGTGTGACAAATACTTTCCTGTGATCTGGACTGAATACGTTTGGTGTGTTTCATCATCTGCCACTCTTCTATTTAGAGCAGTTGCAATAAAAATGCAAAAGCTTTTCTTCAAATGTTTTAACATTTATTTCACAAATGGCAAAGACAAGCGTTTCAATTGAATACTTTAATTTAGGACTTTGGAGAGCTGTGTTTATTCACTTATTTAATTTGTGAATGATTTCCATTCCACTTATAACACATTATAAACAAGCTAATGTTTGTATCCTGTATTGCCAGTTTGTCACAGTTTGTTAGTTTTTCCTGAGATGGTGAACTGTTGTCATTAGGGCAAATGGCATTGTCATGGATTTCACCCAGTGAAACAGAACACTTGTCATTTAGATGAAAATCTCTGTTTGTTAAAATCTCTGGCAGTATGAAGATTACCAGGTGCAAAAATTAGTAATAGGTCATAGCTAAAGAGCTTTTGTACCCTTGCCTTGCTATTTATTTCTGTCTCTCATGCTGCTAGATATGTTTGCTGACCCTCAAGCTAGCACAGAACAGCCTGGTGCTGGAACAGGAAGCAGAGTTCGGGCTGTGCTGGCTTTGGACCCAGGCTCTCAGGATCTCCGTCTGACGCTGTGACTGCCATGGTGACATGCAGAGATACTCTGGCGCAGCTCAGGTAACACAACATGGCTTTGCATAATAATGGAATATCCTGAGGAATATATATATGCCTGTGAGGAATGAAATACCTGTGGAGTCTAGTGCTGTTATCTGTCTTGGTCATAGTCTGGACGTTTCTCACTCTTCAGGCAGTCAATGACCTGCTGTGTCCAGGAGGTTTGGGTGAATTCAGGGACATGCCCTTCTTTCCTTCAGGTATCTGTGACTGGCAATACATGGCTATCTGTTCTCCAGGGTCATGCCTCACCCATGTCGTGAGGGGTAGGTCTGCTTCCAGGACCCCATGTGCCATGGATGGGGACCCTCTTCATACAATTAAGGGAAAAAAAATGCCACCTGTTCCATTGCCTTCCTGGTCTGAACAGTAGGAGCCCATCAGGCTTTGGGATGCATCCTGAGTTACCAGCCAGTAAATTATAGAGCTATCCACAGAAACTAAACAGTCCCATTCAAATAGAAAAATTATCCTGAAATAACACATTGACATATTTTTCATCTGGGTCACTACCATCTAGCAGGTTTCCCTTCAGGAAATCCAACAAGGTCCCATGCTTCTCTTACTGCTTCCTAAGCACCCTCTCGCTATTCTTGATCTCTGTGTTTTGACTCCTAGTCTTTCATTCACATAATCAAAACCACCCTGAAGGAGAACCTAGTCTCCTTCAGGGTGAGTCCTCATTGCCTGGAATTATTTTTCCTTTGGATTTATTTTTTCCTTGGATTTTATTTTTCACCATATATAGTCTTATAGTAATTTAAATAAAATTAAGAAAAGAAAGTTCATATTCTGGTGACAACTCTTGCAGATAGTGATGGTTTGCTGTACAAAAGAAGTGTGAAAACCCTAAATATATGACAGCAGCCTGTGTGCATTGTAGAAATGGCTTTTGTTGGAATTTTCTTTCAGGAGATTTCATCTTCACGTTGATTTAATCTTCAGTGTTACATGAATGTCATTTAGACACTCATGTAATGAACCGAATTCTTCCCATGCACAGAACTGTGCAGTTATTACTGATCTTTCAGAATCTTTGAACCAGCATACCCTGGGCACTGCACAACCCATTTAACCTTTGTTTTTTATTTTAACTTTCTCTTTTTTTCCCTTCCATTGGTGAATCACGTGTTGAAGTCCTCACTTATTTTTTCTGAATTGCTAGGCAAGCTGGAAACAATTAGGAGCATAACTAAAGTAGGTGTCCTGGGTTGTAGTATAGGATGTGCACAAAGTATTCTATCACCATCTTCATGAACTGTTGAATCCAATTGTTGGAGCAGTGTTTTCCCAGGCCCCCTCCCTCTGGGCTATCTTCTGTTAATGGCCCATCAATGCCTTGCCCATGACTCATAGATAAGCTATCTCTCGTTAATGGGCCATCAAGGACCCTCCCTGTATGACTCATCATCCCATTGTGAGATGCTCCGCCCAGGGGGAGGAACCAAGCATTCTCACCTGCATATAATCAGGGATTTGGGACAGTACAGACAGCCCTTACCACTGGATTCCCAGAGGACCAGAACTACCAGACCTTTCTACAGGATCACTGCTTCAGGAAGACCACCTCATCTGGACTGCTTCTATCACCCTGCTCAGGTTGTATTCTGACTCTGTCAGTGGTCTTTTGTATTATTGCATTTATTTTATTTTATTTTACTTTTTTTTTTCCTTTCTTCTTACTAAATTGTATTTCTGACTTGGAGCCTCTCACTTGTTTTGCTTTCAAACCACTACAGTAGGGGTTATATATAAAGAATATTTTGGGTTTATTCTAAATCAGTCTTTGTCCATTACCAAAGGAAAGAAAGAGAATGGAGCATAAAAGAATACTTGCCAGTTTATATCAATTTAATAGAAAATAAGTCTTGTCACACAGATATTACTGCAATGGGAAGACATATTTTGTTCCTTTGCAGATGCTACAGATTTTTGAAAGGCACTTGTCTTTTCATATGCCATTATTACAGCAGTGCCAATTTTCATTAAAATTCTTGTGAAGGGGATTAATACCTCTTTTCTTTCAACCTCTTAAAACTCCAGCTTCTGATAGTCTTGCAGTTATTCCATAACCCACAGAACAGGCAAAGAATGGACGTGTTACAGAGACAGGTGGACATCATGGTAGACAAAGAAGACAGCAGAGTGTTCAGGTAGGGGACTTTTGTCACACAGTTTGTTCATGCAAAATTTTTAATATATACACAGCTATAAACATAACTGTATTTAAAAAAAAAAAAAAAGATTTAATCATTCCTACATTGTAGGGTACCAAGTATAGAACAACACTGACCATTAATGGGAGGTAGCTGGTTGTGTCTGAGTTCCCTATGCAAAGCCATGACAGAGCGCTGCTGTGATAAAAGGACAATCAAGAACAGAAGAAGGGGAATAATTATTACTTCTGGACAGGGAACTGATGAGATCAATATTTGAAAGCTTTATACAGTCTAGGCCAGTGTGTTTTAAAAAGTAAAACACAGAAATGAGAGCGAATGCAGGAAAGAGTCACAAAAAGTATTCTGAAGAACTGGGGAAATTTCTCCTGGTGAAGGATTTATAGAAATTACTCTTTTCAGTTAGTCTAAGAGAAGATCAAGAAATGCATGGATTACAGCATACTTTCACCACGATTTTGAATGGCTCTTGAATCTATCAGAAAAGGATATAATGTCCGGAAGCTGAAGTTAGAGAAATTCAGATTCAAAATTAAGCTCAAAATTTTAATACCAAGATAATTATGCTCTGGATCAACACATCTGGGGCAAGTAATGGTTCACTTCCTCTTGTCACCTTTTTGGAAGACACCCTTATCAAAAAGAAATTCTATACAAGCACATGCCAAAATAAAAACCTTACACAAAATTAGTAGTAATTTCATTTTTTCCTTTGTGGACCACTATATCAAGGAGAAGTTTCTTATAACTCACAGTTTATTCTCTTCAGGTGAAAGAACATAGGACTCTGATGGTTTGAAAACAAACCCTTTTCCCTTGGGTTTGTGGTAGTCTGGACTGCTCTGAGGCATTGTCCTTTCCTGATGGGCTCCTTGCCCTTGTCTGATAAATGGCTGAGTATTCACAGTCTTCAAAACTGTCTGTCTTGGGGGCATGTTTCCCTGAAAATATATCTCGTGTTTTTCTTGGTAGCTATTGTCTCTTTCCTGCTCCCTTTAACACAAAAGACTCTTTTTCTTTTACTTCTTCCCATAGGTACTTTAAATAACTTTCTTCTCTCTCTCTTTTTTTTTTTTTTTTTTTTTTTTTTTTTTTTTTTTGTGGTGGGATGGTGATTTTTTGTGAGTGGATTATTCTGGAACTGAAGAAACTACAGCTTTTTGCTAGTTTTTTATTACATTGACAAAAATTGTTTTCATTACAGTCTTCATTTACTAGTTGGGCATAAAGCATGAGATGAATGAGTGAGAATCACTGAGCTTCTTTAGAGCCCCACAAAGTACTTGGAGTTCTTCAAAAGACCACAGAGGACATCAGGGAGGAGAAAACAAGGCAAGCATATTAAAAAGTGTATGTTGTCCTGGGAAACGTTAGTGTTACAAAACCCTATATTGACCCTGCTCAAGTAGAAAGGTTGGCCAGCAAAGTAGTATCCCAAAGTGGAAAATCATTTGAGGCACATTGATTATTCTGCTTATTTTATAAGGAGATAATGAGCATCATGGCTCTTAAAAGCATGGAGAATATTTCTGAGAGTATTCTGGAAAGCATGTCCAGTTGTAATAGATAGTTCTCTGAAGGGTAAGTGACCATATTGTTGAGCCATATAAATGATGATTTAAATGTTCATGCTTACACCTTGGAAATTGTGATAATAATGCTTAAAGATATGTTATCAAGCTTACAAATGTCATTAAAAAAATTATTGAAGTCAGATGTGTTACACTGCATGACATGGGAAATGTTAGCTGTGTGAGGAGGTTGGATGGAGGGGTTGTCCAGCAGCATGTACTCCTCCTGCAGAAACATCACCTTTATTGTCTGATGATTGCTTTGTATCACATGGGATTCAGTGAGAGGAGTTTGACTGTGAGCTTGGTTGGTGGCAAAATCCACTGAATGGAAGAGTTTGACTTCCTCTTCTGTGTCAGAGCAGAAAATGTCAGAAATTCCTTGTGGATCCAATATGTCTTTCACAGAATTATCACCTCCATAGAAGTGATGCTTCACTCCAATCCATGTAATCAATTGAAAGTTAGGTTGATTTTTTTTCCTGGGAAAAATCCACCGAAAGAAAAAGCTTGCAGTTCCACTCTGAATGACAGCACCTATCTGAATTGCTTATTTGTAAATACCAGTGTCAGAGATCTGGGGAATCCAAGTGTGTAATAACAAAAGTGCAATTTAGGACAGGTCAGACAGAAGCTTAATTATCTATGATCATAGTTAATGATGTGGAAAAATGGGGAGCTGGAAACCATCACTGTTAGTTTTTACTTGAAAGGAATATTCTTTTAGTTACTATAAAATTCTTAGCCAGACATCTCAAATCTTAAATATTAACAATGGGTACCACATATTACCATGTCTATAGAGCAGCAGTGGCAGAACTGCATTTAAGTTTTATTTCAAGACATCACAACAAAGACAAATTAAAAATTGCTTTTTTTCATCCAGTCATCTTCAGAAGAAGGAAATATATGTGTGTGTGTGTGTTCCTTAGGGAATGCATGAGTGAAAGAAAGCATTCCTGACAGGAGCAGAAGCTATTCATCCCACTTTATTAAAAGGGAACACATTCAGTCATGTTATGAAACTTCCCTAGACTGCCATGGCTAGTCTCACCTCTTTGTTTGACTTCCCCATTTATTTCCTGCCTTGGTCAGTGATCACCACCCTACTTATTTTTCATAGGTTATTCTCCAACTCAGCCCAGTCTCTTTGCATTCAGACTCAAGCTAGGTCCTTTGGATTATGATACTGCCTTTCTCAACCCCCTACATGGTGGTAAGTCTTGCCCAGTCCCTCATCACTGAAACATGGTTTTATCCAAGCTCAACAAATGGAGCCTTCTCCAGCTAATATCCATCCAAAATGCTGCTTGCAGAGGTCACTTACCCAGACCAGTGCTTTTAACAATTTAATCCTCTCCTGACAACGCTCCATTGACTGTGGCCTCTCAAGCTTCAAATATGAGAGGCTCATTTTCTCTTCCAATACCCTTTAGAAAACATTAAATTTAGTACTGAGATGTGTTCACCACCTGAAATGAGCTTCTGGAGCCGTCCTCTGCTACCTATTGATCACTTCCTTTGACACTTGACATGTGTGTCCTGTAAAACATCTTTGTCACCACCTTGTTATTCCCTTTCAAATGACTGTTTAAGCTGTTAAGTGATTAATTCAAATGTAAGAATTATTAGATAGGGTCTTACAGAGGTCAGACTTGTTGATTCAAAGATACTTTGGTCCTAAATTTTAGGAATCTCAATGATTTCTGAGTTTTATTTTATCTTTGTGCTGTGCATGCTCTGTGCCATGTATGTAGCTGGATATACCTTTACTTAAACTTTTACATTTTACTTCTGTATATCATGTTTCTAAAAGTGTTCTTCTTTTGTATAAAACAGAGGTGTTTAATGAGCTGTTTCTGCGTTTTTCAATTAATGTATGTGATATCTAAAAAAAATAGCCTCTTCAGAATCCTCCTGCTCCTCTGACTGCTTTTGCTAGTGAGCTGTCTAGGCAGCATCTTCCCATTTAGCTAATACAGACCAAATTAATACACAGAAAAAACCTATTATTACTGTTGTTGGTGGTGCTGGACATCAGATAGCAGACCATGATCCCAGTGACAGATAATGAAACCTCAACACATGGGCTTCTTTTTGATTGCTTTCAGAATTCCCTTTTGAAGGCAAAAGTGTGGTAAAAATTAGAACCTGTGTTTCCTATTGGCTCATCTTACATTCACTCTCACTCTTCTGTTAAATAAATAGTGACAGAATAAAGTTACTGTTGTACTTTTTGGGCAATACAACAATACTGAAATTTTAAGAGCTAGTTTCTTTTATTTTGGGATGCCCATCTCAAATACTAATACGCAATTTCTTCAAAAATTTGTAGTTTACAGACATATATTAATAAAATCGTTTGACTTGGTTTTGAACTCTGAAAGCTGTAGACGTCTCTAGAGCAGTTTCTGTTTCAGGAGAAGAAAGGGTTCTTTAATATCTGTAGGGCTAACTATAGCCTATCATGAATTATAAACTAGATCACAGGCTTCTAATATTTTACTATCTGGACAGTGACCCAGAACCACCTCTTTCTGTGGCCATAAAAGTGATTGACTTTCTTGGCTCAGTCATCCATAGAAGTATTTTCAGCTAAGATGACCAATTTCTGTAATGAGAATGATTTTGAGTTACAGATTTCTGAAGTTCACAGAGAACATATCTATTCACAAATCAATTATTTGTAACCAGTAGCAGTTATTACTATGGCATTTATATGCTGGCATGCTAATTATAACTCACTCCTATTTTTGGTTCAGTGATCATGCTTATAATTAAATTTTTTATATTAGCAATTGTTCTCATTTAAATTTTAAAATTGGTGATTTTAAAATATGTGTACTAGGGTTGAAGTTAAGTCTTGAAAATGACATGCTTACTAGCATGTATTGTCTGAAAATCAGTGTATTGTCATATTTGCTATAATGCTGGTATTTCCCTAAATGTCAAGTACTTTATGCATCTGACATTTAGAAACTGTGAAGGAAAGAGGAATGGTAAAATACGTGACCATAGAGCTGATAATTGAAATGTGGCCTTGTAAATCCAGGTCTATAGGGCTGCTATGCTGGTCATAGATGCAGGAGTGTGTGATTAAGTATCTGAACCTGTGAAGATTTATAAGAGCCATCATTTTTCACAGCAGTCATATGAAATAAAAAATGGTACTTGAAAGACAGGTTGAGGACCAGGAGGGAAAGTGTGATGAGCAGAGCTGGTGGTTCATCATGATTTCATTTACATGATAGTAAATCTGTAACTGCTCCATGTCACCTGTACATATTTGGGTTCAGTGCCTGACTGGTATTTAATAATCCCACAGTCCTGGTAGGGAACCCAGGGCTGGTGCAGCAACGGTGCAAACAATGCAACTGTGCAGCTGCTGCACACTGGGAACCCTGGGCTGCCTTGGCTTACCCTGATGGAACAGCAAATACAGGCCCAGTAAATACAGCCACTGTTTCTATTGCAATAAAATGTAGGAGGAACTCTTGAATACATCATCTATTCAGAGACCTCTGTCCCCTTGCCTTTAAGAGGGATGAATATGCAAGTAATTCCTGAGATGAAACGGTTGCAAGAATGACGCCTGATTATGATGAAGATTCTATCCTTCAATCTGATGGTTTACAGTGTAATTTTATCTGCTCATTCTGCTAAAAATTGCTCACTGGGGAAATTACAACCACTAAAAGCATTTGGGGATTTCAAGTGTGGTAGAATGATTTTTCTCTCTCTGGCAGGGGTGGAAATACAGCACTTCTTCACAGGGTTGAGAGGAAAGGGGGGTGGGACAAAAACCATTGGAAGTGGTTCTCCTGGGAGCCTTCCCTGGGGAAAGCACCACTTCTGAATCTAAAGTAATGCTGTTCCAGTGCCTTTGTGTAAAATTAGTCCATACTCATAGCTTAACACTGTAGCAAACTCATTCCCAGCACTGAAGAATCTAGCCTTGCTTTTTGTATCTTTATCACTTTTTTAGCTCTATTTTTAACAGTCTTGCCACAAATGCTGCTGTAATCCTTCAGGTTTAAGCTGTTTCCAGGAGAACTGCTGTATGTGCCAATAACCACTGCAGAAATGACCTGACCAGAAGCTATAACAATACTCTGTCCTCATTTATGGATGCAGTGACTGGTACATTTCTTCTTTCCATCTTTCTTCCTAAAGCTCTGTGGCACAGGGATGATTTCTAGTGCATGGAACAGGGCAGAAGGAAGCTGAGTGGTCAGATGGAGTACAGTGCTGACCAACTGTAACATGAGAAGTTTCCGAATTCCTGTGTGGTGGCTATTGCATGGAAAAAGTAAATATACCTGTGCTTACATCCTTGCAACCGTAAATTTCCTGTGGCAGAAACTCTTCCAAGCCATGAAGTGTAAACGTTCTAGCTAAAATATTTCTTCTTCTTCTTAGATGTTTTTGATTAATTCTATGGCTATTCGTTGTCAGTTTGAGATTAGCCTGTCATTACATTATTACTTGTGTGCTGAGAAGGAGGAGCTAGGAGTACAAAAGCTGTGAAACTCTGAGCTGCAGACGTGTTAGGTCCTGAGTGGTGAATCCAGTGACAGGACTTTGAAGTTATCATTGCCCTTAATTGTCATAGCACTCTTAAAATTCAGATAGGCACGTACAGAAAATCACACCCTTTGGGGGTTAGAATCTTTGTAATATTTTGTCTAAAGACTTTTAGTATCAGAGCAGCTCTTGGGGAAATTCAGCATGAAATAGGTTAAGCAGAACTAACTCCTACTGATGTAGGCCAGGTCAGTTCTCAGTGACATACTGATGCAACATTGATCTAAAACAGGTTTCCAAAACGTTGGGCTGTGGTTTTATCTGTTTGCTGAGTACACACAAGACAGGGAGATCTGGATCCACCATCTGGCAAACACGAGGCATGTATGCTGGTCTGAAAGTGCCCCAATTAAGACTGTAATTAGCTGCTTGAAATGGATGCTTGGAAGTGTGACAAGTGTAGTAAGTGAGACAAGAAGACACAGCAAGTGCATTATTAGGGAAAGCAGTGAGAGAGCACATGGTCATCCCTGATAGTAGCTGGCTGATAATGAATAGGAAAATGTGTGGTATGATGTAAACAAACAAACAAACAAAAAAAACATTTTACAAGAATAGAAGCTGGAATGCACAGTTGTTGGTCTCAGACTGTGGAAGGTTTCACCTGTCTGCATTTTGATTCCTAATTTGCTATTCTTTTGTGTACCCTTCTTTTAGTGATTAATCCTATTGTCTTAATTTTAGTCTTCATTTCAGAATTCAGATCTGTGGTGAGTGAAAGAGGAAAATTCAAGGGTAGGTAAGAGCCCTATTTATGACAGAAAGAGATCTAGCAATCAGTAACTGACCTATTATATTTTCATTTTTGCCTGGAATGTGTTTCCTTGATTTTTATTTTCCTGTTGGTTTTTTTTTGGCTCTTTTTTTTTCCTCTTTACTAAGTGCATCCTTTTGAATATGAATATTTAAAAAACAAAAAAAAAAAAGGAAGAGGAACATTATAAAAATCATCAGTACTCTTGTGTTGTTGTTTAACCCCAGCTGGCAACTAAGCACCACACAGCTGGTCCCTCACTCCTTACCCTTGCCAGAAGGATGGTGAGGAAGAGAATTGGAAGGGTATAAGTGAGAAAACTTGTGGACTGAGATAAGAATGATTTAATAGCTGAAAAAATATAATAATATTAATATTTATAACTTGTAAGGAAAAATAAGGCAATAAAAAAAAGAGATTAATAAAACCCTAGAAACACAAGTGATGCAAATAAAAAACAATGACCAGTGCCCAGCCAGTCCCTGAGCAGCAGCCTCCAGCCAACTTTCCCCCTAGTTTGTATGCGGAGTATGACACTTCATGGTCTGGGATATCCCTTTGGTCAGCTGGGGTCAGCTATCCCTGCTGTGTCCCCTCCCAGCTCCATGTGCTACCCCAGCCCACTCGCTGATGGGGTGGGGTGAGAGGCAGAAAAGGCCTTGACCCTGTGTAAGCCCTGCTCAGCAGTAACCAAAACATCCCCATGTTATTACTGCTTCCAGCACAAATCCAAAACACAGCCCTGCACCAGCTACTGTGAAGAAAATTAACTTTATCCCAGCCCAAATCAGCACATATTGATACAAACAGTTAAAACACACTTGCATCTGTTCTCAAGATACAGATGTTGTCCAGTAATGTGAAACCTCCAAGGACACACCCGCTGGGTTGTCCTGTTTATGAGACATGTATTATTTATTTGACCTAAATATTCATGTATGCCTTTCCATCATGTAAAAAAAAGCACAAGAGATTGTACCGCCAGTGTATTGACAAGCTGCCTGGAACCACTTGTCTAAACCATAGGAACACTCTGCTATGCCTTTTTTTTTTTTTTTTTTTTTTTTTTTTGTATCTGCTGGGGTGGAGTTTTTTAT
>VXBB01001739.1:120300-139033 GCA_013399915.1 Illadopsis cleaveri
AAAATTTTTTATTGTTTTTTTCTTTTTTTTTTTTTTTTTTTTTTTTTTTTTTTTTTTTTTTTTTTTTTTTTTTTTTGGTAACAGGCTGCATGGAAGATGACTCAATGAGATATCCCAGTATGATTCATTATAGCCAAAGAAAGAAAATAAGGCATGAAGTGGCAAATGGGATGGTGACCTCCCAAGTCTCTCTGATGGGCTGTGTTGAAAGTTTCATATAACTTTCTCTCTGTGTATGTAGGAGTGGATCTCTGGTAAAGCTGGGCTGTCTGGAGCTGGTTCTTCCTCCAAGTGGATAGTACAGGCTGTGTAGGGGATGAATATTGGTGTGGTGTGCTTCACAGGTGAGTGCATTCCTGCATTTGCTGCAGCATTCCTGGTGCTATGTCGCTTAGTATTTTGTCACTCATCACTCTTTTTTTTGGTCTTATTGCAGCTCAACAATTGCTAAGTTCAGACTTAATGTGCAGCAGTAACTCCCCACGGAGCAGATATTTAAGGCCAGTGTTTCAATATCAGAATTCCATAGGCACAAATTAAAACCACTCTCCTTGCAAGATTTACAGCTCTCTTTCTGATTAGTAAGAACCAGACATTGTTTCCTGAAATGTCAGTTTTGCTGCAGCTCAGTGATAGATGTGACACTAATTAAGTAAAGCAGGGGGGACAAAAGCATTGCTGTTGTAACTCTGGCAAAGCTGCAGGCAGATACGTATTTGACTCCAGTGTTGCATTTTGGATACCTGCACAGATTAGTACTTGCATCTGTGCCAGTAGTTTGTATAGCAGATTACTTTTCTTTTGCGTACTTTTTTTTTGTATTAGGTACCTATTGGCAATGCAGAGGCATTTAGCTTCTTTCTCCATAGAGCAGGCTCTGTGGTTCAGAGAAAGCACATTTTATTTCATGTGCATTTTCCTATGGAGCAATCTGCTCTTCTGTCTTTACAATGAGAATGGAAGAAGTCTGAAAAGTTGAAGTGAGAGCCCTGCGAAAAGTAATGGAATCTCTGATACAAACGGGATGGAATACATGAGAAAGAAAGTATCAAGTGTCTTTATGTCCTCACTACAGACTTTCTCAAATAACCAAGACTTTGAGAGATGGCCCTGACCCTCTCAGCTTCTCTTGGTCTGTAGCACTGACCTGACAGCTGGAGCTGTCAAAATGTAAACAACTTCAAAAAGTGCCAGTAGCTGTGTATGAAAAATGTAAACATGGATCACAAAATTGCTGTAAGAGAGAATTCAGACAGTCCTTGGAGCCTGGAGGCCCTTTGTTTTATTCCTTCTGTTTATATAATTTTGACCAGGTCCCTGATGAAGTGCTGCCTTAGACATCAAACCCAGAAATCAATAAGTATTTTTAAACTTTAAGATTATTGGGATTCAGTGCCTTGGACGGATATGTACAGAGTGCATGGATAGGGAGATTAAATGTAGCAGTTTGTTATTTTCCTGATTATGCATCTTTTGTTGGATTCATTCTTGAGCTGGTAAGGGAGTTGGTAACTGGGATTTACTTGGCTGTGACAACAGCCAATGCAGAGTGAAATGCTTGGATGGACACAGGTTCTAGGAAGCTGTTGTGTTTTTCTCATCAGCCTTTTTCAACCCCTGTTCAAACAGTCAGATTGCTTTAGAATTAAGGTCAACATTAACAGAAATGGTTAGTTCCTCCATAAATCAAAAATATCCAGACAGAGGGAAGGAGAAATTCCTCCCTGCAAATATAGCATGGAAGTATAAAAGACAATATGCATAGCTTAAGCTCTTTTAGGTAAAAGGGGAGGGTTACACTTGCTTACTTGGCACCTTGGCTGTGTGATGAGCTCTCTTGACTGGGAAAGACAGAGAAAGGCAGGTCGTTTTATGTAGACGTATTTTAATACATATCTGTACAAACATAGATCATGTGTGGCATGCAAGGGACAGTCTTCTGCTTTCTAGAGAAGGAAGCAAAACCGCCAGGCTTTACACACAATTCTTTGCACATCAAAGTGGTCACTGTCCCAGTCCAGCCCTGTGCAGCTGCAGAGGGTCCTGCTTTCAACAAGCAGCCAACCTGGGTTCAATGCCAGGTACTCTGTAAAGAAATTGCAGAGTTAAATATTTTGTTCACTTCAACATTACTGCAGTGTT
This sequence comes from Illadopsis cleaveri, assembly GCA_013399915.1. Lineage (NCBI taxonomy): Eukaryota > Metazoa > Chordata > Aves > Passeriformes > Timaliidae > Illadopsis > Illadopsis cleaveri. Next base: position 122,443 of record VXBB01001739.1, read on the forward strand.
TGTCAGATGTCTTCTGGCTGGTGTCATTACTGGTTGTCACAGCATGCTTATTACAGCATTGCAGGGAGCTGTTGCCACTACAGAGCAAAAGCAAGCCTGTCTGCTGTTCTCTACCAAGAGGTCAGTGCTCTACTGTTCAGTGCAGGAAAGACAGACTGCTGTTCAAATAAAACTGTCCAGCACTGTCTGTAATGGTAGAAATGGTTAATTGTGCCATGAATAAAAATCATGAATACATAAAATGCTGGAATAACAGCCTTTGTTTCCTTTAGGTAAATGTGTTCAGCTGGGTCAGGGAAAATTATTCTGAGCCAGGGTCCTGTTATTATCCCACTACTGCTAACTTAATTAACTGCTCAGTGCTGGCAGGTATAATTTTGTGCTGCTTACTACACCACAATGCAGCACAGGGCTTACCAGTGAAGACAGTGGAAGGTATAACAACAGATGGATGGGGGAAAAACCACCCTAAACCAGATGAGCTGGAGAACAGGTGATATGCATTAGAAGGGAGGAGATGACAGTGCCGCAGGTTTTTAGAAACCTGATCATTAATTTGGCTCATGTACCTCTTTACTAGGTATGCTCAGCTAGAATACGTAATAGAGCTCAGTCTGGAGGCATTTAAGGCCACAGTGGCTTGGTGAGGGAGGACCCAGTTCACATATGAAAGGCAGAATCTGAGAAAGTTCTGACAGGAGGGAGAATTAAGCTTTCAGGCAGATTTTATCCTGCAGATTCTTGAGATGTATTAGGGTAGCAGTAAAAGTAATCTCTGGTTTAGCTGATCAGAGAAGCTGTCCTCACTCACTGAGTTGGTGAGTTGGCCTCTTGAATCTTTTTTATTGTTTTATTGGTTTTTTATTGCTACTTGATGACCCAGCTGGCAGCATTTAGCCTCTTTTAATGTTTAATTAATTACAAATATGTTTCCTATGGAGATTCATTACACAGCTTGACTCTGAGTTGCCTTTTTTCAGTCCTCTCTCCCACACAGTTAGTGTTTCTGTGGCTTTTCCTGATACTGATATGTTCTGAAGCAAAGTACATTATCTTCTCTTAACTACGTAGCAGCCCACAAGACAGAGTGCTACACAGCAAAGGTGAAAAGGGAAAAGTGATGAGAAGAGGGGTCTAGGAAAAAATAGAAGATCCTTTTCCTATATCCAGAAGAATTGTTCCTCTTTTGTTTAAGCTACCAAGTGAAACTTCTTGAGGGATAAGAAAGAAATGATTCCCACCATAAATAAACTGTGAAATATTTTTGCAAATAAGTTTTTAACTGTACCATATCTGATTGTCCTGCTCGTGGGAGCAGAATGTAAGAGCCTGTAAACCAGAAACCAACCAGTTGAATTGAGTGCTTATTGTCTGTTTTTTCAGATTACACTTGTAGTTTGTTTAGCCATTCTCTAACAGCAAAAGAAAAAGGTGAGAATTCTGCTGATTCATGCTCTCAAATGTACAGATTTTAAGGATGCAACTCTTGACATACTGCAGAATAACATAAAGACGTTTGTTAATGATGAGACTGCTGCTCTACTCACAGGCAGCAGTAAAAAATGCAGGGGCAAAGCCTGCAACCTCAAATATTTGAAACCATGACTTGTACATCTAAAGTTTGTGAGAACAGCCTTCATAATACAAGGTACTTTCTAGTTTATTTAGTAATAAATTGTGGTTGTCATATTTTCCCTCTGTCTTTCAGCAGTTAGGATTCCCATGAACATGCAGCCCACATTTGTGACTAATGTGCTGTGTTTTCCACATGCAACAGAGAAGCTAGAAGTGCTGAAATTATGTCTCCATTGAAGTCTGTAAAAGGGTCTAGCTACTTAAATGTTTAACTATCACTTTTTTCCACGGTTGACACATGACCAAGAATTCTGAGCACAAATGGCATTCTTTTAAAGGTGGTGAACTGAGGAAGAGAGATCATCCTGCTCTTCCTTTTTCTTATTAGCTACAGTTATCTCTATAAGCTGTGTGATGCAGAGGGCTGCCTTCATCTATATTGCACTGTGTATAATACAATGCCACTGGGATAGAAATAGTAAACAGTGATAAACAAATTCAGATAACTAAGTAGCTATCTCTACCTTTGTTGCTTTGAGAATTTGAGATCTTGTCTTTAGTAGGGGAATAAGGCAGGCATGTACAAATTGAAGCTTTTTTTTTTTTTAATGAAGCTTTGTACTGTATGTTTGAAAGATATTGTTGTTATTAAGACCCCAAGAGAAATTAAATTGTGCATGGCTTAATTTGAAAAGTTGCTTCTTTACACTTCTGGAGTGTTAGTGCCAATTCCAGAAATTTTGTTGGTGTTTGGGGAGGGAAGGCAAACAAGCAGATATATCCAATATATATTTTAAGAAACCAAGGAGATAAAATAATAATAAAAAAGGAAACAATGAGAATCTCAGGTATACAGAGGACCCATGGACTGCTACAGAAACCACCTATTTAAAGTCATCATATTTTATAAATAATCCAGCAAATTCTGGAGTGTTTGTGTTTCCCTGTCTGTTGTTCCCATGGGACTTTGCTTAGTTTATTCTATTCTGTTTTATGTAGTCAGTTTGAGTAAGAAGAGAGTGCCAGCTTTTCTGTTGAAATACATGTGACCTGCAGCCATCAAAACCCAGCATTTTAAAGAAAAAAAGACATTTTAATTTATGAAAGGCATGTCCCAATCACTCAAAACATGACAGTGAAAAAACTCCAAAGCTTTAATCAAAAAAGCTAAATAATAAAGGCAAAGTGCTGGACCTTGAGCTGGATGTCATTTGGTGCAGATTTGTTGAGCCCTCATGCTGGTTGCCAAGATAAAGATGTGATGCACGTTTCTGTTTATATCTCTGGTTTTATTTGGATCTCTTTATTTTTTTCCCTCTGGGGAAGTTGTTCTTTGACCCAGTCATTTTTACAATGCAAGCAAATATCTGCAGCAGCTATTTTCTGGCTGAAAAAATTTATTTTCTTTTTGTTGCAAACATTAACTAGGCTCAAATGGGAACTTGTAACAAGGTAATACTGTAAGCTTTGCAATAAGCTGATTTGAAACACTGAGTAGTTGTAGGAAGCCTTTGGTGTAAAAAGAGGTGTAGCAGTAAAATATTTTTGAACTTTAGTCTTGAAGTTCATTCACAGGTTGTTCTCAGAGAAGGCACTTGGCTGAAGTTTCTTTTCAGTGTGCTTCTACATTTCCTATTGTACTGCACCAGCCTTCAGAGAAAAGAAAAAACAAAAAGAGAACAAGCAGGTTTTGTGTCCCTCTCTCTTCCCAATATCTCTATGCTTTTATAGGGAGTGAGTCGAGGGTCCTGCTTGATATGACAGCTTGTTTCTTTGAGTCAATGCCCTCAGAACCACAATCACACTATCAGCTATTGTTTTCCAGCCTCTATGAACCCTCGTTGTCCTCACTCCACTGCAAAGCATCTGCATAAATTTTCTCTCTCTGCCCTCTTCTTTCCTTTCCCTGCCCAACCACTAAATCATAGCCAATGTTTTCTTCCCACTCCATGGGTGCTTCCCTGGGCCCTCTGCCAGCCAGTGCCTGCCAGACCCACGTCTGAGTATACACACTGCCAGGCTGTCCTTCAAAGAGGAGCGAAGTGGGAAATTATAGAAACAAGCTTCCAGCCATCCACAGCCTGTGTCTGCACAGGGCCTGTCAAATCAGCCAGCTAAATACTACAGGCAAGCACAGGCAGGATGAAAGTGGGAAAGAAATGACCTCCCATCAGCTGATGTGCTGCAACTGTGCACACAGTCTGTGGCAGAAGCAAGTCACAGCCACAAGTCTTTCCTTGCAGACATTTAACAGCATCAGTGCAGATAGCCACTGCAGGGTAGCTGACACACAGCAACTCGTCCCTGCCTGGTAACTTGTCTGTGTGCCTGAGGATTCTCATTTTTGGCCACATTGATAAGGTACGTTCAAGTTAGCCATGGTAGAAGAGTGATGTTTGTATCTGAATCCATGTCCTGAAAACACAGTATCTCAGAGAATTGCAGCTAGAAACCCACTGCATAAATGTACTGGTCTGATCCTGCTGTACGGGGAGCATGTGGGGTATTCGTTCAGGAAACTGTACAGGACAAGGCAGACAAGAGGGACTGATATGCTACTGCTTTGTGTGTAACTTGCTGTGTATTTTTTACTGTATGTACCATTGGTTTGGACATGGACTAGTCTTTGCAAAGCCAGGAAAATCATTCTTAGAAGCAACCAAATGATAAAACCCCAAAATGTTTATAACACTGTTTGTGTCTAGATTGTACCTGCACAAAACCATTGTTTGGGGAAGTTGGCATGCTTCAGTGCCAAAATAGAAACTTACAGCAGGAAACAAATGTGGCCAAGAAGATTGTAGGACCTACTGTTACTAGAGAAGTTTCTGTTCTGTATTGCTGATTTCCTTTTTGGAATTCAAAGTTCAAAGCAGGTCACTCATGGTTTTCTGCACCTCTGGTCCTCACTGTGTTTCTATCCTTCAGCCAAGGATTTCAGTCCTCCAAGTTCTGCTGAATTTTATAGTGAGAAAGTGACCCCTTGCAGTGGTTTCCTCAGTTTTCCTGATTTTTTGTGTGCCTATGTCCTTCAGTCTCAAACACTTGTCTCTGTCCTAATTTTTTTAAAATTTTCACCTCAGATCATTTATGAGACTTTCAGCTTCTGTACAAAACTTGAAGGGGATTGATTTCTTTTGCTACTTTCAAAGATATTGCTGAAGTCTTCTGTGACTACCTTGGCACTCAGAATTCAACAGCAGCTTGCTCTAGTAAAACACCCGAAGGCCTGATCTTTCCCTCTGGGTATTGAACTTACATTAGGAATCCCAAAGAGCCTTAGTAAACCTGTTTTCAAGTCCTGCCAGAAGCATTAACTTGCTGCTGAGCTTCTGAACCCAGCAAAGCAGGCTGGTGCCTGCAGGCAATGTGCCAGTGATATTTTAGTGCAAAATAAGAGTGTGCACTAGCATCACTTTCCCCCTTAGCATGCTTTGGTTCACATCAAAAATTGGTCTTGGAGCACACAGATTGACTTCCCTTCAAATATCAGTAAACCAAAGATGCCCTTCAGGAGCACCCTGTGCACTGCTGCTGCTTGTGGGGTGTAGGTGGCTTGTGCAGGTGGCATGGGGCTGTTTCACTCAGTGAAGGCATTCCTTTTGCTCCTCAGTTTACCACAGGTAGATATCACTTTATTGTCTTCTCAGCCACTAACAAACCTTTCTAGAGGTTTGGAACATAATTTCTTTTCAAGTTACAACCATAAAAACAAAGGTTTAGGGAAGTACCTTTACTGACAAAGTCTTAACTGAGAAGTCTGTTTCACAATTTTTAGTGCAAGTATCCCATTCACTGCCACCTTAGGAGAGGAGGAAAGCAAAATAGCTCTACTGTTTTTGGAGGAGCTTTGTCCTTAGTACTGCTAGGGTACTGTGGTTTTTTTTCAGGCTCTGCTCTGAGGGGAAGATTAATCAGAATCTTATTGGTGCTCTTCAGAGGCTTAGTTAATTGGTTCAGACCTCATGATAAAAGAATCTTTAGCATCAGAGGTGGGGACAAACCTGTGGCACAAATCAAGAAAATAAAGGATGTTCTTCAAGATTTTTAAGACTGAATAATGGTCTACCTGAAGATATCCCGAAATCAGCTCACTGTTGGATGGATTCTACAAAGTTCACAGTTTCACCTTGAAGTCATATTCTTCAATCTTGTTAGTTTTAGTTAGGTTCCTAGCTCATACATGACTTGCTAGTGAGCTAATTTATTTTTTTTTCCCAGTGTCCCAATTAATTTTTTCCAGTCACCTGGATACTCTGCAATTATTTCTAAAAGCTGGCAATAATGTTTGTTGCATTTCATCTTTCACCTTCTCATTTGTCTATATTGATATTACTTTGACGTCTTTCTCATTGTGCAACTTACTTTTCTTTGATGTGCTTTGACACTATTTTGTGTTTTCCTGAAAGTATCAGGTGCTTCCCATGGATTCCAATTATTGTTGTTTTGAAGTTGAGTTTATGACATGACACAGCTGTTGTGACAATGCTGTCTTCTCGAAGGACAGGTAAATGAAAGTGGCTTCAGCTAAGCAAACATCCACAGCTGCTGTAGTCACCATTTAAAAGCCAATCTTTGCTCAGTATGTACTACAGGCACCAACTATTTCTTGTCATATGCTGCAGAAATGAGCATCATTTTGTGATTACTGATAGCAAAATCCAAGATTTTCAACCCTGAGTGTCATGTACCAGGGTTGATTTTTTGAAATGGGATATCACCATACTCACAGACAAGCTGAAATCAGCTGGGTATGATATATAGGCACCATAATGTTTCCAGACCTGCCTTGAAGGCATGTTGCTGCAGTGCAGCTATTAAGACTCTGGAGTTTTCATTCACACTGAAGCTCATCTGGTGCTGTTTTATAGATGTATTCAGTCAGCTTTTGCAAGAGTTATTCTAGCAAGCTCCTACATGCCGGCTCTGTTGGAAGCCCAGGAGTGATCCCACAGAAACCTACAAGGCAATTCACGAGTTTAAAGCTATTCACTCTCAAGTGCCTTTGTGGAGTGAAGCCTGAAATCACTTTGATAACATCTAACATCTATCATTTATTATAAATGTAATCTGCCTTTAACTACTGGTGATTTATGTACCGAGGAAATATCCTTTTAGAAGTAATTTTTAAGGGCAAAAGATTATTTATCTCATTCATAGTTTCCCCTCAAAGATCCCCGACTGCACTAAGTTTGGGAGAATAATTTCTTCTTTGCTAGGAGTCACTGGATAAAATTGTACACCTAATACAGGCAGTGGCTACACAAGAGTTAATACAGGCTAGATGATGCCAGAAGCACCTTCAGGCTCTAAAATCTATTAACCTATAGGATAATTTACAAATGGAATAATTTATGGAGTGAGAATCTGTCTACTGTGCTTGAGGAATGAAACTGCATCATTCCTTCTGATAGAGCTCCTGTTTACACAGTGTCTGCACGCGTATTACAAGGGAGCAAGAATAAATTAGTGAAGACTGATGAGCATTAATGTAGTATTACACAGGCTATCTGTAATTGAAAGTCTTCTCTAAATTCCGTGTTGTTTTTTAATGGATTCCTTTTTCAACAAATGCAGCATTGTGGAATACTCAAATCCAAAGGCAATGATAACAACATATGATGGGTTGGACAGGATGGGGACATTGACAAACGAGAATAGTTTGCAACAGTGGTAAAGATTTAGGTAACTGCAGTAGACTACAGCACTGCAGGTTGTGTTCTTCATAACAAGCCATTCTTGCAGCTGTTCTCAAGGCTCTGCTGACAGCGAGGTACTTAAATTTTTAGAAAAGGAGGGCAAGACACTTTATGAATAGGTATGATTTCATCCCATTAGTTTTAATGAAATCTGATGAAGCTGGAGTCCTTGAACATTTACAGCCAAGCTACTGCCAGGCTCCTCAGGGTACTAACGGGCTCTGTTGGCCTTGCTTGACCTCCTCCAGGACCTTCTCCCATCCTGCCCCTGCCCTGGCCATGCAGCAGCAGTGCAGACCTCCAGCTCTCCACAGTCCTGGCACCCAGGGCAGTTCTGACCCTAGGTGCCTCTGTGGAGCGTGGTCCTGATCTGTGGGACCTGCCCCTTCATGACAAACCTGCCTGACAACCTGGGTGCTTAGTTGACCCTGCTGCCCTCCAAAGTCTTCCCTGTTTGCCTGCGTGAGCAAGTGCCCACATCAACTATTTCCAATGCCACAAAACTAGATGATTAAAAGGAAAAATGATCCCAGTGGTTTCATCTGCTCAGTCTCGTGTTACCCGAGCAGCAAGTCCCTTTCACAAGATCCATTTCCAGGTCTCCTCTAAATACATGTCTGTATTAGGCAAAATCTGGCCTCCACAGTGAGGGAAGTAGGCAGGTACCTTGTGAGAGGGCTCAACCCAGTCTAGGATGCCTTTGGAGTTCTCTTTCCTTCTCCTTGGACTGTAGGTTTCCAGCCTCCTGCTTTAAGTGCCAGTATCTGGATCTGGTGAATACATCTCTGGCATTAGCCTCCATGGAGTTCTACCAGCAGTTTCCATGCACTGATATGATGTAAAAGGCCTCACTGGCATTTTCTGCCTAGAGATTTGGTTACCTTCCTAAAAAAGGACAGTTTCTAAATGCCAAATAAACAGCATTAAATACTGCCTTAAGAATCAGTTTTCATGGTAAGAGTTGCTGCTGTGGCTACAGAGACAGCTTTTGTTATCCTGAAGAGGGAGAAGGATCCACACAAATGTGAACTGGGAGGAAACTGAGAGGTAACTGAGAGAGAGACTTTTCTTTCTATTGCCTATCCTATGAAATATCCTTGCTGCATGGATCTGAACTGTCATAGTCCAGATTTGGAGGTAAAATAGGTGCCAATGTAAACTATGTGTGAATAAAAGAGATTTGCAAGGCAGCGGTTACAGAGAAGAAACCATGACTAGCTATGTATCGTCCTGTAGGAATTTTGTTTATTCTACTTTACCACTGTTGGCTGGTTGCTCCTTCTGCTAAATTTTTTTCCCTCCTGCCACAATCTCTCCCTTCTGCTCATCAGCTCCTCATTCATTGGCAATCATTTACTTGGAGCCTTCCACTTAGGTTACCTCCGGAACTGTCCCACCATAGTGCTGATCCAGACTCCATCTGGGTCAATGGAAGTGTTGCCACTAACTTGTGGAGGTTGAGTCAGGCCCAGGTATCTCCCTGTTAGCAAGGACCACAGGCTGACTGCTGTGCTGCCCTTGGAGCTCATGCAGTGATCCAAGTGTGGGCCAGAACCACGGATTTGTTCCCACCCAGAGCCTTACACACAGGCAAATGTGGTGAGAAATGAGATTCCTAGGTTTTGCAAACTTTGCCTATATCTGGACAGCCCTTAAGCAGGTGGTGAGGTCCTGATCTGAAGGGTCAGGAAAGAAAAATAAGGAAGGGTTCTGGTGCAATGGCAAGGACTTGCAAGGCCTCTGTTGTTCCGTGGTGTAAAATTATGACAATGGGATAAAGGAGGATACGAGGGGTAGAAGTGAACCATATGAAAAAATTAGTTTGATCCATTCAAAATTGTCACATGCCATTTTAATTATGTTGAGAAAAATTTGATGAATTTGGCTCTTTAAATGCTATACTCAATTTTCTTTTCTCTTCTTGCTTTCTTGTTTTTGCCTCTGGACTGTCTCTGTATCTTCATCAGAGCAGATAGCCAGCAGCTCTAGGCAGCACCTGAGACATGGGAAGTGGCAGTGTAGGGGACTTGCCAAATGCTGGAAGCCCTCTGCAATGTGAATGCCAAACCACATCTCAGGGCTCTCTGTGCGTGGGCCTGTATTGCACTCTAGAGAGCTTCCTAGACTGTTTTTTCTCTAGTGAAATGAGTATCTGCCACTTTGACTTCCTTGGGTTGTGCTCAAAAGATTTTGGCATGATTCAAACTGAAATTGGAAAGTAGACAGATCCTGCTTAGCATTCAGCCTAGAAATAAATTTATGTGGGGAAATCTGATGTAAGGGTTTGAGTGGCTTTCATCTGCTAATGCCTTCACCCAGTGCCTATCATGCTAAGCTGCTTCCCCTCCATCTCCCACACTATTGTAAATTAAATTATGCAGTCCTGGTTTTGCTATCAGATATTGCTACCACAAGCTTTTGAAGCCCGGTGGGTCTCGTGACTTTGGAAGTCTGCCAGTGCTGGCTGCACCTAGTCACTGGAGCAACGAGCAGACATAAAAGTGTTCTGGAAAGTGACTGTAAATCAGTGATCCTTGCTGGAGGAGCCTCTATCCCTGGTGCCATGAGGCTTTGAACAACGTTTGGGAGGTTGGCAGAGGGGTGAAAGGTAACCACAAGGCGCCCACATTAAGCAAATATAACTAGGGGTCAGCTGGATGTAACCATGGTGCTGAGGAAGGTGACTCCAAACCGGTGGGGCCATTCCTCTGCTGCTTGGACCCATCTGCCACTTCCCTGATGTCCCTGCAGCAATGTTAGTGTTTTTTTGCCTGTTACAGGGGACGGTGATATAAAGTATTAGAAATACCCAGCATCGAAATTGTTCTCCTGGGCTATTATTAAGAGCAATCACCTTTGAAAAGCTGTCTACCACTGAAATGGCTGCTGAGGAAAGAGAAGTATTTGATGTGAGAGCTAAAAGTTTTTGTGTGTGCCTCTCTCTCTCATACCATCAGGTACTGGGAGAGACAGGGAGAGACATCGTTCCCATGGGGACTGTTCAGATAACATGAAAAGGGAAACTCAAGAGCAGCATTATTTTTTTCTGCTCTATGACAGTCCTGGGTGAGGTGATCTTGCTTTATACAAGTCCATACAGCATTTTTATGGATTTTCTGTTGCTGTGATTCTTTTACTGGGCAGGTAATTATCTTCTGTCCCAGAGAAAGGTATTGAGGACGTACCTGCCATGAGAACAAGCTATTGCTTCAGGAACCCAGCCATCCCTGTGGGCTGGTGCCAGCATAGTAACAAAGCTGTGTGTTTAAATTATACAGAGGTGATTAATGAGTTTTCACCTTGTCAGGAGAGCAGTCCAAGGTTAACAAATGATGTGTCCCAAAAATGAGAGTGAGAAAAGCTGAGTTTTGAAAATATACAGCCTGCAGAGTGAGCCACTATTTTAAAACAAAACTATGATAGTATCTTTCTTTTTATGGAAGCAAGGCTCAGCATTACGAAAAGCAGGAGAGAGGCACTCTGATTCTCAGTGCAGTGTGGCAGCTGGAATATGCTTAGCATGTTATTATGCTGTCAGTGGAAGTGTTTAATGAGATTTACTAGATGTTCCCAAAGCTGTCCTGTCATGTTTATGTATTCAGACAGGGACTCAGTGAAGTGGCCTGTGATTTATTTGGCTGGCAAGCCAGGGCAAAGGGGGATTTCAATGTTTCATGCTACATCTCATCAAGCAAATCTGCTTTCATTTTTGCTGAGATTATAAATGTTGCACATGAAAGGAACAGAGCACATGAATTTTCTTTAAATTTTGAAAGGCATTTGTATCTGCCATTTGACATTTGGATTGCAAAGGTACCCCTATATTATGAAGAATTTACACATTTAATAGATTACTATCCAGCTAATTGGTGAAAGCTAAAAAGAATCATATTTCTCCAAAAGAAAAAAAAAAGGAAAAGGAAGAGAAAAAGACTTGTAATTATTTATGAGCAAAAGCTTTTGGCTTTGAATACTAGCAGGTCCCATCCCTGCTGTGCCACATCCTCAAAGCAGTGCTTCCCACATCACCTGTCCTTCAAACGCTTGGATATGAAGCTCCATCCTCTTCTCTCATCCCATGTTCACAGATCAGAACGCCAAATCAACCCCACCATCCTCACTGCCCTCTTTTCATAGTCCTGTTAGTTTCAGGTTGGCACTCCCTTGTCTCCACAACCCTGACTGCTTCTGGCTCACATTTGTAATGAGTCCCTGCAGAGCAGAGCCTGTGGTGGGTGGGGGGGGCTGGGAGCACCTGTGTCACACTGGCACAAACTTCTGATGTCTGTTAATTGGCACTCACTGCACGTGTAAAAGCTCTCACTCCCACCCTGTTCACACTTCTGCTCACTTTATTTTGATACATATCAAACCCGGGTCCATTTTTGTTTTGTGACGGCCATACTTAAAGCCAGACTCTCCAGCACACATCTCTGGGTTGCTCATAGAAAGCAAGACATGAGTAGCATGTAAGATATATTTTTGGAGCAATATTTCTAAAACCACCTTAAATTGTCTTGAATTTGCATAAGTGTAGAAGCTTGTCATAGGAAATCATCTCCAGATTAAAGTGTGTCTCATGAGAGTCTTTAAGGCTCCATGCAAATACCAGCACTACTCAATATTTTTGATACTGAACTCGAAGCCAAAAGAAAACTTGCAACTCACATTCAGACTGTAGAAAGACCTGTAGAGATAAGGGGGCAGATCTACAGAAAAGTCTAGAGTGCTGGATAAGTTGGCCTTGTTACATGAAGCTGTATTTAAGTGTAATCAAACAGATGCTTTTCATAGGAAAACAGTGACGCTGATAAAAGTCTATGAATCCCAGTGAGCATGTACTTGAATATGGAATTCTAGTTTGGTGCTACAGCAAAAAATGCTCGTAAGATATGTAGCTAAAAGACTGCTGAGTCAAAAGGGAGCTAAACTCTGTACTTAGCATTGATAGGATTGGTAGTCAAAGGCTGCACCCAGTTTATGCATTCAAAACAAGAATGATAAAAATTTGCAGAGGTTGCAAAAATATCACATACTTTTTCTGAAGATAATGCTTTATAATGAGAAATATAAAGGGCATTTCTAGTCCGGGATGCTCACTTGATGTTGATCTTTATCACTTTTCTTGTTTATGTTTTGCCTGGTCTGGGAGGTTCCAGTGCCACAATCTGAAGGAGGCCAGGAGCATAACCAGGGCAGGTTCTGATGGGTGCTTGCCCTGTTGTCACGCACTGGCCTGGGCACCTGCATTTGGGCCAGACAGAGAATGAGGACAGAACACAGGACTGGATGGACCATTGCTCTGCCATGCATGGCTGTTCTAATGTCCCTAACAGTTTGTCCAGGTCCTAATATTTCGTTAAAACAAAATTAAACTTTGGGCTGACTGCAGGGGTAATCATGGAAAAAAAATCCCAGAACTTGTCATGACCAAGGTAATGCATACCTGAGCATCTAACAGTTTCTTTTGTCTTAAAATGTGTTCCCATTTGCAATGTTGAAGTCTTGAGTTAAATTTTTAAGGACAATACTAAATCTATGTTTAAAGGCATGAGTCTAGCTGCATGATCAATGGACAGCTTGCTTTAACTCCTTAAAGATCACTTTCCCTCATAAAACATGACAATACCACCCTCAAATGATGCAAAAGATGACATGTCTACACCACTCTTGCTTTGTAACCAGGTTGGTGGATCTGGAAAAACACTGCTCTCTACAGCTCCCTGAAAGGCTACTCATCTATCCAGTTTACTATTATGGAGATCTCTTGCCGTATCTCCTCAGTGTGTATCCCTCATCACCTTCAGGGAAGCTTGGAGGTGCCTCTGCTGTCATAGAAGGAAGGAAGGATTTGAACTAGGTTGCTATTCCTTGCCCTATGCAGTTTCCTGCTGCCTTGGGTGTCTCCCAGCATGAGGTATCCAAGTGATCAGACTGTCAGAGGCCCATCAGGAAGACAAGGATGCTGAAAGCTGGGTGTTGCAATGGTACATAATGGTAAATTATTCTTAGTGTCCTTTTTCCAGGATCTAAGCATTAGCCTCTTAGTGCTGTAATTCCTCATATGTATAATATTCTGTGAAACAGTGGGGGTAATATGAGGTTAAATATGTTCAAATTGTTAAAAGATGTTAATTCATGAGCCATTTGGATAATCCCATTTAGTGATGGGAACCTTGCCAGTGCCTTGGACAAACAAATCCTCAGATTTGTGTGGTGCCTTCAGTTGTGAGTCAGTTTGGAGAGGTCAACCAAGTGGCAGTGGAAAAAATCCTATTGGGATCACACTGACAGCTTTGCATTTCTCTTTAGAAAATCTTCAAAAAGATTCCCTGAATCCAGTAGAATCACAAAGGTTTGTAGAAGTGCTTGGTAGTGATAAGGCTTAAAACTTCTGGTGGAGGGCATGGATAGTCCTGATGTCTCCTCCCTGAAATCATAATTAGTATACCTGAGTCACTGTGAACAAGATTCATGGTCAGACACATTGGAGAAATTGTGTATGTCACTACTTCTTCCTTTAATTATATCAGATACACATTTACTGGCAGCATCTTGATACTTGTGTCCTCCAGGACAGTACTTAAATCCAATCAAAGGGAAAGAAAACAGCTGCTAAAACACAGACTTTCCTCTCTTGATTCATCTCTGTATTCAGGTCCTGTATTTTAGTGTACATTCCATTTTTCAAAAGTTGTTGTTTTGCAACATCTTTAATGCATAGTGTTTTATGGTGGTGCCTTAAGAAATAGCTGTCAGTGACTGCAGAGCTGTTGCAACCATTTTTTCTGTCAGTACTGTAATTGTTTAGTAAAGCCAATCATGTATTGCTTTTATAATGATTTTTTACTGCTCAGATCACATTTACACTAGTTTATTTCATTACTATGCACCTTTTCCAGCAGGGCTTATGCAACTTGCCAAGTTATGCTCTGAGATATAATAATGAATATTTACTTGAGATATAATGAATGTTTACTTTAGTGTCTGAAAGGCAAGTGAGAGGCATGGTTTCTCCTTAATTTCCATTAATAACATAAGCATGCTGGATTTGCCAGGTAGTGCTTTTTCTAATGAGGAAGTTCAGAAAGATTTTTCCTATGTCTTCAAAGAAAACGATGTGACAAACAGCATGATTTTCCCAATGTCCATAGGTGGAGAAACACAACTGAAGCATCAGAGATTTCTGGAGCCCACTGGCACTTTGCTGCAATTTTGGCTGGAGACATGACTGTGCAAGTTAGAGCACCATACATAAGAAATCTGATGGTTCTTGTAAGTGTGTCCTGCAATCAGTAAAACTTCTCACATTTTTTAAACATCCATTTGAAATGCAGCAAGCACTAGCAAACCTCTTCCTACATTTTATGTACCTTTGCCGTGTTCTTTCTGTCTTGTAGATGCTGGTATGTGATTGGCACAAAAAAGTCTTTCTGTGTTGTCTGTTTGGAGGGTGAGAAGAAACCAAAGGTGTACTAAGCCTCTAAACACAACAGAGTTAATAATAAGACATACATATTCACAGCTGAACATTTTTATTTAAGTGTTATGTTGTGTGCATATTAGTAGGAGTCAAACTGGAGGCTGAGTTTGTATTTTGCAGTATTTCACCTTGGGTTGGAATAATAATGTTAGAGTTTTGTGTTTGCCTTGCAGATGGCTCCCCAGCAAAAGGCTTACATGTGTGGCAGCGGTTCAGTCTCCAGATCTCTGGAGTCAAAAGCAATTTGTCATTTGGCATTTATTTCAAATGAAAAAACCTGGAGGCTCTCTGGTAGATAAATAGTCACAGGACTTGAGCTTGACTAGTAGGTGCAAAACAAATGACATGTCTAACACACCAAATTCCATGCTTATTTACAGGTGAGGCAGGCTGTTTAATCATCTGTTATTTCTAAAGGGTATACTTTCTATGGCAGTCAGCATAATTTAAACAGTAGAAGGGAGATTGGAAAGGGGTTTTCTTTTGAATTTGGAGGGAGATTTCTATTTTACTTGCTATGAAGTTTGGATTAATGAAACAGGAGTGAGTTTAAAATATGTTTTATGCTTAGTAGTTTGTAATACTAATGCTTAGAATGCATCCAGGTCTTTCAGTGTTCCTATTTCAAATTATTTACATTAGGCATTGAAAACTAAAGCTTAAAACTCAGTTGGGCTGGAAAACAAGGACTCTATCCCATGAAGAGAGGTTGCAGTTCCAAAATCCATTTTCATTTGGTATCAAAATGAAGCTGCAAACTTTTCAAAATACATTCACTAAGGATGATGAGAGGTGTAAAGACAAGGGTACTCTGTTGGGATGCAACGAGTAGAGGTGTCACTGCTTTACTGATTCAGCAACAAGCAGGGCTGAAACTCAGCCTTTGCATCAACCACAATGGGTACTGGCTATTCTGGGCTGAAAACTGAGTTCTCTCTGGCACGGCATCCACAGGCCATTTCAGTTTTAGCATTCATGATACACAAGCAGCACTCAGATTTTGCAGGTCAGATGAGGTCTTTTTCTCTCTGGCTTTTGGTAAAACAACCCTACTTGGACTTCTTCCAGGTTTCTTGAAATAAATGCAACTCTGAAAAATCCCTTGGTCCTGCCAAACTGGAGTTTGATTTTGTTCCATGAATGTCTGACAGCTTGGATAAACCACTCCTGCAAATAAGTTTACATTTTCTCCTCTGGCATAAGAGAAGGTGTAAGAGAACTTGTGAAGTTACCTATGGAAGTTTACTTGCTGAATGTCCCCCTCCTGTGTGGAGACACTGCAGATAAATAGTGGCAAAGTTCCCTCACTGCTTGCATTCTGATTCCCCAGTAAAATCTTCCCTGCTGGGACATTTAAAATAAATCAGTGCTGGTTGTACAGTGAGTGGCCTGTGGGCAATCCTAGTGCTGGCTTGTTTCGCTCTGCTCTTTCCTTCTGTCCAGCTATACCTGCCTCTTGTGTCCCACGTGCATATCACAGGCTGTACTAATTTTAACAGGCTAGTCCAGGACTTCTGCATGCTCATAATAACTCTCACAGTAAAATGAAACATATTTGGAAGTCTCAGCTTAGTCACACTGCCAAATTTCCTTAGCTTAAGCAAATGGAGAACAGCTTTCCTAGAGTAAGATGGAACTACGTGCCTGATTTACATTATGAACAAAATACTTATGCTAAAAAACCCTATTGTGTGGCAGGGCTGAACTGGAGATAGACACAGCCACCTGGATCCAGTCAAGAGGTTTAAGACCAGGAAGGAGTTTATCTTCAGGTCAAACTAGCAAGCACTATCAATTTTTTTTTTTTTTTTTTTTTTTCTTTTTGAGTTTTTTT
>VXBB01001741.1:0-11425 GCA_013399915.1 Illadopsis cleaveri
TATTACTCTATGTATTACTATTATTTAATTGTAACTATACTAATAATAATTCCTTTATGGCCTGGGGCAGCAGTGGGGAATGGGGGCTGCTCAGGGGAAAATGCCTGCATTGAGATAGATGTGATGCACCTCAATGGGCAAAACCAGCTTACTGGGGAGAAGGGAAAATAAACCTTTGAAATCCTTGTATCTAATCAGTAACTTTGGAAAGATGAGATAGCAGCAGCAGGCTGATGCTGACAGGCAGGAGGTTTTGGGTAATATGGGCAGATGAACACAGATTTTGCCTTGAATGTGAGATAATGCCTTTGAATAAAAAAAAAAAAGAAAAGGAAAAAGAACAAAAAAAGAAAAAAAAAGAAAAAAAATAATTTTCCTTTCCCACTTTTTGGCAAAGAAATTGGAAATGAGAGCCTGTGGAGCAGGTCCAGTGTCAATGTGCAAACTGAAGGTTCTGACTGAAACAAAGAGGGAGTTTGTGGCTCCCATGGCCTTGGGTGGGAGCTGCTGGTTCTGTAGCTCACATCCCTCTTGCTGTGGCTGTGTTTTTCCCCCACTGGAAGCAGTGCAGGCCATGCACTGGTGTCTGTCTGCAGGACACGAGGCTGAGAGCTCTGCCACACGTCCCTTTCTGGCTCATAGCACCCAACACCTTGTGCCACCCAGTAAAGTGGGATTAATGGGAAAAGTTCACAGTGGCATCATTGTTTTGTGGGTGTGGGATGCTGAAGGCAGCCCTCCCTCTCACAGTTACCTAACTGGCAGGAAATCAAGGGAAGCTCAGAGTAGAAAGAAAAAAAAACCAACCCAACCCAAACACAAACCTCTAAAACCCTCAAGTCTTATGTCAAACCTTAAGTCATAGGACAGAACAGTAAATAATGGACCTGGTGACCTAGACTTGGAAATGTTTACATTCCCTTGGCTTGGCTGATAGCAGGGGTTCCTCTTAGCATGTCTCACCTAATTAGCAGCGGGCTGCAAGAATCCAGGGGTGGGTTCTGGTTTCTTTTTCACCTCGTTTGTAATGTGTGCCTCTCTCTGCTGGGCCATGTAGTTTGCATGTCAGGAATAACATGTGGAAGGTGTGTGTGGTAACACCAGAGACTGGCAGGACTCAGCAGCTTGGGAGCCAAGGAAAAGTTTCCACAGCCACCCAAGGAGTGCAGGCCTTGGTCCCCTCCTGTCCTTGATGCCTTGGGAAGGCTGACTCCTGGAAGAGAGAGTGGACAGAGCTAGAGAATAAAGCAGATATTTATTAAAAGGCCTTTAGGATCCACCTTGGGCAGGACAAGAGCCTGGCCAGGGCTACACCCAAGGTGGACCCAAAATGGTCACAAAATGGACAAATGGTAATAAGATCTTACATTTTTATAAGTTTTGCTTCATTTGTATTTTGGGGTTTAATTGTCCAATTACAGCTTCAGATTGTGACGCCTCATCCTTCTTGTTCCTCCCTTCAGTCCACCCTTTTTTGTGCTTTTTTGCAGCAGGAAAAGGATTTGGTTTTTGTCTACCTACTTTGTGGAGAGAGCTGCGTGACACTGAATGTGAGGCTCAGAACTGCACCCCTGGGCAGCACAGAATCTGAAATACATGAAAGCTGAAACTTAAGGCATCATCCTGATGGTAAAACCTGTCTGAGGGCTGCCAGAGATACAAAGCTCACAAAGGACTGTGAGCTCCTTGATTTTAGGGCTCTTTCACCCCGGGGACTCAGCTGGTTGTGTCTGTTCTCCCAATAAAATATTGGCTGTGCCACTGCTTTGAAGCAGGCCTGGTTTGGGAAGGTACTGGTTGGCACGTGGCAAAATCTGTGGTCAAGAATGTCATGAACAATCAAACCCTGCAGATTGCAAGTTCATGTTCAGGCAAAGACGAAAAAAATCCCAAAGTCAGTCAAAAATTTTTAGAAGTTGGTATCATTTCCAGCAGTCTGGGTTGGGGAGCTAAACCCCAAAATGTGAGTCTGTACAATTCCTGAGGAGCAGTACTGGCTCTCTGGAATGGGCACTAAAGGAAGACAGTGCTGTCTGAATTGCTATTGGTCTTTTTACTTGACAAAAGGGCTACATCCAAAATACATCCTGAAATGCTACAGAAGAGAGAGGGAAAAGCTGGTTCTCTTTACTCCTCACAGTGAGTTACAAGCAAAACAAGAGGCTCTTGGATGAAAGCTGGAATAAACCCATCATTCCATCTATCTTCAGAGGCCTTTTCTCACCGGGGTGTTTTGGGCCAAGAAAAGAGGTATTGAGGAGTGACCTGGAGCAGCTGAGGGCCTGCAGATCCAAGCAGAAGGCTGCAGAGATGGGCTCAGTGGTGCAGCAGAGCCCAGGCTCTGGGTGGGGCTGTGAGGGTGCACAGTGAGGAGCTGGAAGTGAGGAGACACAGCACAGACATCAAAGCACAGGACGTGTCTGTGGCTGGCTGGGATTTCCAGGAATGTCCACCTGTGTTCCCTGTGCATCCATGTGTCGCCCTGATCTTTCTCAGCCTTCTGATGTTTGCATTTTTGTAGTGGAGTTTCTCACGGACTTTTAGGTAAACAAAAGCGATGTTTTGGAAACTGTACATTCCTCTCTGGAGGAGGGACAATTGATGGACTTCTAGTTTGACCAGTGGGGTCAGAGAGGTGGCAACCTCATCCTCCAATCTCTGGTCACTGTCCAAAACCTATATAAATTGAGGTTGGGAAAATAAAGCTCTCTCTCTTTTTGCTCTGACACTGACTGTGTGAGTGTCCTTCTTTTCGTGTCCTATAGCGACATCCATGTTTTCCACGTGGATCACATGGTTTCTTCTCCCTAACACACACATTGTCTCCCCAGGGCTGATGCAGGGGGTCTCCCTCTGCCTTTCAAAGGTGAGTTTGATAATGACATTTTGTGCAGTCAGAAAAGAGCCACATTTCCCCAGGGGTAGCCCAAGGACATGCCTTGAAATTGTGACCTACTGGACCTTCAGCTGCTGTGTGCTGGACCCCACACAGGCCTCTGAATGCCTCTTTATCTTCCTTTGCCCTGCTCTCTGCTTGTCGAGGCTGGGGGCCTTGCATCATTCTTACAACACTCCTCAGCCTGACCTGCAGTGCCCTGAGTTGTACAAACAGCCTCATGAGGGAATGTTATTCATGTCTCACACAGAGCTTGCACTGTGTCCTGGGCACTGTATCACAAACTTCTTAAAAGAAAAAAGCAACTGAACAAAATGCAGTCGGCTTTACCCCAGGGCCAGCCAGCATCCCCTCTTCTTGTGCTGCAGCCAAGGAGGCTCTGGTGGGGCTGCAGCTTGTTGCTCACAAGAGTTCTCTGTGTCAGACAGGGGATGGAGAAAGGTTCCCTTCACAGGGCAGTGGTACAGCCACAGTGAGCCTGAGTCCTGGGCAGGACCATCCTGAGGGCTGCAGCAGCTGGATGCATCCAATCCCTCCATCCCAGGAGGTGACAGGCTTAGGTCTCTGTCGGAGGCCAGGGCATTCCTCTGGGTGCCCTGGAAGGTCACAGACCTCGGCAGAGGGGTCTGGGACCAGAGAAAGAGGGTTTGAAACCTGGACAGGGGGGTCCATCCAGGGGGGTTGCCTGGCACAGAGCCCAGGAAGAGACACAGGCTTTGATTTCAGTCCATGAGAAAAAAGCTTTTAACATTGAGAGAGGAATTACAAGTCACAAAAGTGTGACAGACAGTAGTGTAGTTTATCACCAGGTGGAAAATTGTGTAGTATTGGGATTCTTAGAATAGGGGACAAGATGGAGATTTTAGNCGAGAAACCCAGAACAAACAAGACCTTGAGACTCCGTTTCGTTCTCTCGTCAGGCTCAGAGCCTTCAGAGGGCAAAAAAGACTCACTGGAACCACCAGAACCAGCACCTGAATCTTGGGTGAGAGAAACAAAACCCGAGAGGTCTCCTCACCTTTTGCAACCAGATGTTTAGTGCCAAGGAGCTGAAATCTTGGAGTGATTTCCACCCCTGGCTCAGCCAAAGGCCCCCTGCACACCCCCAGCCACAGAGAGCTCCAAGCACAGGCATCAGCCACGTTCAAATCTGAATTGTCATTGCAACTCCTCATCCTAAATTTGCAAGGCCAGGTTTATGTCTCTCAGTACTGAGTAAATGAAGCCTGATGCTGAGGCATGCTGGCTGGGTGATAAATGGTGTGTTGAGAGATGGTTTATGGGGCCATCACGGGCCACTTTATCTGCTGCTGCTTGCGAGCTGCCGATTCGTTCCTTTTTTATTTTCAGAGTTAATTTTTATTGATTTCTTCCCCCTGCTTTCCACCAGCCACAGAGAATGAGAGAAGAGCAAACAAAAGCGGGTGCAGGAGGATGGGACATCAGTCAGACTCCACTGGGTGCAGGAGGATGGGACATCAGTCAGACTCCACTTGCCACCCTGGGTCACTGGGTGAGCTGGGGCTGGAGGGGTGCTGGGCATTGGCACCTGCCCCTGGCTCCCTGTGACCTGGGTGACATCAGCTGCTGGCCCTGGCCGTGGCTTCTGCTGTAGAACCCACTCCCCCAGCCTGGGATGCCCATCAGGGAGGATGAGGGTTGGATAAATAAGGGAGAGGGATAGGAAGGAGTGGGGATGTGGGTGATCCTGCTGCCCCACAGCCAGCTCAACCCTCATTTTAACACAGGCTTCAGAGCGTGGTGTGAAATGCCAGATTGGAGGGAAAACATGTTTTTTCA
This sequence comes from Illadopsis cleaveri, assembly GCA_013399915.1. Lineage (NCBI taxonomy): Eukaryota > Metazoa > Chordata > Aves > Passeriformes > Timaliidae > Illadopsis > Illadopsis cleaveri. The sequence goes on from VXBB01001741.1 coordinate 4,697, forward strand.
AGAAGGAATAAAACAAACCCTGGATGGAGCAGGCGCAGGGGGTGTTGCTGGTGAGCAGCTTTTCCATGCTGACACCCCCCAGCCCTGTCTGGGTGCAGGGACCCTGTCCTGGGGTGACTTTATGGTGNACCCCAGACCAACTGGAGAGAGGGGCTGTTTAAGTTTACTTTCCAGAGAGACCCTATTCAGAAGTTTCCTCCCAAATTTGCCCTAAACCAGGACAGACCCTGAGCATGGAATGGGCTGGGGGGACAGGGCTGGGCACCAGGAGCTCAGGGCCCTCCCGAGGGGTGACCNAGGTTCTGAGAGAGAAGGGAGGGAAAGAAGAAGCTCAGGGTTTGTTCTCAGAACCTGCCACTCACTGCTCCACATTCTGCTGCTGGACTGTGCTGTCTGCAGCACAGACAGACAGTGGAACAGAGATCTCCTGTGCTTTTAGTTGGTTTTTTGCTAGCTGAGGCAGAGAATTTCCCTGAACTGTTTTTTCCTTTTTTTCTTAGAACTNGTGGCACAGGGGTGGTGAAGGCAGGAGCTGTGGGGCAGTGGGTTCCTGCAAGGAGTCTCTCCATGGTGGGACCTGCCCTGGAGCAGCCAGGCTGGGCAGTGCCCGTGCCTGTCACTGCCTGTGGTGCCTCATACCTGCCCAGAAACCCCACAGTGGCAGCTGCTGTCTTGTCTGAGGACTATCCCAGCTCCTGTGGATTGTGTGGGTGGGTGCTCATGAGCACGCTGCCACCTCCTGCCTGTGCAGCACCGCCTGCTCTGCTAAACTGATGGGAGGGCGCTGGAGGAATCAACGCAATTAACCTCGGGTGCTCTGACTAATCAACTGGCAGAGCATCCAAACACAGCTCCAGTGAGCCTGGGGAGCAGAACTGGGGCCAGAGTGGCCACTTGGGAGCACTGAGTGCCCTCTCCNTGAGCTACACTCATAGCTTTCTGAATTTGCCATCTTGCCATTTGCCATTTTGAATACACTTTCTGAATTTGCCATCTCTCTTCAGAATGGCAAGAGGTTTTATTATTTCATAGTATTCTTTTTTTATTACTATCATTCTCTTGAGCACCTTGTTTGTTAAAAAAATAGTTTTTTCTACTTTTCTCTAAGGAGATTTTTTTACCCCAGACCANAGAACTGGGGCCAGAGTGGCCACTTGGGAGCACTGAGTGCCCTCTCCTCTCCCCTCCCCATGGACATCCACTTGCATTAGAGGGCTGAGTGCTTTTATTTTGCTAAACCACTTTGAAGGGGAAACCAAATTGCACCGGCTCCCTCCCGGCTCCCTCGAGCCCTCCCGGTTTTAATTAGTTCCATCTGATGTTCACAGGCTTCCAAGAAATAAATGTGCTTTTAAACTACTTAAAAAAAGCCGGTGGTGGCAGAGCAGAGGGAGCTGTCTCGGCGACACAGGGGCTGACAGGGGACACGTGGTGAGCACAGCAGTGCCTGCAGCCAGCCTTAATCTCCCCTTTTGGCCACGGAGGTGGCTCTGCCGTGCATGTTTTCCATGCACGGCCTGGAGTTTTTGTGCTGAGGTCAAGGATCATGGAGAAAGATGCTTTAACCTTTTTGCTGCCCTGGCAGCAGTGTTCTTCCTTCTGCTCCTCCATCCACTCCTGCTTTGCTCCAAGTTTTCTGCCTGTAGTTCAGCTTCTCAGCCCAGGCTGAAAGAGGAATTGATGGGAAAGAAGCTGGCTTGTCTCACTGCCTACAGACACTTTCTGTACACAAATATTTGCTGAGAGAGACAACATCATCCCTTNCTGAGCATGGAATGGGCTGGGGGGACAGGGCTGGGCACCAGGAGCTCAGGGCCCTCCCGAGGGGTGACCCCTGAAGGGGGTCAGTGCTGTGGGGTTTGGGGCTGTGCAGGGGGGAAGGGTGCAGGGAGCCTTGGTACCCCCATGGGAAACACTCAGGGACCCCACCCTGGGGACCCCACCCTGGGGACCCCACCCTGGGGACCCCAGTGGCACAGGGGTGGTGAAGGCAGGAGCTGTGGGGCAGTGGGTTCCNATCTCCCCTTTTGGCCACGGAGGTGGCTCTGCCGTGCATGTTTTCCATGCACGGCCTGGAGTTTTTGTGCTGAGGTCAAGGATCATGGAGAAAGATGCTTTAACCTTTTTGCTGCCCTGGCAGCAGTGTTCTTCCTTCTGCTCCTCCATCCACTCCTGCTTTGCTCCAAGTTTTCTGCCTGTAGTTCAGCTTCTCAGCCCAGGCTGAAAGAGGAATTGATGGGAAAGAAGCTGGCTTGTCTCACTGCCTACAGACACTTCCTGTACACAAATCTTTGCTGAGAGAGACAACATCATCCCTGTTGGGATGTGAAGAAACTTGAAAATGAAGTCCTAGCTCACTGAGTTAGCAGAAAAAGGCCACAGTCTTGCAGGAACTGTGCTAGCCAGAGTCCTTTGAAACAACAGGGATAAAACCTCCTTTGAAGCTGGCACTCCCCTCTCCATTCCTGTGCTCCATAAAGCCCTCAGGACAAGCTGCCCAAGGAGGGTTTTATCCCTACATGTGTAAAATTTACCTTGGTTTCCTTTGTTCTGCTGATAAGCAAAGCCAGTAAATCTTAACAGTGTTTGCTCTTTAGATTTGGGGAACAGTGAGTTGGAATATATCCCTCTTATCTTGTCCTAATTCATCTGCTGTTTCCTGTTCTGGCTGTCAGGTGTGAGGCTGCAGTGTAGCTGTGACTGCGGATTAGGTGAAGGAGCTGATTGCACCAGCACCTCCAGGTCATGCCAGAGTTCCAGGGAAATTCCAGGTGCTCTCACTGCAACCTGAGCTCATCCAGGGAGGGAGCAGCATCCTTCCTCAGACAGCTCATCCCACCAACATCCTCATCAGGCACCTCAAAACTGCTCAAAGGAACCAGACACGGAGGGGTAAGCCTTATCCTGCCACCACAAAATGTGTGGATTTGCCGTCTGCCTTCCCTCCCTCCACAGGGCACCCCCCGGGTTTCCCTTCTCCAAAGGGCCCTGAAGCAGCACAAAGCTGCCCCTGGTCTGGGGTGGGGATTCCCTGGGGAACTATTGCCTTTCTCAGGCTTCAGGCACCAGTTTAGTGCTGCTTTGTCTCCTTATCTGACGTTGTTTTACACCACAACGACACAGACACCAACTTCAGAAGGCTGAAAATGACTCCTTTATTTTTGGGATGTGTCTTCTTTATATACTATTTTACACACACCAATCTGATTGGTGACAAAAAAGACAAACTTCTTCAATTACTTTGGTCAGAACAGAGGGACATCAAGAAGAAGCCTCTCTTAGGAAAAGGAATGAAAAACAAAGTTGCAGCTACAAAAACATGTCCCTTGTTTACAGAAAATTCCCTGGGAAAAGAATTTCAGAAAACCAAAATATCTCAGTCACAGAACCAGGGCTACACTTGTCACATGCTCTGCTCTGTCCATCTGGTGTTCAAGGACACTGTGACCCTCTGGCTCTGTCTGACACCCCCACAGGTCCCACTTGTGGTGTCCCCAAGCTGTGGGCTGTCCCACACTGACTGACCCCCAGCTGCTTCACAAGTTACTCTTCACATTTATGGAATGCCAGAAACTCCGTGTGACTGCCTGGGGCCCCCACTGTATCCTTGGGTGCATGTTTTGGAGTTTCCTACATTTTTATAGATCCTGTTAGGCTGGGAGGAGTTCTCAGGCATCTTCTCCTACATCAAGGCAGGATCACAGGTAAGCACAGCCAGCCTCTGCCTTGGGGAGGATTCAGCCCCTCTCCTTCTCCCTTCCTCTTCCACTGCCCCTGCCCCTTGCAGATTAAACACCCCAGATTTTGGGCTATTCCAACCAGGACCATGCCTCAGAGAATGCAGACAAGAAGGGAATTTTTTTTTTCTGGACTTGCTGTTTGCCTTTCAGGTTTATATCTGTAGCTATCACTTTTTTTTTCTTTTTTTTTTCTTTTTTTTTTTTTTGTGTGTGTGTGTGCATTCAGTGTACTTGTCAGGGTGTGAGATCTTCCATTTTGTTAACAAAAACTCGACAAGCACAGAAATCTTCCAGTGCCAGAAGGCTGGTGGAGTCCTGCTCAATTACAGCCCATCTCCTGGAGTGATTTCCTCCTCCAGAGAACTCTTCTGCTATCAAGTGTGATTGTGTGGTGTCACATTAACGAGAGCTTTGCAGCTGTGATTCCAGCTGCTCTTTCCTGGACAGTATCCTGTTTATGATTAAAAAAATATATGAAGCAACAAGCAGATTTAGTCACTTGGTGTCCATGTTTTATCTACAGGCAACAGACTGGGAGGAGGAGAGGAGGCTTTAAGGGAAGTGTTTTAGGGCATGGTTCAGTGCTTTAAAATATTGTGTATCAGTTAATTATGAAAAAAAAAACCAAAACAAAACCCCAAAAAACAACCCAAACCCTTGGAAACATTCTGTTTTTACAACCAGACATTTTGTTTCTAGACATGGTTCAAGACCTGGAATTTGCTCTCTGAAGCCCTGGATGACTGGGGGATCAGTGCAAGCCTGGGAAAGAACTGAGGGGATGGCGTTGGTTTTCTCTGAATTTATGTTAACAACCTGCACGTTAGGACTCAGTGCAATCAGGGTTAATTAGAGGCAGCCTGAGCTGGTGTTGGAAATGCAGTCACCTAAAAAGGAAATAGGAAACACCATTCTCTCCCAACCTGTTGATTCCTGTGCTTGTTCCTGGTTTACACTTCATTAGCCCTTCCTCCTCTCAGCTCCAAGCTGGATTTGAAGAAGGAGCAGTATTTCTTGCTGTTTGGTCTTGGAATTTTTTCTGGACTTGGAAGCCAGCATCCATAGTCTGGAGGGCAGCTGGTCACGTTGCTTTGCTTGCCTTTGGGCTCTCACCCCCAGCCTTTTGGCACAGAGAGGAAAGGCAATGCCAGAGAATGGTGTGTTGCTGTGCCAGCTGAATGAGACATAGAGGAGCACCCAGTGGAAAGCAGTATTTACATATTTACAATCCACCAGTTTGGCTGCTCTTCATGGAGATACCCTTGGGTGTTCCAGGGCTCCCAAAGGGCTTCTTGCAGCTCTGTAGGTCCCAGCTCCCAAAGGTGGTGGGTATTGCAACACTCAGACCACCAAATTAGGGCCCAGTGTCTAAAGCCTCCTCTCCTTTGCAGAAATTACTCACCCAGGATGGCCAGAAACTGTGATAGGCCATTGAGGTCATTCTCCTTTTAAACAAATATATTTATATAAATATAAATATTGTCTTTGTTAATCTGTTAAAAGGAAAGGTTGGGAACTCTGAAATGGTGCTGTAATTTTTGGTATTGCTTAGGACTGAGTCTGTCAGAATCAGTCACACCAATGCTTTGAAACAGCTGCACTGGGGATCAAAAGTTTCAAAGATGAAAAAAGTGCAAGTGAATACCAAGGCACTGCAGTGCTCAGGTGAATGTTACTGGCTGAAAACTCATCCTGTGGCAGTGAGATCTGCTGAGAACTAACACTGGTGAAATGTGAGGCGAGCTGAGACACTGAGAGCTTTGGAATGTTTCTTCTTCTGCAGAAGAACAGATGGATGAGTTGTGTTTTCACAGGCCACGTGTTTGGTGCAGTGTCAGGTCCTGGAGACCTGTGCCTCCAGGCTGCAGCTCAGTGCTCATCATTTCTGTGTCTGCCTCTCTGCCCACAGTGCTGAGCTGAGTGTTTCACCCCCAGCAGTGCATCAGGCACTGCTAGTTTGGTCTCTCCAAATACATTAATGATGTTCTTGTGACGGGGTCTGAGTTAATCATTTGGACAGAGCTTTGTGTGACAGGACCCATCCTCCCAAATGCACAGCAGACAGGGAGATTCTGCTTTCTTTGTCTCTCACCAGCTTCTGCAGCTTTTGCTGCATCACTGGGGTCAAGCCCAGCATGGTTTGTACCAACTCTTGAGTGTGAAATGTTGATGTTCTGCAGCTCTCAGCACTCTGTGCTTGTGCTGTGCTCTGGGCAGCCCCAGATGCTGACTGAGGGTGTTGATTCCACACATGTGCCTATCCTGGACTTCTCCCTGACCTGCTGGTCCTGCCCCTGTGTCTGTCTCTACTCACCTGGCCCTTTAAGCCCTTTCAACCTGTTTTTTTTCATCTTTGTTTCACATTTGTCTTCTCTTTGTGCTGAACAGCCTTGGTACAATATATCCTCCCAAACAGCCTGGAGCTATCTGGGGAGGTAATTTGACCAGAGACAGGGGAAATTTTTGGTTAAAGATGACTCAGTGAGTTTATACTGTTTCAGACATTAGTCCTTGAATGCAAAGTTTTTTATGCTATTGCAGTTTAATCAGAATATTTTATTTGAGCTTTGATTTCAGCTGCTTTGATTATGCTGGAAATGTTGGCAAGATAATGCTGAGTCCTCAGAGTGGAACAGAGCCAGATTTAGAAATCTCTTTCACTGAGGATGAGGTTTGTTTTTCCAGCAGTTAGAGGATCTATCCAAGCCTTTGCCTACGTTCATTGGCTGGGCTGGGTAAGTTGCCCTGCAAGTGAATACTGAATCTTACTGAAGTTTGCAAAGCCATATTATTATAATTAAGTTAACTTAAGGTAAAACCTTGGTCTTAAGATCTAGTCAAATGAACCAACAAGAGAACTGAATTCTCTGAACACCACTGTCAGCTCTCTGTATGTTTGCAGCCGTATTTTCTTTTCTTAAAAAGTACTTTTTCCTTGGAAAAGGTACACTGTCTTCATTAGTTTGGGAAGCTGGAATTCCCTCTTTGG
>VXBB01001741.1:26497-106993 GCA_013399915.1 Illadopsis cleaveri
GAGGAATGGGTTATACTCTGGTATAAACTGTTCCTGAGCAGGTTCCATCCCCAGCTAATGCTGCTTGGTTACTGCACCAGCCTGTCCAGTGACAGGACATGAGGTCTGAATCGGGACCATGGGTCAGTTTTACTCGGATAAAAGATGATTTTTCCCCAGGAGATCCATTCTGCCTCGTTCTCCCAGTCTTTGAAGGTGGCATCTGGAAGGCCTGGCTGCAGCAGTGAAGGGCTCCCATATCACCCACAGGATTTTTGGTAATGAATGGTCCAGTCCCTGTGCAGCACATGGTTTTTGACACAGTGCAAATAACCCCAGATACTATTTGGAGATCCACACCTTGTCCCTCAGCCCTGCAGGGTATGTATAATCTCAGCCCAAGTTTACCTTGTGCTGCTGAATATTGTTTCTTCCAGGGAAAAGTGCAGGGCAGGAGGAGGACAGAGGAGCCCCTTTGGAAGCACTTGTGAAGAATGAGCCAGCATGGATTTATGTTCTAATGGGAGGGATTTGGCTGTGGGACATCTGAATGAACACAATCTGATGAGTTTCATTAAGGCTACACCTCATTCTTTTAATTAACTTCTTGTTCTTGTCCTTGGTGAAGTAGTAATTATTTTTTAATTAGCCCAACACTGCATTGCAGAGCTAGCCAACCCTAGCCTCATCTTGGAGAGGTGTCATAAGAATTAAGTTAATTAGCTTGTCACCATCCCTGTAAAATATGGCTGTGTTTGGCAAAAGGGAAGAAAAGAAGACCCTTTGCTGTTCCAAGGTTAATTAAAAACCACAGGGCACAGGGAGAGAGGCAGATCCTGGGGTTTGGTGAGTGCCGTGGGTCACATCCTCTGTGGGCTCAGAGGTGGAAACATGAGGGCAAAAATCCCCAATTCCTGGTGTTCCTCCTGTGAGGCAGCTCTGGCCCGTGGCATCACAGCTCTGGCGTGGTGGCTGCAGATGGAGGGAGCAAGTCTGGGAGCTGTGGCCAGCCTGGTCTGCAGGGCAGGGCTGTGGGATCATGGAATGGGTTGGGTTGGGAGGGATCTTAAAGCTCATCTCATTCCACCCCATGCCATGGGCAGGGACACCTGCCACTGCCCCAGGTTCTTCCAACCCCCATCCAACCTGGCCTTGGACACTTCCAGGAATGCAGAGGCAGCCACAGCTTCTCTGGGATCCTGGATTCTCTGGATTCTGACTGTGATTGTGGAGGTGAGAAGGAATCCGAGACCTGAGCCTGCCACCGTGTGCTTTCCTTCTATGTAAATTCCGTGAAACTGCAATTTCTGCAGTTTTAGCTGGTGAACAAATATATTTCAGGTTCCAGCATCTCACAGAGCCAATACCAGAGGGAAAAAAACCCCAGAAACATTAAAGAATTTGTAGAACTCATCCATTTCCCCCCAGTTATTTTCATTAAACTGGAAGAAGTTCTGTAAAAAATGAACTCAAGAGTTGAAAAAGCTATTTTCTCCTGCAGAGCCCATCTCAGTGAGAGATTTTCCACCACCTTTTGGCAAACCCTGGTCCCTGCCCATCTGTGATTCTGCAGGAAGCGCACTCACGAATATTCTGGTGTACTGTGGCAGCTTCTCTGCCTTTCACAGAGAGTCCAGAGAAACCAGACTTTTTCTTCAAGCCTCATCTCATGCTTATTTGACAGTTCAGCAATAATTGGTTTTTTTAAAGGCAATTTCTCTCTCTTCTGATTGAAGAGATGAACTTGAATACATGATTCCTGAGGGATTCAGAGCTGTCTCCTAAATCTCTCCAGATGATAATGGCTCTGCTCTCTTTGCTCTGAGGGGATCCTTTTTCTTTTTCTAGGTGTTGCTGCTTCTCCTGGATGGACTCTGAATGTTCATGAACACTTTTCCTCGTGCAGTTTCCCAGGACAAAAAGATGGTCCTGGCACCTCTCCTGATTGCCAGGGACGAGGAGAAGCATTAGGGAACATTCAGAGTCCACCTAGGAGAAGGATGTTCACCCCTCCTTGTCTGTCTGTCAGGTATCCCCACCTTCTGTTCCTAGCCCATTTGGGTCCTGTGGCATCTTTGAGCCAGTTTAGAAAAGATCATTAATACACAGAAACCATCGTTCATTCTTTGGTGCCTTGTAGCCATTGGCTTTGTGGCATTTAGGACAAACTTCCATGGAGGAACTTGTACCGTGATTTTCTGTCTGACAGTTGGCAAGGATTTCTTTAGGTCAAGGCTGAAGATCTTTTGAAAAAAAAATTTGCATTATTTTATAAGCTGGAGCTATTTTAATGGAAAATACCAATAAATATGAATGAAATTTCATACAACATCTTTTTCCCAGAAAATTCTGACTCGTCACTGAAAAACAGTTATGTTTGGAAACGGAAAACTTTATGTCCAAATTACAGAATAATTCATGTTACAGAGCTCTGTTATTGTTTTTTTTGTTGTTGTGAAATCACAATTTCTGTAGGCAGCAGGCTTCCTTCTTTTTTTTTTTTTTTAAAAAAAATATTATGTATTAAAAAAAATATATCTATCAGTAAAGCTTTGACATAAAATTTATGACCAGCCCTGCTCTAGAGCAGCTGGCCACCATCAGAGACAGGATATTGGGTAGACAAGCCCCTGCTCTGATCCAACAGAGTGATTTTTATATTCCAATGTAAATAATCATTTCAGAAGTAACTGTTTGGGGCTCCCTTAAGCTTTCAGCTGGGGGTCTGCAGGCTCTGTTTTTAACTCAGCAGAGAGGGTTCTTAGTCAAAAAACAAAGGGGAAAAAATAATTCCAACAACCCCAGTGGTCTCCTTCGGAGAATAAGGATATTAACTTCGGCTTTAATAAAAACATAATGTTAACTAATCTACTGTGAAGAGCTCCAACTGCAAACTGTAGCGATTTACTACGAGAAATTGGAAGGGGACCGAGGGTTGGGGGGAACCTGCAGTCATTAGCTGCAGATTAATCATGAATTAAATTACTTCTGATTGTGTCAGTCCACCCGTTGCAAGGATTGTACCTTTCCAGCATTTGGCTGCTGAAGGGAAGGAAAAAGAGGTCTGGATGGATTGGATGCCTCACTGTGGTGGGGATTACTGGAGAAGGTGGGATGTGGGATGCTTGTGATGCACATCCCCCAGATATTCTGCTGTGTTTGAAGAGGTGACACTTCCAGGGCTGCTGCTTCTGCCACAGAAAATATCCCTTTGAAAAAGTAACATTTCTGCTTTTGGACCACAGAGTATACATTGTGGCCACATATCTCCAGGATATGAGAGGTGTTTTCAGCAGTGAAGTGGGAAAATGGTGCATCCCCAGGCTGGAGAGCAGAGGCAATTGTTCTGGCTAAACTTCTGGATTAAGATGAAATCATTTGAGGAGCAGTGTTGGGATCAGGTCCACTCAAGGCTTGTGCAGTTGCATGTGTGTCCTGGGTGTAGTATGGGATGTACACAAAGTATTCTATCACCATCTTCATGAACTGTTGAATCCAATTGTTGAAGTAGTCTTCCCCCTAGGCCCTGCCCCCCTCCCTTTTCTGTTAATGTGTCTTCTGTTAATNTTTCAGGAATTTTTCACAGGTGTGGAGCAGTCAGTCATGCAGGTGCCTTGGTGGTGTGTCAGGGAATGCTGGCTGTGAATTCTTGAAGTTTCTGCTCAGAGTCACTGGAACAGCCTCCTGAAAAAGACCTGTTCCTCTGACTTCTCATAAAATACATGCATTTTATTTGGTACAACTGGTTATATTTATTAACCGCATGGATCCTGTTGCAATACAGATGAACACTCAATCCAAAATGACCAGAGATTCTGAACAAAAAGCTGTGTCCCATTTTTGAGGGCATCTGGACCCTGTGAATGGCCTTTGTGTGGAACTCTGTTATAGTAATGGATAACCTAATTCTAAAAATTTCCCTGCTTAAATTGGAGAGAAGTCTGTGTTCATTCTACTCAGATTTAAGGCTTTCTTCTCCCTTCTGGGATGTTTACTACTAAACACCCAGTCTCCCCTGAAGATACAGAGAAATGCCAGCAACCTGCAAACTTCCAAAAGACCATTCCAAATTGCGTGAACAATGAGCAGAAATGGATTCCTTATTGCGTGGCTTGTGGCTTATCCCTACAAACCTTCACACTCCAAGAGCTGGGGGGTAATAACTGCTCAAACAAAGTGCAGGACATGTTGAGGCAATGCCTGTCTGAGCTATCAAACCTCATTGCTTGCGAGAAACGCGAAATCCCTCTTAATCTCATTCTTTGCATTCCATGTGGCTGGAAGGCTGGGTTCCAGTAAAACTGATTTTCTAGCTGATGAACAGAATTATAAATGAGCTGGGAAGGTGCTCACAGCTCACTGTGGGGCACTGCAGTGTTTGCTGCATGGACAGGAGGAGACAAGGAACAGGGAACAGCCCAGGGCCAGCTGCTGGTGCAGCTCCAGGGTTCAGGAATAGATGTGGCTCACCTTGTTAGGAAGTGAACCTCTTACTGTTTTTTAAACACAAAGAAACAGCAGTTGTGTTTTTTGAGGGGCCACTGGTATCCCCCCGGGATCTGGCCATGTGAAATTGGTGGTGTCCTCTGTAAGAGATTCTCCACTGGGTTTAGGAATGCTCCCTTGTTGTCCCTACAGCCCTTGGACTGGTCAGCAGAGAGCTGAGGGCAGGTATTCTGTAGCAGAATGGGACTCTAGAGGTGATTTTATTTCAGCATGGCTAGGCACAGGGCTTTTTCTCTGTGAAGCAAACACACAAAATCATATTAATCCCTAACCTGAACATTTCCAGTTCCTGAGGTCTTTGGAATGGAGGGAGCTGATGTAAGAAATGCTGGCCTCTGGAGTAAGTGGGATCAGCATGTGAATGTCATGGCACAATTTAATAAGCCTGGAGGGAGGGGTGTGTTTCCCATTGGGAAAAAAAAAAAAAAAAAATTGGGTTGTACCTTTCAGAGTGCTTTCCTCCACACCCAGATTTATGGGAATGAGCAGTGTGGGCTCCAGGGAGGATGTTGTATTGCTGAATTAGCCTCGATGTGACCAGGGAATATGTTAAATCCTGATGTCTGTTTGCTCGTGTCCAAGTCAGTTTCCATTTAGGAGCAGGGTGGAGGCTGAGGGACAAGTCTGTCCTGGTGAGCAGAGCCAGCTCTTGGGTGGTGGCTCAGGTGAAACCCTGTGAGGTTTAGCATGTGGAAACAAACTCTGCTTCTTCTCTCCAGACACTGCAATAGGTGGTGTCATGTGGATGCCTCCAAGACAGTAATTGAAATTAAAAAAATAATCCACCTTCACCTCTTGCTGTTTGCCTGTGCAGCTCCCCAAGGACCAGTGGGGTTTTTGCTTGGCTTCAATCCTAATGAGTGTTCTTCTCTGTAATAATCCCCTGTTTGACATCTCCAGACCAAGCATGCTGCTCCTGAAATGGTCAATTGTAGCTGTTTAGCCTCAGTGAAAAAAAGAGGTTCTTTGAATGATTCCAAGTTGACCAGAGATATTTCACAATTGGATCAGTCTGCAGGACTTAGTCTGAGGTGTTCAGAAGAGCTTGAGAGGGATGAGAAATACTTCTGGCAAGCCACTGTCTTGTGGTAGCTCCACCTCATGCTGTGAGCAGCAGTCTGGGTTTTATTTTGGCTTGAAGGGCAGAATAAAAAATTAAATATGTGGAAATCATCAATTGTGGAACAAATCAAGGTTCACGTGGAGGCTGTTTTGTCTTGTTCATTAAAAGTAGATTAGTCCCCAGCTAAAAATACAATCTGGCAAAAGGGGAGTTGAAACATTCGTTCTGGGAAATGCTGAGATTCAACACAGTGACCTTCCCTGGCTCTTCTCCAAACTGATCCACTTTTTAAATCTCCTGTTTGCTGAAACTATCATTTTAACCTGTCCTAGCCCATCCATTGCTGAGCCCTGCAGGTGGGGGCTGGTGGAGATGCAGCACAAAAATGATGGGTTTGGCAAGGACTGTTCCTTTACAGAGGGCTGTGTTGGATAAAGCCTCCTCTGCTCCCTGGAGATGCTGGAGGAGTTTTGTATTTGTGCTCTTCGCACCCTGTGGAGTGGAGAGGAGCAGCCTGCCAGGGAAGCTGAGGGTTGGTTGGTCATGGCATGGGCAGGGTGCTGCTCCACAGAGGGACAGGTTTTCTTCTGGCTCTCCCTCCCAGCCTGTGTTTAGCTCTGCTGTGGCCTCCAGCTCATAGCACAGCAGCAATGAGGGATTTGTTGTTGTTGTTGTTGTTTTTTGGTGGGGAGTAGACAGAAATGAGGAGCCAAGAGCAGAGGCAGACCATGACCTCTGCTCAGAGGGAGCAGCTGAGCCAGGTAAGCAATTTCCTGCTGTAGGAGCAAGCAGGGCCAGCTGGGCCTCCAGTGGGGATAATTCCACTGATTTCACCCCAGGAACTGGCTCCATGATGGCTGGTTCTGCCTTTAGATGGAGTGAAGACTGGGATGTGGCAATCACAGCCATGAAATATTGCATTAGTAAGCCTCCAGTCACATTTTCATGGATGGGAGGGGGAAAGAGGGGAGCATCTTCCCCCCATGATGAAATATTGCAGCAGACATCACTGATGGGGCTGGGTAGAGACAACAATACGATGATAAGGACACTTCTCCTCCCCCCCTCCAAGCACCTCCCTCACTTGCTTTTTTCTCTTCCCTTTTCTCCTCGTGTTTCTGAGTTAAGAGGATTTTTTAGGCACAGTAACGAGCTTTTGCTTTGAACTTGGAATATGCATGCTGCAAAGAAAGCCCCTGGACCGTCCTTACTTAGCATGCCCAAATATGATTAGTGTCAGACTGTGAAATATCACTCCCTTATCTCTAGGAGCCAGCAGACAGAAACATTTCTAGGGATCGGGGTCTTTTTCATTTTTCTGGCAAAATGCCGACTTTGAGAAGGAGATGGTTTCTGTGCACAGTCTCTTCACTGGCCTGATTCTCATAAGCCTCTGGAGAATCCTCGTGCTTCTCTCTCTCTCTCTGCTCTCTTTCACTCATTCATTCCTTACTTCATCTGCCTCGACACTAATTCATGATCAAGAGACATGATTTTCAGAGCAGCAGCTGATTTGGAGCTGAATTTCCTTCTCATGTCACTGTTTCACCTACAGCTGAGGAGCAGCCCCTTCCCTCTCACTCCCCCTCAGAGTTAGACTTGAAGAGATGCTTCAAGAAGATTCCTGGTTCTAGGAATTAATTATTTGGGCCATCACACAGGCTGCATTGTTGCTGTTTATCTGCTGACCAATACTGCTATGGCAAAGAAAAAAAAAAAGCCCGGCCCAATTTATTTACATATTAAGAGTCATGCATGCCAACACCTGCAAACTGTGGATAAAGGATTTGTATCTCCTGTAATTTCATGGATCTCTTCAGTGGCTTTATTAAGGAAAAATAGGAGAAGAGGGAAGAAAATTAGTATTAAATGTGTTAAAATGTGTTTCCATCCTCGCTTCTTAACAGGCTGCCAAAATTGCCTTCCTTCCCCCCTCCGCCCCCCAAAAAAGAAAAAATCACAAGTGTGTGGAATAATAGGAGAAACTCATTACAAATGTATCACTTCAATGCCTTGGAATGCTTTTGTTTCCAATTCTCTTTGATCTTCAGATGGGCTGAAGATAAGGACTGAAACTGCTTTTTAATATCTTCATCCAGATCTGGCACTCATGACGTGTGGAGAAGTGCTCTCCCGAAATCAGAGCCGGGCTTTGAGCTCATTCTCTTAAGCATGTTTGAATTGCAGGCTTTGATTGTGATCTATTTCTGCTTGCAACTTGGAAATGTTTAGGATTTAGTGAATCTCAAGCTTAATACTCTTACACGCACCATTGGCCTCTGCTGGGAAGGATTAGAGCACTTCAGTTATAAGTCCTAAACCTTAATACTGCTCTGAAAGAATCTTCCACTTAAGTAACACCACATACAGCCCTGGGCTTTGAGCTGCAGGAGCACTGATGCTGCTGCCAGCACCTGCTTCCAGGCCTGGCTGATTTTGTGCTGGCCACAAGTTTTATGGAATCGTGTCTAGATCACATCAGAAATGTCCTTGCTCCTTTAGACATGAAAATTGTGAAACTACAGGTACTGCTCGAGACAGACCCTCCTTTGAAACACGTCGAAGAGTAGATGTCTTGGCTGGGATCAAAACCGAAGGGGAAAGTTCTGTGAGGATGAGTGTGTTGAGATTGCAGCTGAGAGGTTGGGCTGAACTCTGAAAATCAGGGGAAATAAGGAGTTTGTTGGCTGGAGAGCTCTTTGAGAAGGGATGGAGTCAAGGATTCAGGAAAGGCTGGTCCTCAAGAAGGGTCTGCAGGTGGGTACTTACAGACCTGGGAAAGGGTGACCTATAAAAGAGGAGAAATTTTGGTGTCTTAATTTAGAGTGACAAGACAGAGGAGCCAGGAGACACAGACTTTGTGAGGGCAAAAGCTGTTGGAAAGAGGAATAGGAGAACTTCAGGATTGTGCTGCCCCAGGTTTGCATTACAGGAGGGGCTGTAGCTGGTAGGTGTTAGGAGACGAGTGCCCAGCCATGGAGGTAGCAGAGCTCTGGAGAAGTTTGGAAGAAGCATGGAACAAGTGAAATTCATTTCTAGCTGCTTGGGAAACGTGGAGCAGGAAAGACATGGGCAGGACTGGTCCTGTTTTGGGGTTCAGGCAGCACAGTAAGACAGCCTCATGGCATCACCCTTCTTCTGTAGCTATTTAGTGATACTGCTTTAATTCTTGATTCACTTAACTGGCCTTAAGCCACCTCAGATCTATCACAGGGAGCTGCCACAGGCTGTGGGCAGCATTATGGTATTATTATTATTTTTTTTTTCTTTTGGGCTGTTACCAGCCTGCTTTGTTCATAATAGGCCTCTCATTTGACATATTCCTTGTGCTGTTTTCTGGACTGGAAGATGTTGGCTTTGAGGTTTGGGCCTTCAAGTGTGTTCAGAGTTTGCCTGCCCTTCTTCTGTTGAATCCTGTGGCAGTAATCCTACTGATCATGGTGGGAGTAGAATAAAAGGAAGCCTTGGAAATCCTGCTCTGAGCATTTTGTGACTCAGGTGTCAGAGGAGACATGATGTAATCCAGTGTCAAAAGTATTCTGAAACCTTTCATGAAGAATTTTTTTTAAATAAAGTGACCTTTGAAATAGATTGACATTTTTGAAGCAAAAAAGTCTATTAGCATGAAAATATAGAGAATTGAGTCACTTCTCTCAAGGTGTTGGAGCAAACCTCAGGATGTTGTCTTTTCTTGCTGGAGAGAGAGGCTGGCCAAAGGGAATATATTTTGAAATATGGAATCAATTTCCTTGTTAGCTTTATTGCTATCAGCAGGGAAGGAGAACAGGAGGTGCCTCACCAGAAATTCAAGGATAAGCATCTCCCTGTGGGTCTCAAGCTGGAGGATATGACTCTTTCCCAGTCTGTGCTAAGGAGAATCCTCCTTCTAACCATTCCATGGTTCTTCATTCCTCAGGGCTCAGAATTCATCTTCTATGTTCTCCTTCTGTGTTCTGTGAAATGACTATTTTCTATGAAAATCATAAAAACTGAAAAGTTGCTCTCATCATTCACATTCAGTCTACGTGCAAAAAGTTCAACCCTAGCCACGAAATTTGCTCTGTATTTTTTTTAAACTCATAATAACATTTTCTCTGAAAATCTTCAAAGATTTTACTTCTCCCTGCTTGATTTATGAACACACAAAAAAAGCTGGTTATAAGTTCAAATACTTGGATTTATGGCTGTGATTGATTCTTGCGGGTATACTTTGCTCTTCTCAGATTTTCAGTTCTCAAAATACCAACTGGAATAATATACCCAATGTGACCCCTGTAATCTGCTCAGGTTTGGGTTCAGCAGAGATTTCTGCCTCCAGTGCTGCCTGTCAAGGCACATTTCCTTTTTCCCTTGCATCTGTGGAGTTTGGGGAGGTCTTCTCTGTCCATTTCTGCAGCAGAGAGGATTAAAGTCCATCTCTCCCACAGCTGGGTCATTACAGTGTTTAGGTTCCTGCATTGGGTCCAAATTTTTCATAAAATGTGAAAAGACTTATTCACATGTTCTTAAATTTAGGTTTGTAAGGAGAGAGGGGGAGAGAGGCACCCAAGGATGCAGGTAAGTGTCCTTGCAGTGATTTCCATTGAAAATGTGAAGTACAAATTAGAGTGTGAAGTAGCTGCTCTTATCTTCTGGTCAGCATTGTTGTGGCAATGTGAAGTTTCAGTCTAAAAACAATAAAAAAGCATTTTTGGGATCTTAAAAAGGTTCTTTTTCTGAGGGCAGGTTGGTATGAGGTGTGAACCCCTGGTAGGAACGAAGGGCACAGTGGCTGAGTGAAAGCTTTCCATGCAGGCAGGTGGGACAAGACAGAATCTGGTGGATGCTTACTTTCAATCCAACATTGGAAAGTCTTTGCTTTGCCAGTGGATGGGTCCCATGCAGGCAATGAAAAGGATTTTGTGCAGGAAATAATATGAGCTACTGTACTCAGTTTGTTTTCTGGCAGCAGGGACAATTAAAAACTGTGACACTCTGCTAGCTTTCCATCTCACTGCACTAACTGCTCCCTTCACATCCTGCTAAATTCCTGCTTTAGCTTGAAGCAAATTTGCCAGTGTGTCCAGGGAGACAAAAGAGTAAGCAGAATGGAGAGAATCATTGTTCAAGGCTCAATCCAAAACTGCTTTCACAAAATCCAAATGTCAGGATAAAGGCGATGCCTGGCAGAGAAGCTTCCTCTAGAAACAGGCAAGCAAATAAAATAATAAGCACACAGCTTGCTGTGTGTGTGAGTGTGGTTCAAGTGCAGCACACTGTAGGGAAATCCCAGGCAGCTTCAGGGGATCTGGCCTGTGTGGCACTAATTGATGTCCATTTGTCCCCAGCAGTGCGGGAATGTGAGGCCATGCTTGAGTCTCCTGTAAAGAATTGTGGTGACCTGGTGGTGAGTTATTCTATTATTATTAAACTGGGTTTATCCCCAGTTTGCAGTCAAAATTCTGTGGTGTTAACTCAGGGTCTGTGTGCAGTTCATGGCATGTTCTTCAGCTGGTGTTGCTGGGAATGCAGAACTTCTCCTGGGTATTGGGGGTTTCCTTGGTGCTGGAATCATTACCTGGGTGTAATCTGTTCTGGAGGTTCATGTAGGACCAGATGTCTTCACATGGGAACTGCAAGAAATATTTATTTTCTACAGTTGGGGGTAGATCTGGATAACCCTGACCACCCAGACCATTCTGGTCACTTCAGTCCATCACATCTTTCACTTTGGTTTAGGGAAGAGGGGAATAAGATTCCCTGAAATTAAGAGAATTTGCACTAAACAAGTGGATTCTGATAAACATGCTTGAGGCATTAAATGTTCTTTGTCACTGTATTTGCTTCAAAACTGGTAAAACAAACCCATAATTCCTGATGGAATTATGGGAGAGTTTTCATGGCTTTTCCCAACCCTGCTGGTTACTGTGATTTTTTTAGGGTTGAATTAAGGTACTTTACTGTTAACACTTTGCAGCATTCCTGTACTGGAAATCTACTCAGCCCTGGCACTTGTAGATTTCTGGGTGCCAGGGAATTTCAGGATGGAAGGTGCATCTCATGGTGGGCACATTGGTAAGGTCATGGCTTAACCTTTCATGGATGCTGAGATACCACTTCTCTGTGAGGCCAAAAATGGGACCAGACAGGAGAGATGGCTCTGCAAAGGCCTGATAGCAAAACCTGTGTGAAGGACCACATTTATCATTAAGTGTTCCTAATGAGTCCTCTCTTTCCCTGCTTGTTAATTCAGAAATACCAAACTGAAAACCCCTTTATAACTCTGGGGCAAGTGGCCAGCTTAAATCCACCTAATTACTTTTAATGAATAAGACTTTCTCACTTTTCTGGACAGGTGGTGAGTACCAGAGTCTACAGCCTTACTTTGAGGCCAGGAATGTGCTCCAATCAGCAAAATTTTTGGGCCAAAGAGCTCTAAATTCTCTCTTGTGACATTTCAGTAGATGAAGAACACGTGAAGGAAAAGGAGGTGATGTGTGATGGATGGTGAGCAGTGTTTGCAGCACCTAGCATGTGTTACCACATCTAGGTTATCCTGTGTGTCGGTGGGCAGTGGAGTCAATAAATGAATTGGTGAAAGGGGTTGTGAGTTTTTAGTGGAGGAACATCTTCAGTCAGCTGTTGTGGTAATTTGTTCAGTGAACTTGAATATGATCAATGGCCTGATTCTCAATTGTCCCAGACAGGCAGTGCATAGGTACAATGCTGTGTATAGGACCAGCCAAGAGCTGTGCAAACCCCTACAGTCCTCTCTTGTTTCTTTATCCATCAGGGATAAAGCCTGGATAGCCTACCAGGGTCTTCGACACATTGGAAGATGCCTTATTATTTGTTTGAATCACTCTAAAGAGAGGATGTAGTCTGCTTATCATGAAGAACTGCTTGTGTGTGCCCAAAATAAGACTGACCTGAAGCACTTAGGCTTATGACCCGGATTCAGTCTTTCACAGCACTCAAAAAATGTTAGCTCTGCCTCTTCATTGCCTTCAGCCTTCCTGGGTTTGACCGTGGTGCAAACTGGAATGCTAAATTGCAGCAATAAAAATAAGCCCTCTTGTGATGCTTCCAAAAAGAACAGGAACTTCCAGAAGTCTCCTGAGAAGGGCTTAGCTCATGAGGTTTTCGGCCTAAATTGGGGAGCTTGGAGCAAGTTCAGAGGAAATACTCAAGCTTTTGAGCACTTCATCACACTGAGCCCTTGTAGGCTTTCCCATTACCTCTGTCTGGTTTTACAGTGTTCCTCATCAGAGGTTCAGCCTGTCTCCTCCACAGAGGAGCTCTGTTCAGCCCCCTTTTCCATCCTGTGCTCTCTTCTCTCCGAGTTCTTCTTCCTTTTAGTTGTCTCTGAAGAATACTTGCTGATTTTCTCTTGGAATGATATTACAGCTTCTAAACCAAGCCTGGGTCAGCAGTGTCACATGGATAAGAGACTCTTTTCCTCTCATGTGACACCATTTTAGTAGAAGATTAGGCTTTTAACCCTGAAATAAAATCAGCTTTCCTTGTTCTCCCTCTCTTGTTATCACTCCTTCTCTCTTTTTTTTTTTTTTTTTTTTTTCTGTCCTCAGGCCCCATCACTTAGCCACGACATCAATTCTGGCTGCTGGTCTAGTGAACAATCCATCCTGAGACTTGATCCTGGGACTTAATTAAGTGTGAAATTGAAGGGAGAACTGGCACAAAAAATGGCCAGGGTCCTGCGAGGCAGAAATTTTATAACTCTCTAGAAAGCCAGGTGCAGATGAATATTCTCCAAGATGCCAGGAAGTTATTGACTCTGATTGCTTAACACCATGATGATGAGAGATAGGTATCTAGGTAATGTCAGGGAGTAGGTATTTTGCTGCAGGCTTCCTGCATTTGAGTGAATACCACTGCTGTCTTCGTGCCTGAGTGGATTCACAACCTACCTGTGGCTTTGAATTTCTTGCTTCTGTTGTACAAGGCTCTGCAGAGCAAGAATCAGCCTCAGTGGGACAGAGCCTGTGGCCTGCAGGGACTGGCTGTTGCTGCAGCATGCAGAGCTGGCAAAAGTCCTCCTCAGGTCAAAACACCTTTCTCCTCTCCTTGCCTGTTGGAGCAGGAAACAAACTCAAACAAGGTAAATGCCTGAGCTGTGCTGTGCTGGGGTTTATATTTTAGGGTTAATATTTTAATGATGTTCTCAGCACCACGTAGAGAGCAAAATGACAGTAGCACTGGAACAGCAGATCCCTGCTGGTTGTGGGGAAACAATCAGCCTTTATCTCATTTTCCCTGTGGCCAGCAGGAGCAGGGAGGTCATTCTTCCCCTGTGCTTGGCACTGGTGAGGCCACACCTCGAGTGCTGTGTCAAGTTCTGGCCCCTCAGTTTAGGAAGGACATTGAGACACTTGAGCATGTCCAGAGGAGGCAACGAGGCTGGTGAGGGGCTTGGAACACAAACCCTGTGAGGAACAACTAAAGGAGCTGGGGTTGTTTATCCTGGAGAAAAGGAGACTCAGAGGTGACCTTATCACTCTCCACAACCCCCTGAAAGGTGGCTGTGCTCAGGTGGGGTTGGTCTCTTTCTCCAGGCAGCACTGACAGAATGAGAGGACACAGCCTCAAGCTGCACCAAGGGAAATACAGGCTGGATATTAGGTAAAAGTTTTTCATTGAAAGAATAATAAAGTACTGGAATGGTCTGCCTGGGGAGTGGTGGAGTCACCATCCCTGGATGTGTTTAAAACAAGACTGGATGTGGCACTGGGTGCCATGGTTTAGTTGAGGTGTTGGGGCTGGGTTGGACTCAATGATCTTGGAGGTGTTTTCCAACCTGGTGATTCTGTGTGTGTCTGTGACTGGGCCTGGAGGACCTACAGCTCAAGGGAAACTGTCACATGTTGTGGGACAGAGTCCCAGCCCTGCTGCACCTGTACAGCTGTGCTGTTGGGTAGGGGCAGTGACCCTGTGGGCCAGGAGTGGCAAGCGGCTCCTGCAGGATGGGTCTCTGGGATCAATGCTCATCACATGGAAGATGCTGAAGAGGGTTTTTTTAAGGTGAAAATTTCCTCAAACAGGCCATCCAGTGGACGCAGACTGAGCTCATGAGAGCAGGTCTCAGCCCTACAACTGTACCTTGGGCATAATTTCCTTCGTGTTGATTGAAAATTTTCTGGAGAGTAGTAAGGACAGCCAGTGCAATCGCTGGTGCTGTACTGTTTAGCATCACCTGAGGATCACCTCAGGCACTGATGAAAATTGCCTGTGGAGATGACACAGCAGTAAATATTAAGCCTCAATTGAACGTTGTCTTCATGTGCAATAGAAGCTGACAAAGCTTCATTTCAGTACATTGCTTTTCTCACAAGCCCTCTAGAAACTGCTGGTCTGTGTACACCCCTCAGCAAAGATTTAGTAGCAGATGCTGTAGCCATGTCTAATGTTAGCAAGATTTCATTAGCTATATATAGCACGCTCCTCTCATTGCAGTGCCCCATGATGTTCTCTCAGAGATTGCTACTTGAAACTGAAAAGGAGAGCATTTTGTGATGCACTTATTTGTACTTCTCTTACTCCTTTCAGTCAGAAATATTCCATGTGGTTTTCTCGCCTTCAGTGTGAATTAGTGAGGTACTCTTGTATTAATCTCCTCTGGGGGCAATTCCAGTTTTCTCATTTGCACCAGCTAGGATTTGACTCCAAATGTGGCTTCCACAGGACCATTTGTGGATTAACATACTGTTCTGCATAAGCATACCATAATCCAGCTTTAATTGTGTTTTTATAGTGACTGTAACAAAAGACTTACTGGTAGTGAATCACTCTAGACCTTTGGGTTTGATCTGAATAGAAGTAAAAGCTTTGCAATGGATATTGGAGAAAAGATTGTTAAAGACATGGGGGATTGGAAAGTGGGATGGCATACAGGTTCACTTTAGGAGCATCAGATTGGTCAAATATGACACCTCTGTAAATACACTATCTTCATCTAGAAAAAAACCAGGGATCTTATTTGTGGTTTTTCAAGTATTTGCTGTTGTGCCACATAGGAAATTATTAGTTTAGTCTCAGAAAAAAAGGATTAAAACAAGATTTTAAAAGTTAGTCTACAAGGAGCTGCTTAAAGGACACGTGACGGATTTTGTTGATAGCAGAGTTGTCAGGACTAAATATGTTGTGAGGTGGAGTCTTGTGAAGTGGGTTTTATGGCTGATTTTATTAAATATTTCCATTTGGGAAGCTGTTGCTGATGATGGACTGTGGGGAGGCACCAGCAGAGGAGGAGGATTGGAGAGGGGGAGCAATAGAAGTGATTTGACATATAAGTGCAAGGTGATGAATTTGTGGATTAAGATCAGGAATTTTTTGCTGTAAATTCGAGCCTCACTGGCTGTCAGTGACATAAGTGAAGAAACTGTCTGTGTAAATCAATCACAGATGCCTTCAAGACATTGATATAATCACAAGTGCCATGTGCAGGCTCTCATCAGCAGCCATCAGGAAGCACTAATATCATGGGACATGGTGATCTGGGAATCCTGGCGTGGTTCTGCCTGCAAGCTTTCAAAGAAGGAAAAAATGCCACTGGAAGCAGGTCTAGAGAGATCTGGATGCTGTAAAGATTAGGAACAGGGTTATTTTATGTAGTACACAAGATCTTGTGTTCTCTCATGCCACAGGTTTCTCTCCTTGTGTTTTGGCCTTGGCTTTGTGTCAGGTGTGCTCTGGTCTGTAGGTACTGGAAATGTCCAACTCTGCTATTTTGGGATGAGGGCTATGTGTACTGCAAATTATATATGCATTTGATGCTAAAAGGGGAAATATTGTGACTTGATAACAGAGGAATGGAATAGATAAGCTTTAAACTTTATAACCATCCCCAGTGGAATCTCTTGCAACTTCTAAGTGTAGCATCTGGAGGTGGCTATAATGGGAGAAAATTGGACAAGGTGTGATGCTGATTATCCAGTTTCCATTTCTCGTGCTCAGTGTACTGACTGATCAGAAAGTGTGGGAAATACAGAACAGAAATAAGGAAAGGAGGTGCAAACTAGAAAAAGCAGTGAACTCCCCTGTGAAATGAAAATCCAAGACATACACACCAGAGGAAGATGCTTGGGATTTGGCTGGGCTGAGAAAGGTTTGAGCAGATCAGACAGGAACCTGCAATGCATTAAGCAACTGATGTGTTTTGTGGTTAGTTTATTTCCTATCTCAGGGAAAAGCAGTGTATTTTTGCACTGCCTCTGCATGCAGCACACCTCTAACCAAGCAGGTGATGGTTTCTTTTGCTGTAGGAATGAAAGGGAGTGTTTATCCCCAATTTCTGACTCCTAAAGCAGGCAGGTGTTACAGGTACAACAGCAAAGGTAACTTGTAGAAGTCTGGGAGGGCTGGCCCCTGCAGAAAGAGAGAGGGATGGCTGAAGGAGCTCTCCTGGGTAAGAGGGATGGGATTTGGTTGGGTAAGCTGCAGGTGAGAGGGGGAATAAGGTCACAGAGGCATTGAGGGGTTGGGAGAATGGGAGAAGTTGCCCTCAAGGCCGTTATCTCTTTGACCTTGTCACTAATAAACTAAAACATAGCTGAGGTGTGATGTTAAGGCATCCCTCCAGGCCCTGGCTGCCTGTGAGCTTTGCAGCCAGCCCACCAGGGCAGGACAGTGTCACCTGAGCCCTTCCTACAGGAGACAGAGCTGAGAGGGCCAGCAAGGGCTGCCCAGCCTAGGGGTTGCCATGAGGTGAACTCTTTGAATGTCATCTCGTTTTCATTCAGTCTGCAGGAGGGAGGACTGAAATGTTTTATCTTCTCTACCTCAGGTTTCTTCATCTCTGCACTAGACTAACAAATCCCTCAAACACTGGAAGCTTGACAGCTTCAGACCTCACCCTCCATTTTTTCAAGCTTGGATCCGTTCAGTTTGAGCAAACACAGTTGTGCTCCCCCATGGGCCAAAATAAGAAATGTGGAGGGAAAACAGAGAGAAAGTCTGGTCTGGAAGATTCCCCGTGCCTTCACATACTTTCACAGAGCTTCCAGGCTGCTGTGGAGGCTGCCTGGTCCAGAGAATTCAGCATCCCTGGGCTTGTTGATGTGGGTGGTGGCAAATGACTGCAAAAAGGGGGAGTTACCCTCTCGGGCTCAATAGGGTAGGCTCTGGTCCTACCACTCCAGAGGGTGTTTGGTGCAGTGTGAAAAATACCAGCTGTTCACTTCTTGTAGGTCAAGGATGTCACTGGCTGAGCATAAATTGAAGGTTTTGGTGCTTCTTCCTCAGAAGGGCTCCCCTTAACTCACTTTATGTATCAGTGAGGAGTGAGGCAATTGGGATTTATACCTGTGTTTACAGAGGGATGTTCATCACCTCTGCTGGGCATGAGTCTCTGTTTTGCTGCTGGTTAGGAAGGGAAAATCCAGGCAAAAGTGATGGCAATCAGAGAAGCTGGGGTATGAAAGGGAGGATCTCGGTGAAGAATTCTCCCTATGCACTGGAGAGGTTCTCAGCATGTCATCCTAACTATTTCTTATAAAAATTGGTGGGTTTTGATCAAAAACATTTAACGTGTGTCAACGTAAGGGATTTCTTTAACTTACCAACCCAAGAAAAGAGGTAAGCCCTACCAAGGTGTGAGACTGAGGACTCTGGCCAAGACAGCAAAAGATTTGCTGTTTTAAAAGCCAAGTTAAACAAGACACAATTAGGAATAACGTGCCCCCCAACAGCTCCCAGAGGCCTCTTTCTGGATCCTGAGGGGGCCAAAACTGGGCCTTGCTGTGTCTTGTTTGCCTTGGCTACACAACACTGCAAACCCATGTGCCTCTTGCTTGGCTTCCAAGGCACAAATCACACCTGCAGTGGGCTCAGGCGCAGAGGCTTTTGTCCTTTCTTCTCTTCTCTGTCTAGGCATGTTGGTTCTGAAAAGTGCAATATGATCTGGATGCCACGGTGCTGGCTGTCCTGAGGAAGAGGGTTCATCACCTTTCCTGTGCTGACACAGCTCCCATGTCCCACCAGCAGCTCTGTCCCTCTGGATTTGCCCATCATCCTGGGGCTGGCAGTTGTCTTTCTGTCTCGTTAGAAACAGAGATTTCCAGATTGCTGGCAGGCAAGAGGCATTTCAGGAACTCTATTAGCTGCCTTCCAATATTTGACCATGGTCAGTCGTGCAGGTGGAGCAGTACATTACCACCAGACTGTTGCTCTGATGTGGAAATGCAGACCAAACCTGCTGGGTACTACAGACCACACCCTCACCTGAGCTCAGGGGCATTTTGGGGTCCATTACAGCCTTAGGTTGGGAGTTTTAGGTCAGGCTGTTACTGCTGTGTTTAACCTCTAGAAGGTTTCAGTCCCAATCAGGATAATGTCTGTGAAATGTGCTCCTGTAAAGTGCTGGTTTTCCAAAGTTTGTCTGGACATTTCACACTCAGACTCTTTTTGGGGTTTTGGCCGGAGGTGGGTAATTTTTTTTTAAATTTGAAACCCTTTCCTTCTGCATAAATGCCACCACACACAAAGATGTTTTCCAGCCACACTAGGGAGAAGATGGAGAAGACAGGCTAGCTCCAGACTCACTGGCCAAGCCAAGCTCAGGCTGGAGGCACAGGTAATGGTTTATTTGTCCACCTGACACAGCTGGGAAACACAGAGAAGCTTTTAATGCCTGCAAACCCTCCTGCAGAGCTATTGCCTGCCATATATCTTTAGAACATATGGCTGCAAGAGCACTACATTAAGGAAGATACCCATCCCTGTAAAGGTAGTGACATGTGACTGGAGAGGTCAATGTGCATCAACTTAATCATGTTCACCAACTTAATAATGTTGTTTTAGTCCTGGAAAGGACTTAGAGGGGCTGAGGAGCCCCTGCTCTCAGTAACTGACAGGTTGGATTTGCAGACAGTGTTCAGAGGTCCTGGGACCATCCTCAGTTTAAGTGTATATTAACACTCTTGCCCTCCATTTTCTTGTTTAGCATCTTTACTATGTCAGCAGTTGTTTGTCTCTGCTTCTGGGCTCATCTGAAGGGGTTTTATCTCCCAGAGCCATGTGAGGACCCCATGAGGCTCTGGAGAGGCAGGGTGTTTGTGTGGAGATGCCAGAGCAAGGGCTGATGGGGTGTTGAGGAGGTGTCTTTGTCCAGCCCTTCTGTGGCCCCTAAAATCACCTACAAATTAAAAAAAAGCAATAGCAGGAAGCACTTAATGGTTCCCCAGTGAGGGTGACTGAGAGGGAGGGGCACTTTTCCACTTTTTCCATTGTTTTTCATGCCTGCTGCTGGCCCAGGGGATGTGCCCTGGGTGTCTGCTCATTTCAGACATGCAGATGGGGACTGTTGGAGGATTTGTAATCCCACATTAAGCTCCTTTGGGGACAGTTTGGTATTCTGTGCTGAGCAAGGATTCCCAGACTCAAATTTAGGGATGATGCCAAAGTCACAAAAATGTTCCCGGTGTCACTTTGCTTGTACAAGGCCATCCAGGGCTTCACCCTCCTGGCTGTGGGATGGTGTGAGGTGGAAGGCACTGAGGTGTGAATGGAGTCGTTTTTGTCCCAGAGAGGCTGTATGGTGGAGGCAGCACAGGCTGAGCTGAGTCCTGTGGATAAATGAAGTCATTGTGGTTCACCACCTTCAATAAAAGAAATTGTGAATCTTAATTAAAAGCACAGTCATCTGCTTTTGTGGACACGTGGTTTTGGGCTGTTTCTTTAGCTGTTAACAGGTTGTAAAAACGTTTTTTAGGATTTTCTTTTTTGGGGGTGGGGCATTACTACTTAGGCAATTAAAAAAAATCAGTAAAAGAAATTTGAAGGGTGGCTTTGTGGTTATGAAGGCAAGGACTTGAACAGACTCTGCTGCTGCTTTGCTTGTCTCAGTTCAAAGTGGAGCTTGCCTGCTTTGATGATAGATGAGCCTCATGGTATCCTCAGTTTTTCACTGTGGACCCTGAGTGTTCTCTGCTCTCTCTCCAGAGCTTCACCAAGATATCCCCATCCTCTTTTTGCTCTCCAGTGTGTGTCTGTGCCTCTGCTGGCATCACTCTTCTGTTGTAACCCCTCTGTGTGGCTAAAACATACACTCCAGATTCCTTTCCACAGGAGAAGTGGAAATCTTGCATCACCCAGGGGCTTTGAGAAAGGTATTTCTGCAAGGAACACCGAAACTGTTGGGTTGTTATGTGTGACAGAAGTTCCACTAAGTTGACAAGCATTCTCCTTTTTTTTCATGATTAATATACCAAGCTTTTAATTCATTTTGGTAAAGACCCCCTCTCTCATTTTCAATGAACATCATATTTTTGCTGCTTTTGTTTCCCCATTGTAAACATGGAAAAAACACTCCCTCTAACTGAAGCCTTGTCTATCCGTAGCAAAAATACTTGGCTAGACTTTTTTTTTTTTTTTTCTTTCTCCCACCCCCCATTCCAGTACCATTAACCACGATGAACAAAACCCTGTTGTTGTGTGAAGGCTTCCTGTGGGCTGACCTTGCTCCAGCCTGGATGTGTTACCACGAGGCAGCGCCGCGATATGATCTTACAACAACTGGATGTTCGCTCAGCGTGAGATTTCGTGGCAGGTGATATTTCCCCCCACAACAATACCATCTGCAATTATTTCCCTACATCCAGTGTCATTGAAGGTCTGTCCCAGTGAAAGGCTCTGAGTGGTTTGTTTTCACTTTTGACACTCAAGCTTTCACTTGGAGGTGAAAGTTCGCTTGAACGGCGCCTTGGTGAAATATCATAATATTCAATTCCGCAGCAGGTTCGGGGAGTGTTTCATAACATTTTTGAAACAGATGTCAAGCTGATCTAAGAGGAGGAATGAGGGCATCTTTAATTTGTCACCCTACTTTATCTCAGAACAAATAAACCTTCTAATTCTGCATGCGGAGGTCATGGCAAGGAAGGCAACCCAAGCCCTTGTTTGAGCGAGCCGATGACATCAGTCTGCCAGGGAAATCAAAACAGCTGAAGCCCAGTCCTGGAGGTGTTACTTGGGCAGAAATCCCAGTGATTCTCACTGAATGTTTTGCCTGGTTACCAGTGATAGATGTGCTTCAGGGCTGGGCCTCTGTGTGCTGCGGAGGATGCAGCCCCTGCAGGATGAGCATTTTTAAACAAAAAACATCTGTTTTTGCTTGTCCCGCGTTTGTTTGGCTGTTTCTGTGGTGCTCTGGGGGAACAGCAGGTCTCTGCCCTGTGTCAGCCTCTCTGCTCTGCTCTGGGCGTTTGTGATGATGTACCTGTGGAGTTACAACACCCACTTGCACTTTTCCAGCACTGAGGCTTTAATTCCCTGGCATTGTTGCTGGGCTGATGCTGTGTCTGATTGCAGCAGAGGACAAAGCAGCAGCGCTCTCTGCTTTCATCTTTGGCTGTTCTTTTTGTTCCATCCCCCAAGGAGGCAAGGTTTATGTCGCTGTGTTTGCAAGTCTGCTGCTTTCTGTTGGCAGCCCTCCCCCATGGCCTCAGAACTGACTGGAGCAGGGTGTTTGATGGTGGGAGAGAGGTCCCAGAGCTGTTGGGTTTATGGCTCTTTGCTGCAAGCAGGTGATGGGGGAGTGGAAAGATGTGACTGCAGGGAGGAAACGAGCAGGACTCTGTGTGTGTGTGTGTTTTCAGGCTTTAATAAGCACCAAACCCCAGGCTTTGCTGCTCCTGCTCTCCAATACTCTGTGTGAAGCAAAGCTCAGAGGTGCTGAGGCAGCTGTTCAGGCAGCCCGGCAGCAAGATGTGTTCTCCTTTGGGCATCTCTGCTTGGGTGGGCAGGTTCTGGTGTCTGCTCTTCCTGGTGGGTGTTGCTGGGCATCTCCAAGGTCCCACCACAAGTGCTGCTGGCCCTGCCTCATAAATCAAGGATTTTTCAGCTTCTCTTGCTCTGGCAGTGAGGAGGTGCACAGGGAGCTGAGAAACAGTACGGCCAGGACAGCAGATCCAAACTGAGCAAAGGGAAATTCCGTATCATAGCCAAGGGCATCCTCACCCCTGCTCAGCCTGGCTGCCTCAGACCCTTCCCCTTTCTGCCATCTTCAGTCTGGGGACATTTTCCCCAGCCATGCTTGTGAGACAGAACAGCAATCCCTCTTTCTGCCTGTTTAAATGCCATCTCTTTCTTTCCTAAAATACAGTTTAATCCATAGTTAGGATGATAAAACTGCTGGCTGGAATAAGGCAAATACTTCATGGTTTGGGTGAGAAGCTGCAGCAGTCAGGGTTGCTCAAAGCCCTGGGCTCTGTCCCTGTAGAGGAGGTGTGGGGGCTTTTCACTCCTGAATGTCAGATTAAAGCGATTTATTCTAATCTGATTAGTGTCTAGCTCAGTGCCAGCCTGCTGATGGCAGCCTGGCTTAGGGGGCTCAGGAGCTGGTGTTTACCCTCCACTGCAGGGTGCTCATTCCCTCAAGGGAGCTGGCTCTGAGGTGCTGATGGCTACTTTGTGCCCATGTGTGCAGAACTATTATTATTATTATTATTATACATTTATAATAATGAATACATGCTCATATATTAATTATGATTATTATGTATATGTACATATGTACATGTGCATATACATAATGATAATAATTATTAATAAGAATAATAAACATGTTCAAACACTTGGGGCAGAGTCTACTCCTGGACTGTACAGCTTTGTCTGAGCTCCTGGCTCTGCTTTGGCTGCAGAAAGGAAACTCAGGGAGTTGTTGTCCTTCAGAGGAACCGCAAGGGGTTAAGCCTGAGTGAATGACTTGCCTCATTTGGATGTCTCCCCTTTGGAGACATTATATGTGAATAAGTTAGTTTCCCTCTGTTTAACCCTTTTTGAGACCTGCCTTTCTTTTTGAAGGATCCTTGGGGCTTCGCCTGGCTTTTCCAGGTTGTTGCTTGTGGGAGGACACTGGGCTGACCAAGGTGGGGCTGTGACCTTGTCCCCTTACCTCCCTCTCTGGAGAGCTCCACCACCACAATTTCCTGTGGCTCCAGCTGCCTGTGGAGGTGCTTTTACCCCTCATGGGCATTGGGTTGGTCCAGCTCAGCCATCTGCATGTGCTGTGTGATACCAAGTGACAATGTGCTGAAAATTTAGCTAATCCCTGCCTGTGGCATGCCTAATGCAGACAAGTGCTCTTTAGTTCCCCATTTATTTCCCTGCAGGGTGGTAAAACTGAATAGGACATTAAGAGAGATGCCAGGGCACAAAATGGGATTTCAGCTTGTGCAAACAAAGCTCTGTCCCCTCTTGGAATTGTTGTAAGAGGAAGATTTACTGCTGAAACGTATGATATATATGGGCCAGATTAATTCTTCTTGGTATTCCTGAATACCTGGAATTCCTTTTTAGAAGCCAGTGGAGTAATACAGGAGTAAATGGTGAATCCAGTCTACAGTTCTGATGTATGATAAATAGTATATTACCTTCTTGATGCTCTAAAGATATTGGTACTAACAGACTTAGACTTCTGTTGTTAATTTTTTCTTCCCTGTAAGTCTTTTATTTAAAAACCAAACCAGTGAAAGATCTGTAATGTATTACCAGTTTTCCATTTTTCTTATCAGGGTAGCAAATGTTAATTGATTTTTAGAGATGACATCAGATAAGGGAAACAGAAGCAAAAAAGAATGTGCCCGGAAGTTTAACACAGTTAATTTGGTGACCTTTAGGTGTCAGTATAATCAAAGAATAGCGCAAACCTCAAGGCAGGTTTGGGAGCCTTCCTGCTCGGTAAATTTGGCAGTCTCATTCCTTGAACTAATTTGCTGGACTCTGGCTGCTGGAAACGCTGTTGCTGCTAATTTATGTGTGTGTTTGATGTGCAGCTGACATGAGGGATGGAGGTGGGTGCAGCCTTCAGCTGTGTGCCAGGAGACCTCCTTGAGCATTTCTCTGTGGCAGATCATTGCTGAGGGTTTTGGCTCTGCAGCCTTCTGGGGCAGCAAAGCTTCTGCTGGACCATTAAAGGGGAGGGCGAAGGCAATGGAAACAACTTCACTGGCATCATGCTCTGTGCCAGATACTTGTGCTAACACAGTTTATTTTATAAAAAATAAACTTCTTCAGTAATCATTGTAATAAATTCAGCAGTCTTCTCTCTCTGTAAATCCATTCCTCCATCAGATGTTTTATAATCCCTTGGACATTAGAAATGGTATTCTAGTCCTTAGGGACATTTTTTTTTTTTTTTTTGTCAGAGAGGCTTTTGTGTGGCGATGCTGACGTGACAGGCGTGTTACTCTGTTATCAAAGACTTGCTTTGAAATGTTGAATTGTGTAAGCAGAAATGTACCTGTAGATATTTCTGTACTTGCCTATTAGGTTTCCTATGCTGTTTTGGTCACTGTCTTTGTGGGTTTGAACTTCTAGCCCAGGTAGGTAGTGCTCTTCTCAAGTCCTGGATGGCAAATACTTCTGGGTTATTTATGATCCACATGACCTCTGCAAGCTTCTCTGTTTTCTTTTATTTGCCTCTGTATTTTAAAAGCATGTTTCCATCATGCAGAATTTGCAAAAACCCAGGCAATGAGTTGGAGGATATTCCTACAATCTACCCTTTCCATTTAGTGTCTGTCCTGGTGTTTTGAAATACATTTTAATTGCAGTTTTCCAAGGTGGTATTTGAAGAGATTGACAGGACCCCATTAAAGCAAATTTGGCCTTTAAATTACTTTCTATTAAAAAAATCCAGCACCCTCAACTTCCACAAAAACCAAAGATCAACAGAATGTTTCTATTAAAAGGAAATCCAAATGGAAACAGCTTTTAAATCTATCAAATATATGTTTCTTTTCTTTATTTGCCTGTCAGACTTCATATGTGTATGAAGGCCAGACAGTGAATTGACTTGAAACATATTATTACCTCAAATGATATTGACATCAGAAATACAAAAGCACCAGTGAAAAAAGGTGGCTAGAGCTTGAAAATTCTGTTCTGGGCTCGAGTCCAGATTTTGGAAACATGCTGCCTACGTTTGGGTCAGAAGATTGGAATACAGGGCTTGCGTGTGAGCCTGGCCTGGGCCATAAACAGTGATGAGATTTTGCTGTTTAATAGTCTCAAGCTGGGCTGCCCAGTGTCTGGCTCATGAGCAGCATCTGGCCTGCCAGGACAATTCCTCTGGCCTGGAGCCCATTCCCAGCCTCTTGCTGTCCTGAGGGCCTCTCAGGCACAGGACAGGAGTGGGCTCTAGAAATGGTGTTGGCTGCCCTCAGCCCTTTCTTAGCTACCTTTCCTGTGGACATCATCCCTTTTTCCAGCCACAAAGTCAGACCATAGAATCACAGAATAGTTTGGGTTGGAAGGGACTTAAAGGTCATGCAGTGCAGGCCCCTGCTGTGAGCAGGGATGATGCCTTGGGAAGGACAAGAGCCTGGCCAGGGCTACACCCAAGGTGGACCCAAAATGGTCACAAAATGGACAAACGGTCACCAGGTCTCACACTTTGATAAGTTTTGGTCCATTTGCATATTGGGGTTTAATTGTCCAATTCCAGCTTCAGGTGATGAAGTCCCATCCTTCTTGTTCCTCCCTTCAGCCACCCTTGTTTGTGCTTTTGGGCCTGAAAGTTGTCCTTGGTGTGCAGCAGGAAAAGGATTTGTTTTGAGCCCATGTTCTGCATCTCTTGGTTCTCCCATCAGAAGAGTGGGATAACAGTTCTTCCTTATCTCCCAGGGCTATTGATGGCTTTGATGTATGAAAGATTATGAGATGACCAGAAATTTTAAGAGTATAAAATACCTAATCCACAGAGATCAATGACCCCTTGATTTTCCCTTTTTTTTTCCTGAGGCTGTCTGAGATGTGTTAATTCTTTGAACACAGTGAATGCACTGTCTGCCAGGCAGTATGGATGTTCTCATTTATAACTATAATATCCTTTACTCAAATTCCTGAGAACACGTTCCAGAAACAGATGTAATTTGCCAGGTGAGCCTCTATAAAGATGGGATGGGTGAGAGAATACAGATGGAAGAACAACTCTCCTATCTCCCTGAAGAGTCTTTGAGGAAACCTTGCAAGTGTGAAAAAAGTTTCTTCTTCCCATTATTTCATCTCTAATTCCAATTTTTGGGCCAAAATGATGAGTGACACGGTACACTGTCATCAGAATATATTGTTATGATCTTGTACTGCTTCTAATTGGTCCAGGAGCAGGAAATTCCACAAATCTCCCAAGCAAGGCCTCTCCTCTGGGATTCTTAGTCTCTGCTGGCATCCCTGTCAACTTTGGATCAGTTTTCATTTAAAAAATGATTATACTTCTCGTTGTTGCTCTACCAAAGACTCTTCCTGCTGTAAACCAGTGCACATCTGTCCTGCTAACCAGCCCAGTGGGGATCTGTGCAGTGGGAAGGGATGAAGTCATCCAGCTTGGGCTGTGGGATGGGGGGGATTGAGGAGCTGGGATCTGTCCTGTGCCTGGCTGGGAGCTGCACTGGTCTGTGTCCCTTTGTTCCTTCTCTGTGTGTTGTCAGACACATCTCAGCTTGTGACAAAACCAGGCTGGTCCAACATGGAAGGTGACTGTGCAAAACACTGCTGCTCATTGTTTTTGAGAGAGGGAAGTAAGGGCTCCCTGGATTTGACTCAGGTTTGTGAATAGTTTTGGGATTGGGTTCTTTGGTGCCCATCACAGGAAATAGTTCCCATAGCTGTGACTACTCAAACCGTATGTCTTTCCTTGAGATTCCTTGGTGCTTGATAAAGATTTGATTTGTGCTACAAGCTGTCTCATGAGGTCCTGCAGCACATATCCTCTTGCCTGTTGTGCTTTTGGGAGCTCTGCACTGTGGCTGATGAAGGTCCCTGGGCTCAGAAGCTGCTGGTCTGCATGGCAGAGACAGGCCCATGGTCTGGCAGCAAGGGCAGAAAATCCTTATTAACAAGGTGATTTTAGCACTCAGGCTGAAAGCAGAAAGATCAAGGAAGCTCCTGAAGTAGTTCCACCTCCTGCACTGGTTTTCTCCTTTGAGTGACTGTGCATATTATTTACTGGTCCTTGAAGGTGTTTTTTGAGTGTTAACAGGTATTGCAAGTAAGAGTGATCACAGTACTGACAGTTGTGCACACTTTTTGTCTGTGACCCATGACTGCAGCCATTTAAAGCATGAGTGCTACCTGTGATGGTTTTCCAAGGGTCTCTCTGCAGAAGCAGCAGAAGATTCAGGGCAAATGAATAACACAGCAATAACTTCCACTGATTCCAGCAGTGATGGCACAGGGCTTTCTTTGATATTCAGTAACCTCCTCCCCCTTATCAAAAGGTTTCCCCAGTCTAAACATCACTGCCAGATGTGTTCACTTTTCTATTTAAGGAAAACAGATTGAGTTAAACCACATGTGTATCAAAGCAGAGGCTGGAGGTTTAAAGGCTATCACAGACGACTGATGGCAAGATGTCACACACAGAATTCTCTCCAGATGGGACAAATTTCATGTAGCTTCTGGATTGATCAATACATTAGTCTCAACAGGAAAGTTTTATAGCCTCATCATCATATATCTGAGCCTGGCAGTTTCAAGAGGAGCTTAAGTGAGTTAAGCCCTCAAACCACTGCAATACAAGGTTCTACCTCTCTAAATACCCCACCTGTCCACAAGTTCTGAGCTTTTGTTGGCTCTCCCAGATTCCTCTGGTGTTGTGAACAAAATATTCACTGCTGGATTAAATGCATTCCCACTGCCCAGCTTTCAGTGTTCCTTGTTGGCCAGCTCAAGTGCTAGGGCAGGCAAGAGTGAGTTTTCATTTTCCCTGTGTTCAGGCAAAGATTAACCTGGGTTTGCCATGATGGGCTGTGGGGTCCCCAGAGTGGCAGAGGAGGAGGGATCCATGCAGAGGAGGTTGAGTCTAGAGGCCGTAAGAACAGGAATTTCCATTCCATATTCCTGAATTGGGACAAATCCCTCATTACAGTGATAGTGCAATAACTCTGGGATTTCTTTTCTTTTTGTAGAGGTCCTGTTTAGCCAGGGCATTGAGGAAGACCTGTCTGTAAGATGTTGAGTGTGTTTCTAGCTGGAAATAAAGCAGTAACAAACAAATCCATTCAGCTGGTCAAAAAGAGAGGTTTCAGTGTCTTTGGGTAGTCATTAAAAGTGAATGTCATGGCTTGCAGTGTCATTAGCCTACATGATGAAAATGCGATTTTTTTTCCCTCGCAGGCTTCTGGGAATGATTATTCAGTGGGGAAAAATATATAATTCCTTGATAATCTAGAGCTGTTGGAGCTTTCAGTGAAATCTCTGAAGTATTGGCACAATGATGAATGGACTCTTCTGGAATACAGAAATGGATAAGACACAAAATAAATCCTTCATGCATTGCAAGGCTTTGCTGTAGTGCTGCTTATCTCAAGGGTATTATGCAAATTTGGTGCCTATTAAAATCTTGATACTCTCATCTGGAGCAGGTGTATTAGCAACTTACTTTTCTGTGGGCCAGCTTTCTTCCAGCTCTGCTGTAAGACTAGGAGTGACATTTTAATGTCAAGCTTGCAGCTGGGAATGCTCCTGAGTGGATGGGAATACAGCTTGCACTGTTGGGCAGGGGTATCCCTTTCCACCTAGAAGCATTTCCCTGCCTGAAAGCTGCTAAAGATGAACTTTTGCAAGGACAGAAAATGCAGTAGAAGGTATCCATTCTGCTAGGGGCCATGGAAATCCTGGCAAGGGGATTGTTACCAGGTCTATAAATTTTCTCTGCCTGGTGAGCTGGCACAATGCTCATTCCTCAAAACCCCCTGGCCTAGGGAACTGCACAAAGCCCACTGTGCAAGAAGGAGAACTGGAAATTCCCCAGCCCCAGTGCCCTGCCAAATGGAGAGTGCCAGCTGCAACAGTGGGGTCTGTGATCACCAGGGACCACCAGAGAGACCCCCAGGACAGAAGAATGCACACATAAAGAGGAGGGGAAATATGTTAATGATTTTGGGGAAATGATTATCATATGCATATTTATTCTGGGACAATCACTGATTATGTATGTAAAATATATTCTATAAACAGAAACTTTCCTCCACTCAGCACACACAGCTTTTGGAGGAGATATCCCCTCATGCATCTGGCCAGATAAAGAATGCCTGCTTCTCAATGGTGTAAAGAAGCTTTTTTATTTTGACCAATTTTTGGTGACAGGATGAGCCCAAAGGATGATGTGGGGGTTGCAGCAGGGAAATACAAATAGCACTGTTGGTTAATTATACTGTAATGGTTTAACATGTTGGATGATAACCTGATCTTTATGATACTCTAAGCTGCATTTGTGGGGTGTTATCGTGGCAATGCTGGAGTCCAACATCTTGGTATTTTCTACAGGATACTCTGGGCTCTTTACACATTTTTAGTAGTGTTTAGGTGAATTTCTCATTGTCGTAAGGCAGAGTCTATGTCTGCATTTCTTTCAGTAATTTCATCAGTTGCCTTGCCTAGGGCTGATCCTCTTAATTATCTCTGGCCACTCAAGTATCTACAAGAATCCTTTCCCACTTGTATGCCTTGTTTTAGAGCTCTTTCTTCTTCTCTGAAAGGACAGAATACTCCTGCATGAACAGGGAAGGGATTGTTTCCTCCTTTCTGTCTTCAGAATATTTATTATCCACTAAGGCAGTAGAAATGATATTGTGTGACCTGTATGGGCAGTCTCACACTTGGGTAGTGAAGAGCAGCCACACTGGTGTGAACGGTCCATGGGATGAAATTAATTCATTCCAGCTCTGGGGTGAGCAGCTTTGAGGAATGAGGTCATGGGCTGGCTCACAAAAACTCATGGATTAGTTCACTGATGATGAAGATTCAAGCCACAATGGCTGCTACTTGCAGTTAATTGTTTGACTGATCTTGGGGATAAAGTGAAAAATGGTGCTGGAGTTTGTTTTGTGCTGGTTCCATTGATGCTCAAAAGGAAGAAAGCTCTTTTTATCCAGCCCTTTTCTTACAGTATGATCTGTTGGATAGGGCTGACTGGGAACTGTCTATTAAAATTGCTTCTTGGTAGGCGATTGGTTGTGTTGAAGCAAATTTTTGCTGAGACATTAGCTTGGCTAATGGAAAATATTTGTATCTGTGTGTGTGTTTGTATTGTGTGTATGTAAAGGGTCAACATATTTTTGGTAAAAATTCCTCTTTGACATGAAAGGTTAGAGTTTTCCAAGCCCATTTCACTTCCATCAAAATTTTCCCATGAATCCACTCTCCCCCTGCTTTATTGAAAACTTTCCACTCGACTAAATGTAAAAATGATGCTGGTTCCTGGCTCCCACCCATCCTTTTTTGGGGTGGGTATCCCCTGGCCCTCACCTGGAGCAGTAATTTCCTATGCAGATGCAGTGATGGCCTTGGTGCAGTGAGGCTCAGCACAGCACTCCTGAGGGCGAATTCCCAGCTGCTGCTTTGAAGGCCAGAGCTCAGCCAGAGCTCAGCCCCTCTTCTTTCTGCCTTTTCCCTTGAAGGAAATGCATCCAGGCACCAACTACTGACCTCAGGGGCGTCCAGTGGCTGCTGTTATTCCATGGCAACAACACATCCTTCCCCACTCAACACATTGAAGCCTTGAGGACATGGTGATGTCTTTTCCCTTTGGGAATGTCTCACTGGTGGTGTCACCAGCACACTCCACTTGTGGGTCTGGTGGCTGGGTCTGTGTCTGGCTCTGCCTCGTGTGCTGGGACACACACATGCTGCTGTGGGATTTAGCCTGGCTTTATTCTGGCTCTTGGGGCTCTGTCCTGGCTGCTCATGCTTCAAACCCCATGTTCAAATGGCCATGTAAGATTTCTGCCCTGGGAATCAGCAGAGAGCTTTTCACACCAGGAAAAAAATGAGCCCTGGGTTGCCAAGATGACCCAAGGTAACCTGCAGCCCAGGAATTCAGCTCTCTCAGACCCAAGGCCTGGTTTGGAGGAGCACAGCTGTGTGACCTTGGCTCTGTTTTGCTGAGAAAATTGTTTCTGAGCTGTGAGAAAGTCCATCGGCTAAAGGCATGAAAGGTAGGGAGAGGGAAAACAGAGAGTCATTGTTGAGATAATGACTTAAGGATATAAGAGGGAAACTGTTGACATGGAAAGTTATAAAAAAAGGAAGGTTATAAAACTGTAAGGAAAAATGTAGAATAAGACAGCAGCTATTATGACTGTGAATCAGCCTGTGTGAAGAAGGGGAACACATTTCCACTTTGGCCAGCAGACACTCACTGTGTGTGCTAATACTTATCCTGGTAGGATGTAACTCCTAGAGAACCACGGGGGATACTGACCAATAAATAGTTATTCTGTACCCATAAATCGTGTGTATCCCACCTGCAGAGCTCACAGGGAAAAGTTTTAGAGCAGAATTGACTCAGGGAGAGTCACACCAGCCATATATTAATGTCGTACACATTGGAATTTACCAAAGAGTCCTCTGAATGTGAAGGATCTCATCAGGTCCTGGGAAGAGAATTAATGAGCACATTTCAGATATTTTCCACAACGTCTGTCCTTGTTTTCAGCCCACCATTTTTGCTTTTAAATGGTTGCTTTTGTGGGTGACTAGCAGGAACATCTTGGCCCAGAAAACACCCCTGGAATTTGCAACCCTTCTTGAATTAAGACAATGGATCAGGATGGGAATAATTTGCAGCTAAAGAGTATACAGAGAATAGCTTCATAGAACACTTTCAGCCAAGTTTAATTTTGGGGGAGGGAGATGTCTCGAAAATAGAAGGTGATATTAAGGCATGGTTAGAGCAATGCCCAGGATGTGTCATTGATCAGGCAGATAACAGCAGATTACCTATTAACTAATAACAAATACTCTGTTAATCCTAATAACTGTTCCTCAGTTCCACAACATAGCTCTGGTTAGGCTATCAACCATCTCCAGATCATCCTTTTATTTTATCCTGGAATCATTGAAGAGGCTGAGTTGGGTGGGACCCATCAGGATCACCCAGTCCAACTCCTGGCCCTGCTCAGGACACCCCAACAATCCCACCCTGTGCCTGAGACCACTGTCTGTATGCTCCCAGTGCTCTGGCAGCCTTGGGGCCATCATCACTGTCCCAGTGCTCAACACCTTCTGGGTGAAAAACATTTTCCTGCTATTTAACTTAAAGCTCCCCTAAATCAGCTTCAGGCCATCCTATCACTGGTCAGGACAGCACCTGCCCCTCCACTGCCCCTGGTGAGGACACTGAAGATGACAATGAGGTCTCCCCTCAATCTCCTCTTCTTTTAGGCTGAACAAACTTTGATGACTTAAAGAACACGTGGGTGGAGGAAAAGTGGAAGTCCTAGACATGGCAATGTTACGTGGTTGAGAGGTTTTTAGCCTGCAGTCTGGGGATATTTTTTTTCCCCTGCTTAAATCAGAACCTATAGACTGCAGACCCTCAGACCTGCAGTGATCCCAG
Source organism: Illadopsis cleaveri (assembly GCA_013399915.1). Lineage (NCBI taxonomy): Eukaryota > Metazoa > Chordata > Aves > Passeriformes > Timaliidae > Illadopsis > Illadopsis cleaveri. Next base: position 59,383 of record VXBB01001741.1, read on the forward strand.
CTGTTACCAGCAAGAGAACTGCAGGAATGAAGGCCCTGCCAGGCCAGATCCATCGCCTTGGGCTGTGAGTGCAGCTGAGTCAACAAATGAAAACAGAAGGAAAATTGACTATGAAGATCATTAGAAAAAAAAAAAAAATACAAACCCCAAAATTATGCAGGCAGCAAGGTGCACTCCATCCCCTGTGTCTATTATTTTTCTGCTGGGGCCTTATGAGCCAATGTGTGAAATCCTGAATCCCCTGAGCAGAAGCCTGCTGGAGCAGATGACTTGGTGAGGGTGAATGAGGCCATGTGGTTACCATTGCTCCACTTCATCAAAACTCCTACTTCCAAGGGGAAGTGAGCTCAGCAAGCTGGGAAAGTGTCACCCCAGGGGCTGGAGGAATGGCTGGAGGGCAGCAGCAGGGACTTTACACAAACCAGCTGGCACATGGGTGTGCTTGGTTACATCACGCTGAGAGATGGATCCTGCCAGGTCTGGGTGTGCTCCAGACAAACCCCCTCACCCCCAGTCTCCTAATAAAGGCTTTGCTGCATGAGAGCTGCCATCCCTCCCTTCTCTGCCTTTCCCTATGAATCACTCCTCTGTAATCTGATGTGGGTTTTACACTTAATGTGAACCAAGTGCTTGTGTAGGAGGGGAAAGGATTTGCCCCCCGGCCCCTCCCATCAGAGGGGGAGATGTGGAGGCTGATTCAAGCACGAGGGAACCAAAAGGAGATTTTTCGGTTCATGTCAATGTTTTTGAATTCCAAAGTGCTTGAGGAGCGTAGGGACAGCACCTACTGCAATCTGACCAGACAAAAACACAGCTCTCTTCACTTTGGGCAGCAGCAAATTGGCATTGACTTCAGGAAAGTCATGATTTATATGAGCTATTCAACCACAGTTTTTTTGGGAGAGACAGATACGCTGGGTTATAATTGGCAACAGCTGGACTTTTTCTCTACAAGTAATGTTATCCATTTTCTGAAGATAGAGAGGTGCTAGAAATTGGTCTGCAGAGTATATTTGGAGTTTTTGTCCCTTGATCATGGAATGCTCTTTCTGGTCTTGCCTGTCACTAGAGTTCTCACTATAATCATGCCTTTTTTGAAAACCTCATGCCACAGCTGATGGTGTTGGACTAGTCAGACCTGTACAGTTTTGTATCCTGTCTCTGGGACAGGACTGTGCCTCAAGCTTACTGAGAAAAATGTCTAGGTGGGTTTGATATCTGCTCCAGTATCCTTACGTGATTTTTTTAAATGTTAATAAGCAATATAAAGAATTGTATTGATTCTTGCTGGGTCTGTAGCCTGAAGAACTTCTTGTATTAGTCAGTTTTGCAGCCTAATCGCATGATTCTTTGGCTTTCAATTTTGCACCTTCCAAAATATGTCCTGAAATATTCCTTATAAGAAATGCAGAAATTGATATATTGCTTTTCTTTTTGACAGAAGACATTCTTCACTGGATGACTTCTTCAGCATTCATTTTCACTCTTGTCCTTCCTGTCTGTGTCCTTAATTCATTATTGGTTCTATTTGTGGCCCCTCAGTTGATGCCAAACTGGGCTTTATTGACCAACAACAGAGGATGCTGAGGAAGGAAATGTGATGCTTTTCTCTGGATTAGGCTGTTCCTCACACTTGCTTGGTGGCTGAAATCAGTTGGAGCTGTGAAGCCAACCTTTAAGATAGAGTATTTTAAAGACAAAATAGGCAGCACAGGGAAATAACCTCGCAAAAATCTTATGTGATTAGCACTGCTTGTCCCTGGCACTCTGCAGTTAAGATATTGCACTTATTGAACTTGTATCTCTAGTTGATGTTTGAAGCAAAATTTACCATGAGATTTTACCTCCCAGGGATTTTTAAGGATGACTAGAAAACAGGGATTTGTAGATGTTATTGAAGCCTAATGAAAAACCCTAAGGCTTTAGTGGTCTGCAGGAAGCTAAGAGGTCAGCTTCATAGCCAGAATTTATTTACCCAAAAGGTCTGGGTGATTTCATAGATCATAAAAACACAACTCCAAAAGTCATATTTTATTTCACAGCGGTGGTCTCTGCCGTAAGGTGAGGTCAGGTTAGAAATCTATTCCTGGGAGAGAGAAAGCAGCCCTGAAAGATCTGCTTTCAGATTTGCAGCAGGATGCCCTGACGTGCCCTGAACCTTCCCTGTGAGGAGCAGAAAGAGCCACGTTGGTGTAGGAGCCTGCTCTGTTCTCTTGTCCCCTCAGGAACAGGACATCTCCTGCTGCTGCCTCTGGGAACAGAAACGCATTTTCAGTGCCTTCTGTTCATCCTGCAGGTACCTGGGACTTCTGCCAGGAAGGCTGTACAGGTATTTTCAGTGCTGGAAAGCTCCAGAGGTGAGGTGTCTTTCCTCTCTAAAAACCAGCTATAACGCTCATTGTTGTGTCCCTCTGACACTCTGCAGGGGACTCTGCAGTGCCCCTCTGGTCTCTTTCAGCCCCAAACTATCCCTTGTCCTACTAACAGCTACTACATAAAAAATAAACCCCAAACTTGTGGACCAGACTTGCTGGAGATGTTGTTGGAAGCATTTCCTTGGCTGTGGATAAAGGGGAACTGCAATGATCAAAAATCACAAAAAGCTGACAGATGTGGGTAACAGGGTGCCCAAATCAGCATCATCCAAGTGATGAGATGTGAACAATATCAGAACTTGGCCCAGGGCTAAACTTATTGCAGAGCAGGAAGCCAGAGTAGCCAAACAGAGAATGTATCAGAGAGGGATCTCTGGGTACACTGGAGCTCAGACTGGTGCCAGGAGAAGGATCTTTGGGCACACTGAAGTTCAGACTAGTGCCTGGTGAAGGATCTTTGGGCACACTGGAGCTCAGGCTGGTGCCAGAAGGATCTTTGGGCACACTGGAGCTTAGACTGGTGCCTGGTGAAGGATCTTTGGGCACACTGGAGCTCAGACCTGTGCCAGGAGGATCTTTGGGCACACTGGAGCTCAGACTAGTGCCTGGTGAAGGATCTTTGGGCACACTGGAGCTCAGGCTGGTGCCAGAAGGATCTTTGGGCACACTGGAGCTCAGGCTGGTGCCAGAAGGATCTTTGGGCACACTGAAGTTCAGACTGGTGCCAGAAGGATCTTTGGGCACACTGGAGCTCAGGCTGGTGCCAGGTTTTGATACAGGGACAAAGTTCCTCTAGTGAATGACCAGAGGTGCTGCTGCTGTTCCAGCAGAGCTCACTGTCCAGCCTCAGGCCTGACCTACAAATGCTCTCCTTTCCATTGTGAAACTGCCTATGCAAACCAGACACTTCTCCTACTCATTTCTGAGGGATAAAAAAACCCTGGAACAGGGATAGAAATCTCCTAGCTATGCAGTTAAACCACAATTACAGGAAAAGAATGTCCTTCATAAACCTGGGGGATCGTATCCACCTCTTTCTTCATTGTGTCAATGCTGTCAAAAGCTCTCATACTCTGATTTGAACTCCAAACCTTAGAATCAATGGACACACAGTGGCAGCACACTCTTAAATCTCGGGGTCTTGATCCTAAAAATACCCTGGCAAAGACTTTTCAGAGTTCACTCTTACTTCCTGCTAGACTGGCTGGGTCTCCTCTGAGCAGGTTGGCGATGGCAGAGGTGAAGGTGGGCTTTAAAAAGGAGTAATTGTTCCAATCTGCCCTAAGCAGAGGAAGTGGAAGGTGATGGCTAATTAATTTAGCACTCGGCGTGGCTGCTGTCCCGTGAAAATAACAACTGCAATGAATCCCCACGGAATTGTCTTTGGCCTGGAAATGAGAGGAGATTGATTGAGGTAAATGAGAGGGAAAATCACAGTAAGGAAAAAAAAATATTGAAAGAAAGGGACAGACCAGACGTGACTGTAGCTTTTTCCCATATAGAGCTCTCTGGTCCTGTTTTCTGGTGTCTTGCTCAGCAGTGGCCCATCAAAGCCAGTTCTGAACTCTGTCCAGCTGTTCTTCACCACCACGTGGTGTCCTGGGCAGAACGTGATGCAATAGTGAACACAGTGTTGTTGGTTATAGATCTGTTATGCTGATCTTTGTCCTGAAGTTTGAAATTCAGGGAAATCTTAGTGTTTGGGAAATTCTGACCTGCTGCTTTACTGGTTACAAAACCCAAAACGAATAAAATGATGGTGTGAGGGGTTGAACACCACAGTCTCTTTTTCTGCTGTTCCAGGGAACAACACCTGGACGTGGTGATGAAGCTGCAGGTGAGGCCTAGACTTGCACAGGGTATTTATTCCTTGATTTGTTCTTTAGTCCTAATAATTTCCAGTGATGCCTTTTAAAAAATATTGCTGCTGACCAATGGGTTGACGTTCCACAAATCCATCTCTCACAACCCAAGGCATTGCTCCTGTGTGGTTATGGCCAACAGAGCCCATCATTTCACACAGGAAGTTTAGATTGTATGTTTTCCCAGGTGACTCCCTTTACCTTTATGTGCATTGAATTTCATCTGCCACTTAATTACCTTGCAATGTATCACAAAAATTGTTTTGGAGTTCATTATGATGCTCCCAAAATTAGTATTGTCAGCAAACTTTCCCACCTCACTACTCGTGCCCTTTTCCAGGTCATTTATGAACATGAATTTTTAATGGATCTGATCTCTCTAGGGCTCCATGTCAGCCTTGCAAGGTCTGATCCATCTGACCATCCCCAGTTTCCTGGTTTTTAAACAGGGTTTAACCTTGCAAGAACTTTTCTTCTTGTCCTCTTGTGTTTGGTTAGCTTCCTAAATGGTTTAAGTCAACATCTTCTGAAATAGATTAAAAAAAATCTGGTTTGGGCTGAAAATTGCATCTTGCCTAAAGACAAACAAACAAGCCACATAAAGATAAAGCAAAACAAAACATTCTCCCATTTTCATGCATGTAGTGAAGTTTCCTCTTTCCTTCTTGCCTTTCAACACCTGAATATTCTTGAGATTAACTTTTCATCTGATTTTGCCTGGGAATCTCAAACTCTTCTGGGAGGAGAAAATTGTTTCCTGATTGTTTTTCTAGCGGTAAATAAATATGTTTAAATTGAGCTGTGCTTCCTCTCTCTCCCTTCCTTGCTCATTTGATTAAGTGTGACTTATATTTAATATTTAATATGGTCACACTGGATAAAACTGAATTTTTTTTAATAACTGCACATTCAAAATAGTGTTGGGATAATTATAACAGTGTAAGAACTTACACTGGTAAAATTTATTTTTCCTGTGAGGAAATAGAGTTAAAAAAAGATGAAAAACACCTCAGAAAACCCCATTTATTACTGTATTCACATCAGGAGATTTATCAGCTTGCAATTAAGTTAATGAGGTACCACTTTCTAATGGAGGACAAATAATTAAAGTCCCTTTTGGGCTTGCCTGTGTTTGGGAGGGTAACCTGTGCCATGCTGTGGACATTGTAGAAATGGGCCCAGACCCCAGTTACAACCCCCAAGTCCTGTCTGCCCCCTAAAACCTCTGGACTTGAAGACTGCATGGAGTGTGTGCCCATTTTCTTCAAAACTGTCCAAAAAAAAGTGTCCTCTGGAGCTCTGCTGAAGTGTCAATGCCAAGTTTTGGCGAGAGGGGAAAATTTTATTGCTCTTATAAACCTTGGAAATATGTTTTTTATAAAGCAAGTGCCAGCATAGCCTTCGGTACAGCTGTGGTAACAGCCCGACCTGCTTTCCACAGCACGTCTAAATGAAACTCCTAAACAGGGCAAAGCAAACAACAGAGAATTTACAGTGTAAAACCAGCCTGGTAATTGTATTAACAGCCCCTTCTAAGCAGAATCAGGCTCCCAGCTGTAGCTGAAATCCATAAAAAGCACACCATTAATTTTATGAAGAGAAGTAGCCATCTGAGTCCTTGGGAAGCTCTGGAGTCTGTAAAGATAAGGTGATGGACTTTTCCCACAGCTGTGAGAGCTACATCTGGAAACCAGGTCTGTGCCAGGCCATGGGTCTGTAGGAAACCCATCAAACCCTCATCCTGCTGGAGAATGAGGGGTGGGAATGAGGGTGGGATCCTTTGGAAGGGGATGTGCCCACCTTGGCCACGCCTGGTAGCTTTGCTGTTGGCATCGTGTTCCCAAAAGGAACATTTTTCTTCCAAAAGTAGGACAGCTCTTTACTGTCTTGAGTACCCATAAAGAAGCCCAGGATGAAAAAAAGAAACCCAAAAGTATTTATTGAATTTGAATTCCCTGCTCTTGATTTTCATATTTTCTAACAGGCTAACAGTCTGGATTTCCTAAGCACTGCTAATTTGCAGTTAAATTTGCCATTTATGTGTTCATAGATGATCTGTTAGACCTTATTGGACAGCAAAGAGGTGTTTTTTTTTTTTTCTCCTTTTTTTCTTGGAGATGGCTTTTCACGCCATCAAGGCCACTTTCTTCACTTATTGACAGCTTTATGAGCACTGTTGGAAAAGCACCAGCTTCCTTCGTTTCACGGCGCTCCGGCTTTCCACGGAGTGAAAAGGCAGTTTCTTAATTAGGACCTGAGAGCCTTTGCTTTGCTCCCTCATTCCCCAGGTACAAAGCAATACACTGGCCTTTCTGTAGCTAATCACTTTTCCAGACTTCAGCCCACTAAAATTAGCTGGGCTTTGTGGTCAAATGTTTACCTGGCTCGGGGCCGCCTGAAGAGCCTGACACATCTGCATTTGGCATGTGTCTGTGCTCTGGCTGTGCTTACCAATTAACCAGGGGTGCAAAAAATCAAATAAAATAAGAAAATAAACTTGATCTCTCCCTGCTTATAAAATATCCTGTTTTCGAGCTATTTCTGCACACACAAAAATGGAAAACCCTTCGCTGATTCTTTCTTTCTCCTTACCCAGGGTTTTCGTTGCATCTTTAATACTGCTTTGTACTGGAGCTGCTCACATTTGCACCAGTGCCTCTGGCTCCCTTTCAAAATCTGTTTATGAGAGTTTTAAAGTTTTATATGTGTGGTTAGATTTGAACTCCTCATCAGCATTGTAGTCCTACAAAACCATTTTGTTCCCCTTCTAAAGGAGTGACTGTGGTTTTATTTTGCTCAGGTGAATGGCAGGAGTGTCCCAGTGATGCCACAGGCTCAGTGGCAGCTCCGTGTGTTTTATTTTGCTGGAGAAATGCCTGTGCTTGAAGCTGCTGGGGTTGGAGGAGCTGGGGACAGTGAGGTGCTGGCATCTCCTTCACTTCTGCAGATCCCTGTGCGGGAGCCTGAGGCAGAGCAGGGTGAGGAGACAGAGCCAGAATCCATCAGACTTCCTAAAGAGAGTGTCTGTGCCCTAAACCATAGGGTGTTTGTAAGGCTGGGGACTTGTCCTCAGGCTGCAGCTGTGCTGGCAGCAGTGGTTATTTTTCCTGGCTGTTTGTCCATCCTCTCCCCCACGTCCTCCAGCAAAGATGCAGCAGGTAACTGCTCCCTGACCTGACTGGGGTGAAATTGCTGTTTTGGCTAGGGAAGGATTGCTGTTTATACCAGTTGTGCTGCTGAAATCAGGGAGGGGAGAGTGGCTCCTGAGCAGCTGGAGGTGGGATTTTGTGAGGAGGAAAAGCTGCAGCAGGCGGAGGGTGTGAGATGGGCACAGTCCTCAGAATCACAGAATCTTCTCTTGGAAGAGACCTCCAAGATCATCGAGTCCAACCCAGCCCCAACACCTGAACTAAACCATGGCACCCAGTGCCACATCCAGTCTTGTTTAAACACATCCAGGGATGGTGACTCCACCACCTCCCCAGGCAGACCATTCCAGTACTTTATAATGCTTTCCATGAAAAACTTTTTCCTAATATCTGACCTGTATTTCCCTTGGTGTAGCTTGAGGCTGTGTCCTCTCCTTCTGTCAGTTGCTGCCTGGAGAAAGAGACCAACCCCACCTGAGCACAGCCACCTTTCAGGGGACTGTAGAGAGTGAAAAGGTCACCCCTGAGTGACCAGAGCAGCACCTCAGGAACCAGGCTGGGCTGGTTCTTCCTGCTGCTTCCATGGAGGGGGAGTTGCACTCTGTTGTTTGTCTTAAGAGGCTTCATGGGAAGACTGGGATTGCCCAGTGGATCCATGGCCATGTCTCAGAGCAGTGACCATGCCCATGTGCTTCAGGGAATGGTGAGCAGGGAGGAGCTGGGGTGGAGATGCCCTTTGTGCAGATGTGCTGCCTTAAGTCTAGAAAAATGTGATTTCAGATCCTTTCCAAAGTGGTTTTACTGCAAGTATTTATCACTGTGAGTATCACCAGTTCACCTGGAGCCTGCAGAGGACCTACCACAGTGATGGGCAAAGGATGAGCATCTGCAGAGCTCGTTTTTGCCCTCAGGCCATGGAGCAGGAGTCAAGTGGTAGCAGGCTCTGAGTACAAGCTGGAGCTGGGCCACCCCTGTCCAACTCATCCTGTCAGTGATTTGAATTCCTAACCACGTAATCATCTCTATCCATGTAGCTCAGAGAAGTGCTGGTCAGGAATGTCTGGGAAATATGAGTCTTGAAATCCAGTTTTTGAAATAGCCCTTAATGAGAAAGGGGTCGTTTTGAAGGGATAATTAGACTTTTATTGTGTTACAGAATTAAATACTTGCAGCTTCAGCAATGAGTTTTCATATAAATGCTGTGTTGCTTTGGCATTATTACTGATTTGTAATAAAACAGAATACAGGTTAATATTTCTCCTTCTTAAAAACAAAAAAAAAAGAGAGGAAATTATTTTAGTGTAATTTGAAAAAAAAATTGACATCTGCCCAATTCACTTGATGTTGGCTTGGGCATCTTCGTAGAGCTTTTGGTTTCTGTGTGTGTGCCTTCAATTTTAAGATGGGAAGAAGAAAATCTTTTGTATTGAAGTGTCAGGAGCTGGGAGATATCCTGTTCAGCTATCATCCTTCTTTTCCTTGTGCTGCCCTTCCCTATTGCCCTACAAGAGAAGAGATGCTCTTTTCTGAGCTGGACTAATTTTTGGGAAGAAGAGTAGAGGCAAACTGGGATAAATGAGAGAAAAGTCGTAGAACAAGAAGAGAAAGAAGAGAGAACTACTTTGGTTTGAGATTTGCTAGAGATTTCAGCTAGTTCATTGAAATTAGAGATATTGGGTCATAAAATCTTTAAAATTATCCATTTCCCTGAAGTTAACTTCCCACTTTCCTGCTATTTCTAGTGAAGAGTGACACGAGAGCTGTTTTTACCACTGGGGACAGGCTGTGAATGCAATGCAACAAATCCAGCCTGTGCTTTGCATGCGGCAGCATGAGAATGATCCGTGTCAGTAATGCCAGAGAGTCTTTAATGGCATTAAATGTGTTTGTTTAGGGATTAGACAAAAATCCCCTCATCTTCCAACAGGGGGGGAAAGCTCTTTGTGTTTTTTTCCCTCTAGAGGCTGCTCTGTGCCTGCTCGGCTGGAGTGGAGTCAATAAGCCACAGTCACTGGCAGCTCAACTCCAGCCCTCCAGGGAAACAACTCAGCTGCTTTATCCTTGTTTGAAATCAGGAGTGTGGCAAACTGCACCGGGTTATCTCTTGCTGGCTGTCACCCCGTCCTTCCAAACTGCTCTGAGTCCTCAGCCTCTGGCTGCTGCTTGTTTTCGTTGCTGCTGAGCAAATTGCCACCACTGCCTTTGTTTGGCTTTTCTCAGCTGTGCTGGGGGTGATGTGGAAACCCCCTCGTGGAGCCTTCCCCCCCAGAAGTGTTTGTGGGGCTGCTTGCCATAACTCGGGGAGATCGGCTTTACTGAAAATCCCACCTCAGACTAAGGATCAAAGGGAATCCTTGCTTCCAAATGCAGCTGAAAAATACCTGTCTGAAGTGTAGTGCTCTGCTCCTCACCTGCCCTGAAGCAGGAGGAATACAGGAACTCTTTTGTCACATTGTCAGCAGCAGAGAGATCGACTTCTTGGATAGAGCTCATGGATTGGCCAGGAAAATCAGACTTTTCTTTTTCTCTCTTTGGAGAAGCCAGTGTTGTCCAGAAAACAGAGCATTCTCAAGTGTAAAATCCTCCTCTCTGGCTCCTCTGTGGTTTTGCTGCAGGAGGATGCAGGTTTTAGCCAGGACACCTGGCACTGGTCCCTTGCTGGGCTGTGTCACTCCAGCAGCACCAACGCAGCTCTGGGAGCCACGGGCTGCTCAAGAAATGCCTCATTTCTGTAGGAAAAAATACTAACATAACTTCAAATGATCAGTTTTGTCAACAGAGCTGATAGTCCATTTCTCAAGTGAGAAATACTTAGAGCCCACTGGGGTTGTGATGATCAAGGCTGGAATTATTTACATTGCTCTTCTTTAAAAAAAAAAAATTAAAGATAGCTTCCAGATTTCTGGTGTTCTGTCAAAAAAAATGCCTTTCCCACCAAAATTACTCTTTTGACAAAAATAGCTGTTTCCCTTTTGTTAACAACAAATTCCCTTTTGCTAATAGCAAGCTGCTCGTGCTCCATCCCTCTCCCACGTGTGCTGCTGTGATTGCACAGTCCTGGGATGCCTCTACTCACATCAGTTTCCCTTCAATTTTCACCTGTTATATTTCCTGTCAGCTCTAGTTCATGCCTTAGGAGGTTTAACTGAGGATTGAGTACGTTTGGGGACATGCCCGTGTCATTGTTTGATGGAGACTGGGATCAGCAGTTTGTGGTAATAACCCTGCTATTGATTTGCTACAAGTACAGAGCTGGGAGCTGCTTTGATAAATCTGACTGGAGACAGCAGCAGCCTCCCCTTTCTGTCCTGATAGGAGCAAGCTGGAAAATCTCACCCCATTTTACACTGAAGCTTCTGGTTTGGTGGCTTGAGTTACAGCTCTTTGGCTGGGGCTGAGCCGTCTCTACCCATCCAGTACTGGGGAGAAATCACATGTGCTGGTTTTCTGGATTATTGTGATATAATTCAGCCTCTGGGAGGAGAGGAAGAGTGAGGGTGGAAATGCAGCCTCCTGGGTCTGGGGGATGCTCCAGAAGCCCTGCTCTGCTTGCCCCAGTGCAGACTTTGGGGCTATCAAAGCCCCTCCCCCTTGTACTGGGCCAGATGTGCCCTCCTAATCCAAGTCAAAATGCTTCCAGCTCTCTGGAAGTGCTAATCCACTTGAAATCTCAAGCATCCAGAGCTATTTTACTACCAACAAAGGGAATAAAACAAGGGATTTGTGACTTGGTAGTGATGGTAGGCAAACCCTGGCAAAGCATCCCGGGCCAACTGGGGAATTGATTGCCTGCAGCTTCCAAACCCAACACCTAATTCCACTGTTAGGATTCTGCCTCCTCTGCAGTAATTGTTGCTAGCAGAAAAAAAAAAAAAAAAAAGAGCCCTCTCATTTCACTCTGAGCAAAATATTACCACAAAAGGGCTTTTCTGCCTCGTTTTGTTTTGCCAATGCCATTAATGAATGTGTAAACACCTGCTGGCATAGATTTCCCACTTTGCTGAGGTTGGAGTTCACGCTGCTAACACGCCTTCCAGTCAGAAGCGCTCCCTTCGTTAACCCCGTGCATCCACTAATTAGAGGGTCACTTGCAGGTCAGAGGTGTGCTTAGGCTCTGCTTCTTGGCTGGCTGCTGTATTATTACTGCAACTGTAAATGCCACATGTGGGAGGGCTGGAGAGTGTGTTTGGAAGGCTGGCTGTATAATTAGGGAACATTTTCCCAAAGCAGAGTATGCCAGCTGACGTTCAAGTGGCAATAAAAAGTGGCTGGTTGTTGTTTTGTTGTTTGTTTTTGTTTTTTTTTCCTCCTTCCTTTGCAACACATTAGCTGTCAATGAAACATTGTTGGATTATTGCTGATTTTAGCTAGTCTGAGGTATTTGCTACAGGACAAACAGCTCAGCAGCTCATCCGTCCATCCATCCATCCATCCATCCATCCATCCATCCATCCATCCATCCATCCATCCATCCATCCCCTGTAGAATCACAGAATAGGTTGGGTTGGAAGGGACCTTAAAGATCACCTCATTTCACCACTCTGCCATGGGCAGGGACATCTTCCACTACCCCAGGTTGCTCCAAGCCCTGTCCAACCTGGCCTTGGACACTTCCAGGGATGGGGCAGCCACAGCTTCTCTGGACAACCCATGCCAGAGCCTCCCCAGCCTCACAGTGAAGATTTTTTTCCAAATTTCTAGTCCAAGTCTCCCCTCTTTTAGCTTTAAGCCATGTCCTATTTAAAACCCTGTCCTATCTGCCCATGTAAAAGGTCACTGTCCAATTTTATAAACTCCAATCCAGGCCTCCGTTTGGCTACAACTGCTCAGTGTGTGGGGCTGAGCAGCCACTTCCACCACTGTTTATGGCATGAGCCAAACCTTCCTTCAGGAAAACACACTCAGGAGTTTAGTGAATAATGATGAGGTCTTAAAAATGTCATTTCTCTGTCTTTCATTTGCCCTCAGTTTTCTGGCCTCCATTTTCAAGCTCCTTCCTCATCCACCCCATTGCAGAAAGTTCTCTGGAGGTGTTTTCTGCTTGGCTGGAAGCTCAGAGAGCATCATTGCTTCTCCTACCATTGGGTGACTCCTGACAGTGGGGCTTTAAGTCAGTTATTAAATAACGTAGAGTGCTCTGTCTTTGCTCTTGACACGGCATTAAGAACATTAAACTGCTTGGAAACAATTAGATGGTAAATAAGCTTGTTCAGTAATTATGCACAAACTGCTCTGGATATATCCAGATGTTCCTGCTTTGTCAGGCTTCCCTTCTGTAGTGTAGGACTGGGAGGTCACCTGATAATTATCAAAGTTGTTAGAACATGTATTACCTGCTGCTTCTCCACCTTCAAGATGTGTGATCAGATCAGGAGAATCACTCAGAAAATGCAGCTGAACAGCAGTTTTTGGTGTCTATTAGTTATCAGAAAGGGTGTATAAATCAGAAATGTCCTTACTGACATTTTATTTTGCTTTTCAGTAGTGGAGGCGCCTGCAAAAATTATACAGCAATAGAAAATTTGGCTCTTTGTGTTTCATCTGATGCCTCTTAATGCCTGTAAAAATCTCTCTAAAAGCAGGGAAGAGAGAGAAGAGGGAGTTCAGAATTTTGGGAGAAGGAATGCATAAAATGCAGACAGAAAGGAGGCTGAAATATGAACATATGAGACACTCCAGGGAGTCCCTGAGGTAGCTCAGGAAGGCTACGGATCCTGTTTAGTTTGTGAAGTTAATTGAAAAAGGAAAGAAGTTTATATTCTGTGCTATTCCTGCACTGTTCTGTGCTTAGCAAAATATGTTAAAAAAAAAAAAAAGAAAGAAAAAGACATGGAAACCCAAACCTCTCCATTCCATTTGGTTTTAGGCCTTGGCCAAGAGCTCTGGAAACTGCCCTGGTCCCTGTGGGCTGTGTGTGCTCCATCATGGAGCATCTCCCTGTTCCAGCAGGAGGGACACTCCTCACAGAATGCCAGCAGGGGAAACACTGTGCTGGAAGCTCAGGACAAAGGAATGATTCAAAAGGGCAGCAGGAGAAGGCAGCTGACGGTGTGGAGACACTTGCTGTGTCTCTCCTGCCTGTGGCTGACGTGTCGAGGAGCAGGAGCAGCCCAAGGATGAGGAGCAGGCTGTTCCCACGTCAGGCAGGAAGTGCAGGAAATCCCATGAGCAAGTCTGTGCTTTGTAATGGTTTCCAGATGACATCCCATCCCAAATGTGCCGTGGTTGTCTGGATATGCGCTCACACATCGAGGAGCTTCTACAGAAAATCAGAGGATCTCCTCTAAAGTCATACCTTGGCCTGAACCACGGGCCTTGGATGTAAAGAACCATGTGGTGGGTTTGGCTTTCCCTCCACCAAGGCACATTCATGCTCAACCTGTGGAAAATGTGCTTCCGTTGATTGCATAGAATTCATATTTTTGGCAAACAAGCTCAATCCAAGCTGCAGAATCTACTGGGATTTCCAAAAATCTTTACTCGAGTGCTCTCATCAAAGGTTGTTTACACTAAGTTGAGGTGGGAGATGAAGCCATGTCCTGCCCTGGGCTTGATCTGGCTCAAGAACAAATGGTCAGTGTTCTTGCTGGAGAATGGTCATTCGTGGAGCTCACTGCTACCAAAATGTAGGGTGAAGGGACAGATTTTTGCAGATTATAAAAGTATTTAGGATGGTCACAACTCCAGCTGCGGGTGGGAGTGATAAGAGCTCAGTTGGCTCCTTTGTGCCATGTTAAACCAGATTTCCAGGCAGGCAGGGCTGTTCATGTGGGGAGGGAAGGGGACACACCTGAGGTGCTGCTAAATGCTGCCTGCTGCCATCCCTGCAGCCGCCACGCCATGAGGTACCAACTGCAAAAGGCCAAATGCACATCTCAGAGTCCTCATGTGCCAGTTACCTTTCTGACAATTACATGTGGATTTAATTAGCTTGCTAAACACTACCTATTACAGCATCTCCAGCCTGCTGGAGGGATTTCCAGTAGGAAATGTGAGCTGGGAAATGCTGACAAGTCTCAGATCCCCGGGGGCTCTCAGGGATTCATGCAGACGAGGTGCAATAAGGGCAGCCTGGAGCACTCCTCCTTGGCTGTGTGCAGCTGCATCTCCTTGGAGCAAGGATGGGCCCCCAGGTGGATTGGTGGTGGGATTTGCCTGGGGATGAATGCCTGGCACCTTTCTGGTGCTGTGCAGGGGGAGAAAAAGACAGAGCAGGAGATTATCTTGGGGCAACCCAGCAACACTTGCCTTCTCTGAAGAGCTTTGGCATGGTATTTTCCTGTAGTTTCTTTATAAATTGTAATTTGAGCTTGAAGGTGACAGGGTAATCCCCTCCAGGAGTGTATTTGAGAGAATGCTGCACCAGATGGTGGAAATGCCCAGGATGGATTTATTCTCAGTGGTCTTCCTGCCCTGCAGTGTCTCCCTGGAAGTATTTACTGCTTCATTTTTGACCTTGCACTTTCCAGGAACTCATCAGGTGGGAGTGGTGAAAGAAAGGGAAAGGGGGTAATGATCAGAGAGGGTTTTCATGATGGTTCCTGGGGTGCACCTTTGATATCTGACCTGGTCCCACTAAGCTCAGCTCTAAGCTTAATGGCTCCTAGGAGTGACCCCACAAGCTCAGAGACTGATTCCATGGCTCGTGTGCCCTCCTGCCACACATCTCCTGCAGGTCAACTCTCTGGGTCCCCAGACAGTTCAGGGACTAAACACAAAGGTGCAGCCAGGTGCCAGCATGGTTGGCTCCCTGCTGGAACATGCTGAGGACTCTTTCCAGTCTTGGAAACCTCTCCTACTGATTTTCCAGCCACCTCTGGGAAAGACAGCTCTCCCAGAGAGCTGCTTAACTCCAGAAGCTGTGTGCTGAGAGAAGCAGCTGCATCATTGAGAGAGAAAAAGCCAGGCTGATGCTGGGATGGAGGAGGATGCCTTGAAGGCACCTTCATTTGTTTCACAATGCTGCTGATGCCAGCTGGGAATTACAGTGCCAGCTGGGACTTCCTTCCTGCAACCCTCCTGGTACACAGGAGATGCTGGCTCCTCCTCTGGGGCTTGTTCTCTTTTCTGATGAAGTTTTTCTGCTCTCCACACCTGGGTGTTGACTGCAGATCAACTCTGGGTACTCTTTGGTTGTGGTGTGGAAAAGATGCTCTAAATCACCATCTCCAGCTTCCCCTGTCCAGGATATATCTGAGATTGGGGCACAAGCCAGGGATGTCCCTGGATCCCTCAGGGAATCTCTGTTGTCAAGCCATGCTCCAGAGTTTATCCCTTCGTCCAAAGGGCCACTCTCCCTGTATTTAAGAGCTGAGGGACTGACAGTTAGCAGAATGAAAAAAAAGGAAAAATAAGGAAAATCTTGATGGAATTGCATTAAAGCTTTGGGATGTAGATGATTTTTCTGTCTAATGATTACATTGTACAAATGTGTAATTACAGTGTTGGTATCAGCATCGATATTAATATTGCAAATCACATCTCATTGGTTTTAAAACTGTGACATTAGCGCAAGGAGAGCTGGTGGGGAAGACATTTTACTTTCCCTATATGGTAATTTTCTTGAGAGAAAGATGACTTAGCAGAGAGTCAGAACAGGAGGGAAAGGGGGATTGCAGCCCTCCCATGGCATGGCTGTGGTCCTTGTGGGTCCATCCTGTTTTCACATGCTCTGTCTCCAGATGCCAACCCACATCCCATGTGCAGCAGGGGTAACTCCACAGCTCCCCACAGATAAACACAGTAATCTGATTTATCACGGCCCTTCTATGGCCTCAGCAGCCCCTCTGCACCTTTTTTACAGGTTCTGCTCACACTGATCCAAACCCCTCAGACAGATGCCATTTTGAGAGCAAAACCTTCCATGGAATCCTGCTTCCACTGAGGCTCCAAAGAAATATCTTCTCTGTGTTCTGCTGTTTTAAAGAGCACGTGAAGCTTTTGGCTTTGGTTCAATGCCAGACTAAAGGTCTTCTACCTTATAAACTACCAGAGCTAGAAAGATTTGCTCTGTAAATGGCTCCACATGCATATGCACTCACTCTATATACATTATGGATTTGCTTATGTCATGGAGCACTTCAAATACCCCTTAATAAAATAATAGACCCCAAGGTAGCTATATATACTGGCAAGAAAGTTGTTCTGTGCTTTGGAGCCATGGAAAAATTGGAGCTCCTAAAGATTTCTTCTTTTTCCTACGGTTTCCACTGTGACTATTTAAAACTGCAGGACATCCTGGATCCTATTGCATGAAGGGGTGCAGCCGTGGTCCTCTGAACCTGACAGAAGCAGAAATGGAAATTGCTTCAAGAGAATGTGGGATGTGCTGCTTGTCTCCAGGTGAGCCTGGATCAGGCTGACCTAGAGACAGAGGCCACACAAAGTTAAAAGGATAAAGGAAGATACATTTAATGCAGGGCCTTCAGGTACATGAAGGGCAGAGGAAGCCTCCCCAAGGGGCTTTATTACACCCAATATGGATGATGGTCACGAGTTTTTCAGACAGATATAAATTTGGTCAATTTGCATAATCAGGGTTAATTCTCCAATTACAGCCTCAGGTAATGAAGTTACATTCCCCCACTTTGGCCTTGGAGATCAATGAGCTGCAGTGGGAAGGTCTCTGATGCTCAGAGAGAAATTGCTTCTGAGCTTTGTTTCCAAGAGCTGAGACTTGAGATGTGGCTGGCAGGGTCACGGATTCCTGGCAGGAAGCTGTTGGTGCTGGCCAGAGAGGCCTGTCCAGCTGGGAGTGACCGCCCCAGAGAATCCTTTGCTTTGCAACTCACAGCCCCTGACACCTGATGGGGGATGCAGATGAGCTGGAAGGATGCTTTTCCATGAGGCTTTGCTGGCTGCACCCCAAACACCAGGCTACAAGGTGGGATTGCTGAAATCCCAAAAGACTCAGGGCTCCGGACTGTTCCTTGGCTCCCTAGGAATCTCCTAGGGGAGCTCACCTGGCTCCCAGTGGCACCCAGGGAACCGAGTGAGCAAATAAAAGTTTGCTTTCTGGTTATTTAACACCAGTCTATCCCCAGATGGCTTTAGGGGTAGGATCCTTATAGATCCTTCCCATGAGGCTGGACAACAAGGGTAGTGTCTCAGAAACCCTTTGCCCAAGATGTCCAACCTTTTTTTCTCTCCTGGCTGGAACCAGACAATAAATTTGTGGCTAGTTCTGCCCCAACAACAGCAAACAAAGATTGACTGCCAAGCTGGGAGCACCTTTCTGCTCCGAATTTAGCTTTCAATTCTCCCTTAATTTATTATTTGCAGTTAATTTAATCCATATTGACCTGCCTCAAAGAGAAAAAAGCTCTAGATTTGGTGAAAAATAATCTATTTTTAATTATTTCTGATGTAGAACACTAGCCCATAAATAAATTCCACTGCTACCCAGTGGTTTTTTTGCTGTCAGAACTGTCTTGCTGGAATCAATAAACAGTTGATTAAAAACCTTGTTATTTAATATATTCAGTAACCCTAATCTATTCATTAGAAACTTAATCACTTTCATGTCACCAGCTGCTGTGATGGAGAAAAGAGCTGTAGCTAATTATTAGCAATTTTACAAAGCTAATATTGAATTTCTAATGGGTCCTCTGTGGCCTCTATTTCAAGCACTTTGTATATCCCACAAACATGTGTTCTGGCTCTGGGCAGGGCCAAGCACCTCAGGTTTCCAACCTTGTGGATAAACTTGGGGCCTGGCAACGAACTCTGGTTATTTGGTGAGAGGAACACGAGTGCAGGGGGCTGGGCCCTGGCCAGGTCACACACACTGACCACGGGACAGGCAGCTGCTGGCCATGGCAGTGTGCCTTAGTCTGAAAGACAGATATGTGCTGGGGAAGGAAGAAACCTCCCTTGGAATGGAGGATGTAAACCCCCTCCCTGTTCGTGACTGTCATTTTGAAATTGCTGCCAGGCAAGGATATGAGGGTGGGAATAACAGTTCTTTACCAGTACGTGTAACAGGGCAAACAAACAACAACTGTGGCATTAACAACAAACAGAACCAGGAAACTTGTGACAGCCTTCTTGGCCGAGATGGGAAGGGAGGAAGGAGAGGCTTTGCTTCCCAAAACCCTGGGGCAGTCTGATCCTGGTGCCCCTGCAGGACTCTGAGGAGCACCAAGAGAATGGCAGGAATGAACAGAAATCCCGGGCTGGTGGATGAGATGTATCAGAAGCTCTGTGGTGGTAGCTGGAACAGGGATGAGCAGGAATCCCAGGCTGGTGGATGAGATGTATCACAAGCTCCCCAGGGTAGCTGGGAGGGCAGGGGTGTCCCGGCAGGGCAGGGGTGTCCCGGCAGGGCAGGGGGTGCGGGGTTACAGCGTAGCAAAGCCCCGGAGCAGCGCCGGAGAAGCGGCGGGGGCGGGACAGCGGCTCCAGCAGGGCAGGAAAAGGCAAACTCAGGATTCCTGGAGACACGAGCAGATGGTGGTAGATCCCTAGGACTGGGCTCCAGTGATGAGAATGAATTCCCCTCACAGTCAGCAAAAGCTTGGCCCTGCTCCTTCCGATGCTGAGGATGAGAGAAAACAGCTGCCCTGTCCTTTACCTGCGCCCAAAACTCGTGGAATCTTCCCTCTCCCAGAGAAACTCCCAGAGACAAAAGAAGTGTAGCCAGGTGCTACACTCCTCTCCCTTGGCCACTTCTTTTGTTTTTGCTTAAGTGCTCATTTCTAATAATAATTTGATGTCTTTTGCTTTCCTCTTCCTGCCCTGTTTTGCTGCCAGATAACTGATGGTGCAAGCTCTTGGATTCAGTTCAACAGGGAAAGCAACAGCACAGGACTGAAGGTGTCCAAAGAGCCTCAAAGCAGATACAGAGGGAAGAGAATCCAGTGGTGTCTTTCTGTTGTCCCCAGCCTTGAGCTCTGCACAAGGAATATCTCCATCCCATCAGCTCCCTCACTGAGGTGCTCAGGTCTGCAAGCTGCCTGTGTACAGGTTTTTGGGGATGGAACTAGAGGCATTCTCTCTCCCCTGCAGAGGTCCTTCAAACAGCCTTAAAGGTAGAGAAAGGCCCGAAATGTGCTGTGTCTGGACACTGGGGTTGTAGCACCTTGAAAACCTGCAGAGCTGCCTCCACAGTTCTCTGGGAGCAGCTACCCTTGAGGTGTGCACCCAGCAGAGAGCAGAGGGTCCTGTTTTCCCTTGTGGGCCATCAAAAGCAACAGCAGCACCTTGTGGAATCCCCTGTGCCATTAGCAGCAGTCTGTGCTCAGGCTAAGGGGGCCTCATGACAATCCTCCTTCAGAAGGGTGTTGCTGAGAGGGGGCTGAACACAAACTCTTCCTCCCTTGGGCTTCATCTCGCTGCCTTGGGGGGGAATTTGCCAGATGGAAGGGAACAGATACACAAACATACATGTAAACTCTTCCAGAATGGCTTCATAGCCTCATTTTCAAAAATATGTGATCAAGCTTGTTTTATGGCCTTGGTGAACTTCTGGTGGCATCTGGCTGAGCTAAATATTGTACTTAATAGTCCAAGACAGCAGTGACTGCAGAGCTGGCTGCGTTTCATGTGTGTTTTTACAAATGTGCTGTAGCAATTCCATGGAAATTACCATAGAGCCTTAACAACAAAACGGGATTGGAGAACAAAGAGAAATATCTCTTGGCCTCTCTGCTGTTTGTGTGGGTTTCAATTGGTGTATCTGCCTGTGGCCCTCGTGCACAGCACTCTCTCTGCTACTCTTGTCTGTCAGTATTGCCAGGTTTTACATCCCAAAACCTCCAACCTCCCAGAAGGTTTTTTCCTTGTGTATCAGATATTAGTCAGAGGTTAGCATTGGCAAGAGGTGTAACCTGGACTCTTGTAAGTTAGAGTGAAATATGGGGCTTTTGCCCTATTGTGTAACATTGTGATCTATGAAGTTACACAATAGTAACACTGAAAAAGTATTTAGAGGATAGAATTTGCCAGCTTGCCAAACAGACTGTTTAGTGAGGATGTTTTTGATTTCAGAGGTTTGAAGGAACCTCTTTGTCAGTCCTTGGCACAGTGTCTCTGTCAGGGAGCCCAGGGCTCCAGGAGTCTGTCTCCAGTACCCAGCAGCTCTCCCTGGACTACAACTCTGCTCTGTTAAGTAGAGAATTTCAATTTTCATTTTCCCTTGACTCTGAATGAAACAAAGAAAAGGAATGTCAACATTGTCCAGAAAACGAAACTGCTTCCTGCAACAACTCCAAGGAGCGTGGTGTGATGCAAGATCTGCCCTGAGTGTGAAATGTTGCGCCCAGTTCAGCTGCAGCAGAGCTGGGGCTCAGGGCTGCCTCCTGGGCTATTGGCAGCAGCTGCAGGGCACAGGGCCAGCCTGTCGCTCTGTTTGCAGGGTGCCTGGGCTGCTGACACAGGCACCTTGCTCCTTGTGGCATGCCCCACGTCAAGAACAGCTGGATCACTTCTCCTGAGCTCCTGCAGGGTGGTGGCTGCAGGCGTGGGAATGGGGAAGGGCACACTGACCCACCCAGCAGGGGCTGGGCAGGCCCTGCTCTGCCTCCCGGTGATTTCTGCAAGGGACATAAAGTTCTTCTGAGGATGTCTGGAAATGCTCTGTGGTGTGATGCAGGGAACATGCCAGTGTCACCAGCTGGTCCCAGATTCCCCCTGATGTTTTCCTCAAGCAGTGAGTGCCTCTGGTGGCTCTGGGCAGTGGGGACAGTGGCAGCAGTGCTCCCTGCCCAGGGAGGTGGGCTCTCTTGGCTGCCACAGACCAATGACACATGCAGAGAAGCACAGATCCTATTCAGTCGTGTGCTGGCAGCTGTCCCAGATTCCAGTGAGCCCAAAGCTGAGGAGGAGCAATCAGAGGAGGTTTTGAGGTGTGCACCCACACCCCACGTGCAATTAATTGCACCTGGCCTAGATCATCAGTTCATGTAAATGGGCAAAGCTCCATACCAATCTTCTGAGTCTTTGCATCTGCAGATGATGTATTATTGAATTATGCTTGATTAGCTATTTTTCTGTTGCTTAACAGAAAGCAAATCTCAGCATAAATGAGATTAGTATGTGCCCTCCATGTACGCCAGCTCTTGCTCCCAAGAATTTAACATTCTTAATAGAATGATTTTTTTTAAAGAGAGGTGGAGGGGGGGTGGAAGAGTCTTTGAGGCTCGTCTTTCATTTGCCAGATTATCTGAACATTAAATTAAGCAAGTATGGAAATTCAAAATATAGCTGCTCTATAACATGTGCTGACACTGGCATAACAATGTTGGTAATCCCCCTTGACAGCCATTACAGCTTAATGCTGGAAGAAAATGAACTACTTATTTTCTTTACACCACATACACAGCGTCTCCAAATCTTCGCCTGTCTTCCAGCCAAGATGACTCCCTGAATTAATCTCTCCCAGGTACCAGCTGTGTTTGTCTCATCCTGCTGAGCAGTAACTGATGGCTTTTGAGGCTGTGTCATCCTGACAGCTCCGAAAATCCCCAGCTGCTCCTGAGGACTTCACTGCACTGGGATTTTCCCCTGTGATGGAGGTCCTCAGACATTCTGAACTTGGGTCATGCCAGGGGCACCCCTCACAGCTTGTAGGGTCTTGTCCTGTTGTCTTTGTGTTGTGCTTTGTCTCAGTGCAGCTGAGGGAGGTGTGGGATCCATAGTCGTGAAGCTTGTGGTGTATTAGGTGAGGATGAGTTCCCCTTCCGCCTGTTTTAAAGTTGTTCCCTTCAGGAAGCACCAGGATTTGGTCTTTGAATGATGCAAATCTGCAGCCTGACAGTGAAAGCATCAAGTTTTCCTCCGCTTTGAAGGGATTGTTGAAGACAATTTATGCTTATTGGAGGTGGCAAATGAGCCTGTTGCTTGTGCTGAAATTTGTGTCCTTGTCCATCTTTTCTTTAATAAGAACAACTGTTCTGACTTCAAGCATCACCTTGTCCTCAGTGCCTGTGGGAAAGATTAGGGGACTTGCCTCGGAGGCCTCTTTTGGGATTATAAGGACAGTTAAGTTCTTTTTTTTTGCCAGGTCTCTGGATCCCAGCAGATCCTTGGCCCATCAGAATGATCTGGGAATGCCTGGGAACTCCTGTTAGAAAAGGAACAGGCCACAGAGAGCTCACTGGAGAGTTTTAAGGGCCTGTAGGAACAAGTGGTTGTGGATGCAGGGATGCAGGGACTTTCAGATGTGCTTTTGTGAAAGGAGGTGCTAAATTCCACCAAAGTCCAACTTAAATTCCACCAAAGTCCAATATTTGGTACCAGAAGAGGTTTTTATTGAAAGGCTATCTTTGGGAGTAGAGGGAGTCACATCAGCTTAAATGGCCCTGATCTCAGGTAGTGCAAACCAGTTTCCCTCCTCTGAATAAACTGGAGTCATGGTGATGTGGATGAGGACTCACCTCCTCATCATCAGGTGCATTTTGCAGCTAATTCATGACGAGAAGAGAATTTCAGATCATTGTGCTGTGAGTGGAAATTGGAGCAGCTGGCTTGTAAAAAAATGTGAAATGGCAGCGACACACCAGGCTGTGCTTCAGAGCATGTGACTGAGAAGGTGATTGCTCTCGTTAATAATGAGCCACTAAATTGGATGCAATTGCAATAGCTCATCATTGGTATAGAAATATTATGCTTTATAGGTACATTACTGGGCTGTATTTTATAAGGCTGTTAAACTCACGCACTTTCCCTTGCAGTAAATGTCAGCGAGGTTACAATAAAATTTAATACAATATTATTAAAGCTGAAGTGCATCAGTATGGAATGATCATGTATGCACACTAAAAAAAATCTTTATTATTGCTTCCTTAACCTTCTTAAGGAGCTGCTTGTTTTAAAGTACAGTGATGAAAAGGATCAAAGTTTGGAGGTCTCTTTGTCCACCCAAAGGTTCATTAGAATTTTCGGCGTAGATGGGAATTTTGTGACACATTAGTTCAAGTAAATTAAACATTTAAATTTCCAGCTCTGCCAGGAAAATTTCAATACAGCTGCAGATTATAATACAGGTGGTGAGGTCTCCTCACATTCACCTTAGTTTTCATGGGGTGGAACCGATTGGCAGATTGTTGGTCTCCAAAGGAGCCAGGCGTGCCCTTGCCTGTGCACATCTCAGAGGGGTGGAACACCTAACAAGCCTTGAGGGTCTTCCATTACCATGACAATGCCCATGGCCTGCCCCTTGTGAGGAAATCAATAGGCTGTGGGGCTCCCCAAACAATTTCCATGACCTCTCAAGGTTGCCAAAAGCAAGGTCAAGTAGCAAAGATCAAAGGCCCTGTGGAAACAGGCATCCCCTCCCTGACCTGCTGGCTTGGGACTTGGCTCAGTCTTACCTTGAATTATTTTCTTTTAAGAAACTGGTGGCATTTGCATACACTCCAGCCAGAAGAAATCGGAATTAATCCTAGTGAAGTCTGAGGCATTATCTGCTGTTTGATTAGATTGTGAGTACCATTTTGGGATGGTTTTCATGGGTGAAACAGCCTGCAGAGCTGAACAGCAGCCCAGGGAGATGGTTCTGTTTGGGTTTTGTGCAGAGGAAGAGTGTTGGGGCTCAGCTGTGTACCGTGGAGGAATTATCAGTCCTTAGAGCTATTGTTGGTGCTTGCAACCCTCATCACTACTTAGGGAAAGAGCAAAATAGACCTTGACTACACGAGTTTTAGAGTTAACTTCTTCAGACTTGTCTGGAATGAGTGGCTGATGTAAAAAAATGTGGTTCAGACACAGTGTCTTATCAATAATCTCCAGCTTCCCAAGGGAGCTCCAGAAATCACCTTCTGCATGAGATACACCAGCTCAGTCAGCCTGAAGTGTGTGTTCTCTGCATGCACCTTCTAATTCCACACTCTCAGCCTTGCAAATTGCTTCTTGTTTTCCTTTGTCATGAAAAGGATTTGGATTCTTGTCAAAATATTTTGGTGCTTCAGAGCTTCCCAGCAGAGGGTGGATTTTAGGCAAGTGGGTACTTGATGCTTCCCACAAAGCTGGTCCTAGCAGGGGTCTGGAAGCAGCAGAGATCTGGAAATGCAATTTGGGTTCATGGTCTCCTTTTCCTTTCCAAGTAGCAGCTCCTGAAAGTGGAAGTTGCCTCAGATGGATTAGGTTCCCCTCTCTGCCACTTGTGCTGCTGACCACACTTCTAAATCACAGTTTTAAGAGCCTGTGTCAGAGATTTCATCTCTGAAAATGTATGAGGAGCTGCTGCCTGTTGTGCAGGCGTGGTTTTGTGACAGCCCCACTGCAGATCCTCGTGTCTGGGATCTGCTGTACCCCCACAGCCATGCACGATGTGGAGACTGCTGAACAGGGAAAAAAACAGGGCAGGGTTCAAAGGAGGGTGAAGAGACCTGCAGGGGCACTGTGAATGCAGTGGGCAGGGGATGGGATGGGAGGAAAAGCAGGAGGAACAGTGTAGTGCTAGTTCCATGCCTGAAGTGTTTTAGTTCTCTGAAATTCTTTTTCCAAGGAATTTTCTGTAAACAGAAGAAATGTTTTTGTAACTATAACTTTGTTATTCATTCCTTTACCTAGGAGGGACTTCTTCTCGATGTCCCTCTGGTCTGACCAATGTGATTGAAAAGATTTGCCTTTGTTTCACCATCAAATTGGTCTGTGTAAAATAGTATAAAAGGGAGACACATCCCAAAAGTAAAGGAGTCATTTTCAGCCTTCTAAATCTCAGAGTCTGTGTCGTTGTGGTGTAAAACAGCGTCAGAACTGGCTTACCTCAGCGACAGCTTTGGGTGCCACGTGTCACTCCAAGCAGTGCATCTCAGGTGACACAAACAGGCACACAAAACCTGCTCTCTCTAGCAAGATGAAGGCTTCTCCTGCCTTTTTCCTTTCAGGTTTTTCCTTTCAGGTTTTGCAGTGCAAAGCTCCAGGGGTGTAGCTCTGTGTTGTTGCTCCCTGCCTGTGCATGGGATAGAGACTCTTGAGGAATTTCTTTGAAGGCCAGTCCAGGTCTGGACATCCCCCACAGTCTGATCAGTTCTGCAGCTCACAGACCTTGTGCTGGTGGTGACCTTTTCTGTGTGGTGGTAGGGTAGGGTAGGGTAGGGAAGGGTAGGGTAGGGAAGGAGGGGTAGGAGGGGTATGGGAAAGGGCCACTCATACAAAATTAAAACTTTTGGTTTTCCCCTCCACCTTTCTTGCAGAGTTATGGAAAGGAAAGGGTTATAATGGTCCTCTGAAAAGGGTTAGAGAAAAAATTTACATGGTGTGCTAGTTTTGCATTGATTGACATTTAGTGAAAAGGGAAGAAGGAAATGATTTTCTAAGAGAAGTTTCTGGCAGATTTTAGAGGTGGTCAGCTGACCTAAGTCCCAGGTTTTGTCTCTGTATGTGGTCAGCGGGAAAGAAAAAAAGGTTGTGGGGGGAGGAGAAGTTGTTCAAGTTTTATTCTGATTCTCATTCCTTTTTTCTCTTTCTTGTAGTTTTGTTAATAAAGCTTTCTTTATACCCTTAAAAGTTTGAACCTGTTTTGCTCTTCTCCTGATCTTATCTCACAGCAGAAACAGAGTAAATAATTCTAGTGGGCGCTCAACCCACCACACGCGGGATAAAGCCCAAAAATCTTGTTTTAAGTGGACGTAGATCGTATTGCAACATTTCCCTTTCTCACCTTGCTTGCTTGCTCTCTCTGCTCTGCCTTCCTTCCCCTCGAAGCCCCTACTGTTTCTTTTCACTGCTGCACTCTGGGACCTGAGCAAAGCACAGCCCTTTTCTCCAGGTGTGGACACCCCTTGCAGTGCTGCCCCCTCCATCCTCCCACTGCTCATTTCCTTCTGCAGTGCTCCTCTGCTTTCCCCCCACTGTAATCACTTTCTTGAGGTTTATTTTCATCTCAGTGTCTGATGTGACCAAAGTACATAAGTCTGTATCTATTGATTTCTGACAGCAGAGTCTGCTTGTTCTCCAGTAATATTTCTAGCATCAGCATTCATCTTCCTTTCAATCTAAAAGATATGTCAGGACCACATCACTAAGGCTTCAGTTTTTTCTCCCCGTCAGCAGCATTCTTTCCCCATGATTCATATCCCTAAATTGCTAAGGGAAAAATTAAACTTTTCATCAAACCCTTAAATATTTCGAGACTCCACAGTTATTCCACATTTTCAGGAGGGAGGCCACAGCTATGGAAGCTGTTCCTAATGATCTCTGGATTTTTTGGGAACGGCCTCTTTGGTCTGGTGTCTGTGGTCTCATATAATCAAAGTCATCAGTTCCTCTAATATATTGACAGCTTGCATCCACATGCACACACACCTGTTTTCACCATGCTTGAGGGTAGACCATACTCATCAAGAGCATTTTTTTTCTCTCTTTTTTTTTTTTTTTTTGGACACTAACACTGCTACTCCTGAGGGCTGTAGCAATGAGCTATGGCTGTCATTGCTGTGTATGATGTAGGTTAATAGGTGTCTGCCAGGGCAATCACCAGCTGCTTCCACTTTATCCAGGGTTGCTGTAGGATAAATTTGCTGTACACGCTGCAGAGGCTCAGTGGCAGAATGTGTGTGTCACTTCTACCCAGCACAAACCCACTTGTTCACTGCTGCTCCTCCTGGGAATGGGTTCCTGTTTATGATAAAATCACAGTGAATTTGGTGAGATGCTCTGGAGTTCCTTTATCTAATGACAGAGAAGGATGTGCTGGATGCTTTGAGCAGCCTGTAAAAAGCACAACCAATGGCTGCTGAAACTCTGTTTTGTCAGTGATGTGAAGGATGGTTTTAATTTCCCCATAGGTGTCTTTTTCATCTCAGGAACCAGCTGATGGTGGCATTAATTTTGCTTCCATCATTTACTTCACATGTCTTGAATTATACTTGACCATCAGAGGGATGCTGTGATGGTTACAACACTTGGTGTGCCTCTTCCCTTGAACAGAATTTCATTGAATTGGCTGATTACCAGGCATCAATATATCTTTCCAGATTTTTCACGTGAGAGCAATGCCAGGATTGCTGATCACTTTGAACAGTCCTACTGATTTTCCTTGGTGCTTTCCAAGGGATCATGACCAAACTCCATCCAGCTGACGTGTCTGTCTCAAAGAGCTCTATTTTGGGGTGGGTTTTCTAAATGCACCTATTACTTCAGGGGTGTTTCAGGTGATGTTTGATTCCTGCACAATCAGTAAAGTCTGTATTTTTATTTATATTTTACTGCTTGCAGGGAATATTTGCAGCGAGGAATCTGAGAGCTATGAAAAAACACCTGGTAAAACAGAAGGAATGGAAGCAGTGGGAAATGTCTCCCTCATTGCCAGGTACCAGAGCAGATCACAGATAAAAATGACCCACTTCAAAGTGTTCCTTTAGGCTTGAAGCTATAACACATTTTGGTGCTGGGCAGGTTCATCGTGATCAGAAGAATACAGCTTCACTTCTGAAGGTGCTGGACTAAATTTTGAAGGAATTATAGTGCTTGGTGGGAAAGGAACAAACCATTCTAGACTGTTCTGCTGGAGCTGGCATTTGGAAGGTGAAGATGAAAGGACATTTGCTGTTACATCCAGGCCATTGGAAGAACATGACAGACGTGTAGCTTATGTAGTGATGTAAAAATTGGGTTCAATTTGTTGGATGTTGGGAACGAGAGACAGTTTCATTTATCATCTGACATCACTTGGGGAGAATCCAGCCTGTGGGAGAATCACCACAATCTACCCTGGAGGGATTCCAGTCCCTGTGGTCATCATGCAGGTTTTATGTCCCTTTGACAGCAGGCAGGTGGTCAACAAGTACTTCAGTGACATGAAGAAGTGTTTGGTAGTGAAATTGTCCAGCAGTTTTTCTTAACTGGGAAATTAATAGTGGAGCTGAAAGGATAAACTCTCTTAAAAAGGTAATGGCAAATAGTAATCTTCATAAAATGGTTTGGTGGAAGGTGCCCATGGCAGCAGGTCGGAATGAGATGAGCTTTAAGGTCTCTTCCAACCCAATCCAAATTCTGGGATTCTGTTGTAGAAATGGGTTGTGTTGGTTTTCCTGGCTTCCACCTGCTTGCTCTGAATACCCAGGTCTGTAGCCTGTGATCTTATAACAAAGGACTGTGATGCCTAAAGATTTTTTAGTTTTTTGTATATTTTTAATATATTTGTGTAGCTTCTGGTATTTTTTGTGCCCTCTCTCACAGTTTAACAAACACATACTAACACATTCTTGAAATTCTGTTTAGTCGTATTCTTAAGAAGAGAATTCCTGACAAGGACATCTTATTTTCTACCAGAACCTAAGACATAACAAATAAATAGGGCAAAGAAGCCCCTGGAGCTGCTCCAAGGGTTACTGGGATAACTGATTCTCTATTGGATGTACTAGCTAGGTATACTAATTAATTAACCTCATAAAAATTATAGAAATCCTTCATCATGTGTGCCCAATGCTGTATCTTGTGCACCTGAAAGCTTTCATTGAAGAATTGCTTTTTTATTTTAACACTTTAACTCTGTGACAGGGTTGTTGGTTTTTTTTTTTCTTTTGTTATTAGGAAACAACTGGGCCAACTGAGCTGACTGTCCTCTGGGGACCAAATGTTTGGGACCAAAGTCTTTCCAAAGTGCAAGTTGTGCACTTTGGTGCACTTTGGAAAGACTTTGGTCATGATTTCAGCCCCAAAAAAGCAGCTCAGGCTAGGGCCACTGCCCAAGGCTTGTGCTACTGCCACACTGCCTAGAGCTGGTGTGCTCATGATCATGCTCCAAAATCCAAGTGTCCCTTGATTTCATGTGTTCATTTTTCCACTTCAGGTTGCACCAGGATGACTGGGATGGCTGTGGCAGTGAAGCCAGGAGTGAAGGAGGTGTGCCAGGAAGGGACAGGACACAGAAGCAAGGGCTCAAAGGCAGGGGAAGGTGCACTGGGGCAGTTTCTGTGTGTGCAATCCGAGGTGTTTCTCTTTGCATGCTCCCTCAGCAGCTGCTGCTGACACCTGGCACAGGGTGGCCGTGGGCTTGGGGTCCCTGCTCCTCTTCCCATCCCCATGTGAGCACTAACCCCTGCCAGTCCAGGACAGGGAACATGCAAAACAAGTCACAGATGTTTTGTGTCACCCCTGCTAACGCTGGAAAGAGATTACACCCTGTCCCCACAGAAGGCTGGGGTGACACTGGATGTGAGTGGCTGAGGGAGCTTGTGCAGGTGCTGGGCATGCTTGGTTTGTCTGTAGGTTTTGGGAACCACAGTTTGTTGGGGAAAGTTTCTCCAGAGACATCTTGGGGGTGTCCATTGTCCTGCTTTTGCTCTCCCCAAGCCATGAGGACACAGGGGCAGATTTCCTGGCCAAGAAGGAATCAGCTTTTTGGACAAATGCTGTCTGCAGCACAAACACCCCTGGGCTTCTCCCTGCAAGGTGTAACACCACACATCTATTCCCTGTGTTCCAGCACGTCCACGAAGCTTCAGTCTCTGTTACTCTTTACAAGGGAAGGTTTTATTTCAGATGTGTGTCGAGCTGAGGCTTTGGCTCTTTGTTTCATCCCCTATGATGGATTCCTGAGCCGTGGTGTTACACAGAGCCCAGTGTGGTGCCGCACTGCAGCTCCAGGCTCTTTGCAGGGTCCCCAGAAGGACACTGAGAAATCACCAATCACTCCTTAAGCCCTGCAACAGGCATCTGCAGGGAATATCCACCTCACTGAGGGTAGTCAGTGCCGCAGAGAGGAAATTGTTCCCCTTTATTCATGGGATATGACTGCAGGGTAAATAAAAAGTGAGAGCAAGTTTTAAGTGCTTACACCGAGAGGGTCACAGGGGTCACCTGCATTTGTGAAACGTCCAGCACCTCTTGTCCCCTGTGCTGCCAACAGATGGAAGTCATTTCACTGGGGGGGTGTGAGCTGAGGTCAGTGAGGGAGAGAGGCAGAGCCTGTAAGGAACAGCTCATTAATACCCCTGGAGCTAAAGAACCACCTTTCTGAGCTGTTTTCTTTGTGTTGGTATAAAACACAAAGGCGAGCAGGCAAGCCCGTGGGCTGTAGGAGTTTAAATCAATATGACAAATCCATAATTACATAGCGACTTGTGCAGTGAGAACATCTTGGGCTTATAAGGAAAAACAAACGTCAGCACGAATCTCCAATGTTATATATAAAATCCAGACATATGTAGTCAATCTATATAAATGCAAGTTTGTCTTCTTCTGGATATTGTGTACACGAGTGTTTTTCAAACGTCTCTGCTCTTTCTGCCTAATTCATAAATCATAACAAGAGATACAATAAAAGGAATTAGGTGATCATTAAAGCACTACACTGGATATATATTTCCTTTCCTCTTTCAGTCTGAGGGCTCATTAAAAGCTCACTTGACTCTTGAAGTGTCTTGACACTGAAGATGATGATGAATAGAGCTGCTAAGAGTTGTTAATAATTTGAAATGCATTGTCAGAATCACGTGATGATGCTATAGGAGATTGTTATAGAGGCATTATTTGTGTTTGTTTTATTTGGTTACCCTCTTAATTGACCCAGATTAGAAACAGAGCATGAAGCTGAGCAAGTATTTATTTTCTCTCTAGAAGGACATTTTAATTAAAAAAATGAACTATTAAAAAAAAAAAGAAGTCTGGACAGGTGAAAACTACTGAAATGCCAGCATCCTGGCCATGTTGGTCAGTGTTTAATTCCAAACCCTTGCCAGTCTCCTCTTCTTCTCAGCTGTAAGTGCTTTGCAGGCCAGGGGCAGTCCCTGACATACTGAAACTGAAGAGTTGGCTCAAGTGCTCTGCTGAGTCTGTCCTTCCCCAGTCAGAGCCACTGGTTTGCCCTTGGCATAGGGGGACAGAGGGCTGGACACCCTCCCTCTGCACTGCACTGCTGTCAAGTTCTGTATCACCAAGGGCTGGGCTCTTGTCATGAGTAGCAGCTTGTTTGCTCTCCATCCAAAAATTTCTGCCAATGCTGATGAAGGAACACCCTGTGCTGCTGGGAGGGGATTTTCCTTCATCCCTGTGAGGAGATTCAGCCTTGCAGAGGCATTTTCAAAGGGGTCTGTGGATGGGCTTCGTCTTCCCCCTTTGGACCACTGGAGATTCACCCTGATAAAAATGTTTAATGTATTTGGGAGGTTTTGTCCTGGAGAAAAGCTGGAGTTTTTATCAGGGAGCACAGAAGCACATGCACAATTGCATTCCTGCATGGAGGTGTCTGTGGTTCAACCTCATACACCCCAAAAGAAGTTAAGGATTTTGTCCCTTGAAGTTAGGCTGTGTGTGGGGTCCAGGTCATTAAAACTCCGTGAGGTGCAGGTTCCCAAAGATTCCAGCTGTGTTCATCCATGGGAAGCATGTGCCTAAATCCCCTCTGCTCTGATTTGCAGATTGTGCACTTCAAGTGGCATTTCCAAAATGTAGGGCTGGCCACCCACCTTCAAGCTGTGCTGCCCTCAAAATGCTTCTCTTTCTTTGCCACCCAACTTCTCCTCCTGCAGCAGGGAGGCAGCACCTGCCTCCCCAAATCAGTCAGGTCAGCTCTTCATTTCCCTCCATCCACTCGATGCTCCCAGACAGAGCATCCTGTAAATCATATTTAAAAATCCATTAGTGTAATGTTTCTGGAGTTGATATTAAGTGAGCTTTGGAGGTCCTGCTGGCTCCAAGTTCCCTTGTCTCAGACTAATTTGTAGTATATTTCACCAGGACAGGCATTTTCGTACTGAAGGACCAGCCTTGACCCTTTTCTCTCTATCTTTCTCCTTTTTGTTCTATTATTCATCTGTTTTTAGCTGATGATTGATGCCTTCTGATGTCAATGTGAGATTTTTCTTCTGTTTTCTCACCCACCACTGTGAAAAAAGGAAGAACAGAATAAAAGGGAAATGCAATACATGAGGCAGGTGAAGGCTCCTCCAGCCTTTGCTGGGATGTGCTCCTCAGGCTGGGGGCACAAAGCCTTTGGCAGGTGCAGGATTAGGAGCAGAGGGTCCAAGCTTTTGTTTTCCATGCAGGATGAAACACTGCATTAGCAGGAGCTGCTCCCCTTCTCTGCTCCTGACATTGGGAGGGAGCCAGGGACAGCTGGGGTGCTCCAGGCTGCCTGGAGCAGCAGGGATGTTGTTGAGTAGGTCCTACAACTACATGAAAGCTGATGAGAGTTTATTTAAGCGAAGAAGAGTAATTTAGTAAGGGAGAAAAGGTTTCTCTTTGGTTTCTCAAACGTTTCTCAAAGGTTTGCCCTTTGACACAGAAAATGTGGGGTGTGGAGAGTCTCATAGCCTGGCTGAGAGCAGAGGAAAAGTGTAGGAGAAGGGAATACAGGTGGCCTTGTCCCTGATAAGTAACAGCTCTGTTAATTACCCAATACAGCCTTGCCTCTGATGAGTCATAGCTATATCCAGTAAAGATAAGTGTGATAAAAGGGAGTGGGTTAGCTGGTGAGGGGGGTCATACCTTGAGGAAGAGGGAATGAGAGAATCATGGTGAAGAAGAAGCGTCCTGGGGAGAGAGAATCACAGCTGAGAGGTCAGTCTGGGCCTGCAGTTAGATCCTGTTGTTGGAATNGGCTGATGCAACAGGAAAGTGCCATGGAATCCCAGAACAGTTTGTGTCGGAAGAGACCTGAAAGGTCATCTCATTCCAGTTCCCTTGCAACAAGCAGGGACATCTCCATCTTGCTCAGAGCCTCATCCTCCCTGGTGTTGGCTGTTCCCAGGACACCCACAACCTCTCTGGGGAATCTGTGCCAGTCATACAACAACACTTGGTATTTATTTAAAACTTGGATAGAAGAGTTTCAGAGCAGGTAATGCAGACCTGCTCTCCTGTGCTGCAGGCTAGGAATTCATCAAGGCTTCATGCTGCTAAGAGCAGTCTGCAGGCAGATGGGAATGGGGCTTCCTCCAAATGTGTGCTTTGCTCTCTTGTGGGTGTGAGCAGTTTGGGTCTTCAATTTTAAGATGGATTATCGTCTTCAAAATACTGAGCTGCCCATCAGATACTTGAACTGTGAATCTGAACAGTGCATTCAAGCCTGTTCTTCAGAAGAAATGCCTTTAAAGCAAGCAAGATCTTGGTGGATATTCCTAAGGGGAAGGCTTGTGTTTGTAAAAATGGACTTGCAAGTTAAAATCTCAGTGTTTGCCTCACTGAGTGCACAGATTTAAGGCATTACAGTGGTTCATGTCTTTTATCTTTTTATCCTACCTGATTATTAGGCTCATTATTATTTTCTTAAATACATATGAAAATTGCAGTTTGGTCTGTTGGGTTTCCTGGCTGCCCTTCAGAAAGACATCATTCTTTATTACCCAACTTTTGGGATGAAGGGTGAGCTGAGCACACCTTCTGGCACGCTGGTTTTTAAACGAGAGTGTACCAGAGCAGTCCTGTGGACTGTGGTCCTTGAGGCCCACAACTCCCTTGGACAGTGGAGTGAAATAACAGCTTGCTCCATGTCTGGGCAGTCAGACCCTCACACAGCCCTCTGACACCTCTCATCCCAACCCCACCTCGCTTCTCCTGCTCCGCTGAATTTGAAGTCGCTCCAAAACATGCCAAGAAATGTTAAGAGTGATGCTGTTTGGAATCTGCTGCACAGGGCTGGCAGTAGGAGCCCTGACATCTAAGGAGACTCCCTGGAGAAGGAAAGCTGATAACAGCAGAGTTCACTCCTGGAAGCTGGGCAGACCCAAAGGCCTCTGCTTTTGCTTGGTCTCTGCTGAAGGTGATTGACTTTGAGTGAGCAATTGCTGCTGACTCTGCAACTTGATCCCGGAGTTTATGTTCTGTGTAAGTAACCTTGAGATAGGGATAACTCATAACCTTTACCTGACCCTGGCTGTGCATCTCAAGTGAACAGCAGCTCTTTGTTTGAGGTTTTGGGAGCCATGGGAGGTATATTTAGCTTATAGTCATGAACTGATGCTAAACATATGTGCCCAGACAGCTGCTCCTTCATTTCATCTATGAGTAAGTATTGATTAATGGAAATATAAATTTATACACGTAGTGGATTGTTCTGTGGAATTGGTACCAAACCATCAGTAGGGTGATATTGTCTTTTCAAATAAAATGAAACACTCATTTTGAGGGAAGAAGGACCTTGGGTATTGATGGGTGGGTGAAACAGTGGAGAAAATCAAGTGCAGTCCATGGTCTGGATGCTGTGAAATTGCCAGCAGGAGGACAATTGCAGACTCCTGAAATGTGGATGAGGAATGCTTTGGTGATGACAGGATGTGTCATGCACATTGTGCTCAGCCAGGCTGTGGCAGGAAGCACGTGCTGATGTGGAAAGGGGTGGTTTCAAACCAGCTGGGACCCAGAACCATGTTAGGGGATTAATGAAGGACTGTACAAGTTGTCTCCTTTATCCTGATCTCACACTCTCCCATGGGAAGAATTTTTATAGAGTTCCTTAAATATTCAGTTTCTATTTAATTTGACCTATTCTGAACGTGTGAACAAAGTATTTATGATGCAAAATTAATCTTGAACCTTGGAGATTCTAGGGGAGAGTGACCTTTCTGATAGTAACAGGCTGTGACAAATTCAGTTTCAGGGGCTGCCTGGCACCCTTAGGTATGGGCATGGGCTTCATGGGCAGCCTCAGATGTGACTGGTGGTGTCCTGGACTTCAGCAAGTCCTTGGTGGGTCTTACTCAAACCTCAGGATATTTCATACTGTGGGTAGTAAGAACATCCAGCCCATGCAGGACAGCTTTGCTCTAAATCTCAAGCTTCTTGAAGAGTGTGGGAATCCTGCCTAGATCATGGCAACCCTTCAGTTAAACCTGGGCTGGCTCTGATCAAGCATTCAGATTAAACATTTTGCTCTCAACAAAATGTGGGTTTTTTTCTAATTTGCCGTGTCTGTGATTCAGCACTCACATCCCTCCACTGGGCAGAAAACAGATGGTTTTAAAAAACTCATGGCCTGATGGGGTTTGTACCCCACAAAGCCTTTATAATCCTGGTTTTTAAGCCTTTTTAAAATTATTTTTTAAATTATTTTTTAAGAGAATTGGTAGGTGCTGGCCACTGCAAAACCTGCAAGCAAGAGAGCAGAGAGGTGATGGTGCCTTGTCCTCTCCTCCTCTTGGCATGGCACAGGAATGGTGTCTGCTGGAATTTTGCTGGGCAGCAGGGTGCAAAGTGGAAGCTCTGCAGGGCTGGGGGAGCTGCAGGTGAAAGTGCAGCTCCACTGGGTGCACCAGGGGTTTTCCTTTTCCAGTAGGATGTTTGCACAGAGAATTAGCTCCTGTTCAGGCTCCTGGGCAGATTTGTGTTATGCCCAGCTGTGCAAGGTGTGTGTGATAGCATGAATTGTGTCCCTGCTCCTTTCTCTGGAGATGAAAACGCATTCCCACAGCCTGGAGCTGGGCAGGAAAGTGTCCAAGAGGACACAGGCTGGCTTAGTGTGGCTCTGAGTGTCCACCCTGGACTGCCCATACACAGCAGCCCTCACCCCTACTCCAAACAAGCTGGCTGTGAAAAAACTCAATACCAATAATCCCCAAATCAATCCCATATCAATCACAGAAGCTGGTTCTTTCTTTGTGACATTTTATGTTGCAAACAGCTCAGGTCACACAGCACCCACTGGTTTCTGTCTCTCAGCTCACAGAATAAGGCCTGGTGATCTGCAGGTTGGGTGAAAATGGTTTATTGAGGGTTTGTCTCTGTGATTTCCACATGCTGATACTTTTAATCCTTGGCATCAGCCAACAGAATAAAGAAAGGGTGAAGAAAGCAATTTACATGAGAAAATATTAGATCTATATCCTATCCTAACCTATTATTTTAAAATGTCTCTGTGGAATACAATGTTTTCTGTAAAAGGCAGGGTGCCTGGCTTCATAAACCCTTCTAAATCACCACCTCACCACAGCCTCCAGCAGCTGTCCTAGTTCCTCAATTCATTTTTAGCAGTTGAGGATTAAAAAGAATACAAACCACACACTTTGAAAACAAAGCCCCCGGTGGGTCCCACACTGTGGGGAGGGGGCAACTTCTTGTGACTCCTGGAAGCTGATGTTAGCCAGCCTGGCTGAGGAATAATGGGATTGGAGAACAGGGGGATTTGTTAAATCAGCTTGAACTCATGGAACTCATGTTTATGTGCATTCGCTTTTAGTGGAAAACAGTGGTGACACTATTGGAAGAAAAACTGGCTTTAAAAAATAATTTAATCTATCCACAGAGGAGCTATGCAAGAGAAGGGGGGATTATTGAGGAAAAAGGGAAGCAGTCCTTCAATTCTGCCAGCAATATTGTGCATTTCCCTCAGCAGAACTGAGGTTCTTTTGGAGCTTAGCCTTATCTAGGAGTGGAAACATAATGATGGGCAAACATCAGGAGATTTTTAAGTGTTTTTTTGGTTTAATACATAATAGGCCTGGCTCATGTCTTCACTCTGGCCTAAAAGACAGAAGAGGGGAACAAGATGTGGAAATGTCTTCATTTCCTTTTCAGCAACCTCCAAAAATGACGCCTTTAAAGAAACACATCTCGTCTGCATGGCAGTATGAAGGAATTTTTAAAGTTTAGGATCCTTGCTGAGGTTTAGCTCCAGCATTTGCCTCTAACACTGCTTCTCTGAATTGGCTCTTATTTTTAGGAAGCTGACAGTATTTTGCTCCTTGTAATTCTGCTTTTACCTGTGTATTGTTTGTGGATGTCACCCACCTGCTGCGTCAGGGAGACTTCAACCCTAACAGCTGGTAATGTTGCTGGCTGCAGTTGGACTGAAATAAAAATTCATCAGGCTGAATATGGAGATGACCTTGCAATGAAGAACATGACCAAGAAGTGGATAAGCTTAGTCTTTTATGAGTTTTGTGTTAAAAAGTGGGAAATTGACCTTTGTATAAAGGCCAATGCTGTGTGCAGCCTGTTTTTGAGTTTCTGTGCTTCTTCCTGGCTTGCAGCATAATTAGTTTGTTGAGGAGCTTAAACATCCCCTGTATAATTGTCTCTAGTCCTTACATTTGCTCTATCACATTTAGCACTAACAGCACATTTTCCACCAAAACACTGCTGTTGGAACAACACATCCTTTCCTGACGTGGAGCTCCAGCCACTGGCTGTGAGCAGTAATTGACTGCAGTGGGGCTTTGATGCTCATAAGTATTTAGTCCCTCACGCTGTGCTCTTGGAATCAATAACCTCCTTTGGTCTGTAACCTAATAGAATTGCTTAGTGGATAAATTTTTGCTTGTGTTTCATCCACTTAGCTTATTTCAGTCTTCTGATAGATTTGCTCCATCAGGAGAGCCAGAGAAAATGATCATGTGTCATATGCCCGTGACAATAAACATAATCATATTTTCCCCTGTGTACTCCAGGACAGAAAGAACTGAAAAGAATTGGGATGGATGTGCATAAAATAAGAGTTGGGTAGAAGTCAGCAGCTGATGCTGGGGGAGTAGAAGCAGAGCAGAGAAGGCTGGAAATGGGAAGCTGCTGGGAAAGCCTCTGCTCGTATTTTCTGCGTGAGCATAGAGCCTGTGCTGCCATCAGGAAAGGACACCCTGTCACCTCTGGGCAGGAATCCAGGGCATTCTCAGCTCACAGGTATGTTGTAGCAGGGCCCTAAAGCTCCACGTGGGGTTGAAGGCATCCAGCTCGTGGAACAGAGGCAATGACCACGTGTGAGAAACTCTAGGGACACGGGGAGGATACAGATGTGAGGATGTAGGAAACTGAATTTGGAGGGAATGAGAAAAACAGCAGGGTTTAGGCCTTGGGTCCTGGATGTGAAGCTGCCAAAGGATTCCATTCTGCTAATGTGGGTGTTGCTTATCTGACTCCACGTGTGGACATTTGGGAACGAAGAGGTTAAGCTGTCTACACTCTTTTGTTTTGCCCTGCCTCTCCCCCCAGAGAGGAAGATTTGTCTATAAAGTTATTTTTAGATGCCTTGTGAGCAAATTTAGTGGGAAGACAGGCAGCCAGCAGCCCCCGGCGAGCTGCTGAGCCCGCCCCTCTCAGCTTACAGAGCATAATTAGCAGATAATCACGCCAAAATCGCAGACTCCAACGGGCTAATTTTATCACATGTGCTGACATCGGTGAGGCTGTTGAAAGTAACTCGTGGGTTGTTGGTTAAATGTGTTTCCTAACTCGTTTACGAGCTGGTGTTCTGTGTAAAGGCAAGATCAAATGCAGGTCTTGTCATGCAGCAGCCGCTGGTGCTTTGGTTGGGTTAGATGACACGGGATGTTTCCTGACATTAAAATTGCATTTTATTGGGACATGCTTGCTGCTGATGGTGTTTCCAATAGTGCTGTCGTGTTTTGCTGCAGGGTTGGTGTGGAGGGTGTTGGAGCTTTGATTCAGCAACGTATTCAGGCACGTGCTTAGAGGCGTGCTTATTCCACTAACCTGTAATTATATATCTATAAATGTACATATAAAAAACTGGAGGTGCCTGCCGGGATTGGGCTGTAATTTCCCATGATCTAAATGGAAATTAAGCATGTATTTTTAAGCTGCATTTATACTTAGGAGTTTTTGCTAATTTAGGGCCTTAGTAACTCCTGCCATTTTTTTCAGCAAAGAGAAATATTAAGTGTGGGGTGGTTGGGCTGAACAGCTTTCAGGACCTGCATACTTCTCTCTTTTAGTGATATGGTAAAATAAAGCTACTTCTTAATAGAAAACACAGTCATCCTTCTGAGTGCAATAAATCTAAGACAGGTAGATATAATAAAAACTATCACTATTTCTTCCTGATAATAGAAAGGTAAGGTTGGCCAAGGTTACAGGGTTATAGGGTCAAAAATGGGAATCTATGGGACAGATGACCTGAAGAATGTGGGAAAAGAGCCTGATCTCCTGCTGTCTGATTTCTTGTCCATGAAAACCTGACTCTGAGAGAGATCTGACCAGCTTGCAGCAGCAAAGGTGTGCTGGGCAGTCCCAGAGGTCAGCAGAACATTTGGGATCCCTTGGTTCACAGAGGTGCCTTTTGTAGGGTTTCCCTTCTGTGGACAAGATGAAGGTTTGGGATCAATCCTGAGGTGGCCAGAGGGAACTTGTGAGGTCTTTTCCATTTCCAGATATGTCTCTGGTTTTTCAGTGGATCCTTAATGAATTATCATCCTCTGAAATGCCTCTCAGCTCCTGCCTGAGTCTCTTCCCTGCAGCATTTTGGGTCTGGCCTTCGAGAAGCAAATGTCAGACACAGGAATCAGTCTCCCTCAGGTGAGCATTCAGTGCTTTGTAGGAGAGAATAGATCTTTGTAACCTGTTTTCATTTGCTGAACACTTACCATGACAACAAGTGTCTGTGGCTGAATCGAGCACACCTTGAGTATTTGCTGCAATATTTATCCAATTCCATCCAGCTGTGAAGTCTTGCATACAGTCTCACCTGAGAGTCCTGTTCTTTGTGATTGTGTCTTGTGCTTTCAGGCTAAATAAGAAAAGCAGTGGGGAAAGTAATAGCTCGGGTTGAAGTAATGATTTACTGACAGGGTGGCAAATACATATTTGTCTAGCATACAAACTTGGTTCCTTTTTGCCCTGACCATGATGGAAGCTGCTTGCATAGAGGAAATATCCTTGGTGATAGACAGCCAAGTTTGCTGGGCTCTGGGCATATTCAAGAACTCTGTCTGCCTGTCACGTGGCAGATTAATTCAGAATATGGTGCCACTGCCCCAAGCAGGCAAGCTCCATTCTGCAGGAAGCATAGTTCATCCCAGCAGCTGCCTCGTGAGCAGCGTGTTGGAGCAGCAAAGAAGAAACCTCTCATATACAGGAGTTGTGGTGGCAGCTCCAGATACGAGACTGTGAGTCTGGTTCCACCTAAAGTTCACCCAGCAGCAGGCACTGGCTGCACCATGCCTTCAAATCCAGGCAGCCTGGATGCATCAGCTATGCCTGGCTCTCACTCCATGCTTGCTTCTGTTATCTAAAAGTTGTTTGTGGCTCTTTAGAGAGAGAAAACATCACCATTTGCTGACAGACAGCTGCCAAGGAGAGTGCCTGTCCCATTGCATCAGGGGTGGGGGCATTCAACATTTGTTTGAACATGTGGGTTATTTTTGCCAGTTGCTTGTCAGAAACTTGCTC
The DNA here is from genome assembly GCA_013399915.1 of Illadopsis cleaveri. Classification (NCBI taxonomy): domain Eukaryota; kingdom Metazoa; phylum Chordata; class Aves; order Passeriformes; family Timaliidae; genus Illadopsis; species Illadopsis cleaveri. The sequence continues at coordinate 99,772 of VXBB01001741.1, forward strand.
CATGGGGGAGGGAGGTGGGAGAAGGAAAATCTTCCAACACTCCTGCAGGATGAGTTTGAGTTAATTTCCAGAGCTGTTGGGGATGGACGAGAGCAGCTAGTGATAGGCATATCGTGATGGGTCAAGGGGGAACAGTTTTAAATGAAAAGAGATTTAGATTAGATGCTAGATAGAAGTCCTTCCCTGTGAGGGAGCTGAGGCCCTGGCACAGGGTCCCCAGAGCAGCTGTGGCTGCCCCTGGATCCCTGGCAGTGTCCAAGGCCAGGTGGGCCACTGGGGCTTGGAGCAGCCTGGGACAGTGGAATGTGCCAGGGTGGAACGAGATGATCTTTAAGGTCCCTTCCAACTCAAACCATTCTGGGATTCTGGGTTCATTTCCACTGCAGTGACAGCAGAGATGATTGTTTCAGTTGTGATCCAGCTCCCAGTGGATCTGCAGTTTCATTTTTCCATCACTCTGTGCAGTTTCAGCCACACCACGTGTCCTGCTCTCTCACATTCCCAGTGTGAATGCCACGGGGCTCTGGGCTCCAGGACACACTCAGCTCCCAGGGTGCAGTGAAGGCCTCAATGCCATCCTTTGAAGCTGTGCTCTCCCAGTAAAACATTGCAGTGGAGAAAAGAGTGAATTCGGATAAAACCAAGATTCATTCGAGATTTTTCCAATCAGATTTATGTATTTCCCAGCTTTCACTAATTACGGAAAACCAATTTAATTCACCATTTTGACTTGGTTTCCTAGTCAGTTCTGAAGACAGACAGAAAAGTTACTGCTGGTAGTTCAGATCCTGCCAAAAACCTCATGAGAATCAGCTACTGAGGTTTCTGTGTTTAAGCACTGACAGATGGAAATGGTATCTGATGTTTTAGTATTCTTTAATTGAGCTCTCAAAGGCATGACAAGGTCCAATGGCTGGAAACTGAAGCCAGAAAAATTCAAATTGGAAATAAGGTACAAATTTTTAACAGTGAGCGTAATTAAACTCTGGAACAGTTTATCAGGGTATGTGATGGATTCTCCATGGTTTGATCTCTTCAAATCAAGAATGCATGTCTTCCTCAGAAAGACTCCATAGCTCAAACAGAAGTTAAGGGGCTCAATACAGATTTTTTAAAAAATGCAATTGCAAGACCTGGATGATGCAGGAGATCAGGCTACCAAATCTGAAGAGATAACAATCTGTGAATCTAAACCCAAACAAGTCCCTTGATTCCAAGCCCTGCATTTAAACTTAATGTGGACCTAAATTCCCTCCCTGCTTCATTCTGTCTGCTTGGAAAAGCAAGAAGGACTTTCTAAGGCAGCACTTTGAGGACTTTAATGCGGTCTTTTCATCCATGAGGATTTTGGCCAAGATGCTGAAGAGCTTGAGCCTTCCCTTTGGGCTCTACAGAATGGCTCTTTCTCACCCCAGGTGGTCCTCTGTGGTTAAATACAGCTGGCCCTGTGGTCAGAAGTGCTGCTGAGCAGTTGCATCTTGGGGAGCCAGGTATTCACTCCCCACTTCCCCCTGGTGCCAGGAACACCCTTCTCCTCTGCTTGCTGTTTTGGGGATTCTGCTCACCTCCAGAGTTAAATTTAGCTCGGTGCCACGCAGCTCCTACGTCCTCCAGAGTTAAGTAGTGGTGCTGTGCAAGCTGAATCATGCAGTGCATCATTAAGAATGGCACACAGGTTAGGAAAAAAGTCCAGCCAGCAGCATCTCAAGGCACCTCCTTTTTCCTGAGGCTGCACACGCTGTTTCCTCCGTTTCACTTTTATGTGGCACTGTTGTAACGACTGCAGGGACTGGATGCAGCTGCCAACAAAAACTGGCAAAACAGAAGGTGGAAGAGGTCTCTTAATTGGCTCCAAGTACCAGTTTCTCTAGAGGGGCTTTTCTTACCAGGGAGAAACTGTTGAGCAATGCAGGAGCAGGTCACACCTGCAGAGCAAATGGGTTTCCTCAGTCTGAAGACATCCACAGAGCAGAGTAATAACACAGCAGAAATATCAGAGTTTGGTTTTTAAGGGACGTCTGAGAATGCAAAGGAATTGCCCTTTATTAAAAAGGCCAGACCAGAGTCTCTCCTGGTGCATATCGAGTACAGAGCACAGATCTTTCACAAGGATCCTTTGCTGGAGAGGGGAGGAGGGAGGTGGGTGGAGAAGAGGAGGAGACAGCCAGGGAATTTAACTCTTAAGGACCTTCCTCAACAACCTTGCTTTGCAGAGAAATCTTTGCCATGGAAGCATCTTCTCCCTCATGAGTGAGGGTTTTAATTTCCTCTTTTGTCCCCTGTATTTTTATTTTCTTTCAACCCATGCATCCCTTATTGGTTTTGTGAAATTTCTTACTGCTGACTTCTATTCATTGCCACTACCATTTCTTGTTTTCTGTGGAGAAGAATTTCACATTTATTTTCTACTTCATGATTTGGCTTTTGCTTGTCCTCCAAGCCAGAGCAGCTTTTTGCCAGCTCAGCCTTCTTTCTTTTCCACGGGATTGTAGTTCCTCCGTGTAGGGAGGAAAATGGTCTTGAACAGTTCCCAATTATCAGTCACATATTCCTGCTCAAATTCTTTCTTTCAGTTGTTTTGCTTTGTAATTATTTTCAGCTTTGTTAAGCTGGCATTGGAAATCATCAAGTAGATACATTACTCATTTGGACTTTATTCTATTTGCACATAACAAATGTAATCAAATCAGTCTCTTGTACCTAAGCTGCTGCTATATTTTTACATTCTGTCATCAGTTCCCCTTGATCTGCAAAAATGAGGTCTAATATAGAATTTCTTCTATGTTAGATGCAATTGTTTTTGTGTCTGGATATTTTCAAGTGTAATTTTAGGAATTCCGAGCACATTTTTAGTATTTGCAGCACAAGGCTCCAACATATGGCTTTCAAAATGAAATCCCCATAGAAATGCAGTTCTCTTTCTTGAGTGGAATAACTGTGTTTACAATAGCTCAGTGCTACATGAAAATGATAGTGTTGTTAGTAATATTGAACAGAATTTTGAAGAGTTCAATAAATATTTCTGCTCCTTGCAAGGGAAAAAGGGAGACTGTGTGATCATGTCCTTTAACAATAAAACACCTTTTGTATTGAATGAGGATTGTATAGCAGCTCTTAATTAGAGATAATAAATATCAGCAAGTTACATCTGTGTGGAAGAATTTTAGCTGTGTGCCATTATTTTTTTAAGGGATAAACAAGGTGGCTCACAGAACTACGGATTTTTCTGCCTGACATTAATCCTAGACAAAATAATGGAATTGCTGATAGGGCATGTAATTAGTAAAGAATTAAAGGGATTAATGCAAGTAGTGTCAATCAACATGGGCTTATAGAATATAGTTCTTGTCTAATTAGATTTTTGTTTTTTCTGGGAAGATTACAAATTGTGTTGATAAATGTAATAGTACTGATATGATAAACTTGTGGGAAGGCCTGAGGATGCTGATGTGATCTCATGGCTGACCCTGCAGGTTGGGGTAGGTGACCTCCTGAGGCCCTCTCCAACCTGGAACACCCAGTGGTCCCTTGCAAGAATCGCCTTTGGCTACAAATATCTTCTTATACAAGACTGGGATAATAGAAAACCAATTAGGCACCACTGAAATAGATAAGAAACTGCTTTACTCTCCCATTTTAAATGGAAATTCATCAGTGAATGGACATGCATGTAATGGAGTCCTGGGGGTTATCAAAGATCTACGTCCGTGGTGAGGTCAGAATTTGAAGATCACTGAAATAAAAGACAGATCACCAGAGCAGAATGATTTGGTTCCCATTAGTAACATAAATGAGGACAAGGAACATGTTTTAATAGGACCCATGTTGAGCTGAGCCATGTCCAGGGAACTATGGACACTGAAAGAGAAATGTGGAGCTGTGGGACCATCAGCAAGCACAAACCCCTGTGTGAGAGTGGGACAGAGAAGAAAAATGTCATATTTGGAGGTATAAAACCAGGAATATTTGAGACAAGGAGAAGGGACTCCTCCTGCAGTTTCCAGCTGAAGCTTTGGCAGTTTTAGGGAAACGTTGTCACCAACATTTGGAGAGAATTGAGAGAAAGGACTCATTAAATGATTGGAAAGCACCTCCACCCACTGGAGACTGGAGGAGACACTTTGCATCGCCTGACAGAGAGGAAGGTGACTGAGAGTTTTGATCACTCTGATGGACAGAAACATAAATACAGTGAAAAAGCTGAGTTCAGTCCAGCAAATAAAGGCAATAAAACCCAGCAGAGAGAAACCAAAGGTAGAGGAACTCAGACTAGACATAAACCACACTCAGCAGTGAGGGCAATTAACCACTCACAACAGCACACTGAGAAATATGAAGCTCTCTCTTTCACTGGAAACTTTTACATGGTTTTTCTTTTCCTGGTATTTCTGCTCCAGTTTTAGGAGGAATCAATTCTGGGAAGTCTTGTGACCTGTGTTATCCAAGGGGTCAGAAGTCAAAATCACAGTGGTCTCATCTGGTTTTATCATCGATTGCTCCAAGGGCCTCTGGCACAATGTGTGCTCCCAGCTCAGCTGCCTGTGTCCAGCACAAGAGGAGGGCTCACAAAACCAGGCTGATCTAGAAGGGGTTCAGGAGGTTTTTTTGTTTCTTACTGGCTTAGATGAGGATTTTAGGAAAAAAAAGAAACAATGAACCCAGGACTGAATTTACTGAAAACCTCGTTGCTTACTAAAGCATTGTGGATACAGATTAATTTACTCAGCTCCTTATTGATTCCCTCCCCTCTTTGGAGACCAGAGGCACATCCAGGGAGGCTCCACTCCCCTGCCAGGAGGGACTGACACTGATTTGGTTTATGTCTACTGACATTTTCCACTGGCTGAGGAGATACCGAAGACTAAATGTAATGTTCAGAAGGTGAAGTGAGGAGAGACAAATGCCCCCAAGACTGGTGTCCACAGCCCTTGGACTTTATTCTCATGTGGCTGTTCATTCGTGTTCTGATTCAGCTCTGAAAGTGCCCAAATGTTTTTAAACTCCTGAATATTTTCAAGAAGTCACCTAGACATTTGGAAACAGTAGGGGGGAAAAAGAATAGCAGCCTGTGAATGAATGTGATTAACGGGTCATGGTTATTCCCAGATCCTTCTTTTTAATATAATTACTTCATTACAACACAGCCATGTCACAGAACTTCTATAAATAAGTGCTGATTTCTGGCTGCTTGGACTCTTTAAAGTCCAGACCTTAGAGAGGAAAAGAAATTTGGAATGGAGAAAAAAATAGCAATTAGAGTTAAATGGTAAAATGGAGAGTTAATGTGTAGTGAGGAAAACTCCTTTTAGTGGAAAATGTTTTTTGTGTTAACTTTTGTAAGAAAACAGTTTTCCATACTTGTCAGGCTTGACAGTTAAAGTTAATGGTGTTAAAAAACAGAGTACTGAAAAATGTTCACTTCGGTGTGAAAGATTTATTCAATGAGAGTTTGCTTGAAAAGTTATTTTGGCTAAGGGTGCTGGCTTTTGCCTAATGCTTGGAACAAAGATCCTTGCTGTGTTACTGGGGTGGGGACAGCCACAAATTTATGACTTCCCAATTAAGATGACATGACCTATTTTGTTGTATTGTTGACCCCTTTTTGAATAGAATGCCACTCTTTAAATGCATTTTTTCCCCCCTCTGGAAAACCACATCAAGCAAATGCTGATCTCACTCTTTACAGGAGTAAATCTCGGGATGTGCTGGGATGCTCAGAGACAGAATTTGAGTTAATCTGCACTGAAAGAAGACTGAATAGTGAGTTGAACTGTTTCTACCCATTACATGTTATTTAGCAATGTAGTTAGAGCCTGAAATTTCTCGTGTTGTATTTGTGTGGCCAAAAAAAGGCTTTCCAGTAGCAGAGCTGTCTCTCCCTTGGCTGTGATGGGGGCAGAGGTTTGTAAAGGAGTTGAGGAGCAGCAGAAGCATGGCTGGGTGCTCTGGGGATCATTCCTCAGCCATTTTTGGCTGCCTGGTAACTCAGTGAGGAGGAAAGGGTTTTTCACAAGTGCCCATCAGTCCTACAGACATGGAGGTGCTTGCCCCTTACTCACCCCAGTACTTCCAGCCTCTGATCAGCCTCTGATCTGTAGTGGTGGAAGCAGAGGGCAGTTTCCCTTTTAACATCAGAAGGTTTTGTCTCTTGAAGCATCCTCTGGATTTTCATCTACTTGTGACCCTGATAAATCAGTGGTTTCCCTGAATGAGGCTGTGTGGACATGCCTGCTGGTTTTGTTCTGATTGTGGCCCAGGTTCTTCCAAAGCAAAGGCTCATGCATGGGCTTTTGAAATCTGTCTGCCCATTGTCCCCTTTCTCAGCCCCCTAATTTAGTGCTGCTTTTCATTATTTGGACCTCTCAAAATATCTGAATTCTACCTGTTAAAAAACCTTGTAAATACAGAGTCAGCATAGGTTGACAGAGGTCCACTGGCCTCCAACAAGAGCTGGTTGGCACCATTTGGGAATCTATTCTGGTGTTCAGAATAAATTCATCAAGAGAGCCCAGAGAGGCAGAGTTTAAAATTAATAGAGTTAAAGCTCTGGTTTAGAGCCCACCCTTGTCAGAAATGATATTTTCCTGAGTTCTTATTGAGCAAGACTGCGTTGCATGGCTTTTTCAGAAGAAAGCCATAGACCCCTTGAGGCTTCCACACTCCCTGGGCACATGGATGTGCAGGTTCTGTGTTGAATGCACAGTTTTGGAACTGCTGCCCTTCCCAGCCCTCCCCTTTGCTTTATCCTGTTTGGATATCCTGGAGAGTTTGGCTGCAAAGAGAAAATAGATCATGAAACCCTCACTGTAAACATCTGAGAGTGCAATGTGTGCTTGGTTTAAAGGTTTCCCTTTAAATGTGATGGTTTTAATCCTTCAGTAAATTAAACTCTGAATGATACCCCCGTGACCCCAGTGATATGAGGGGCTGAGGGGCAGCAGTATCTGGAAGCTTTTGGATGTGTGGGGTTTCAGCTACTGTAGCTGAAAATTAATAAATTAATAAATCAATAATTAATAATAATAATTATAATAATTCAAGGCAGAGCTGGAGCCTCTCACCTTCCTCCAGCTACACCTCACTGGAGGCACTGCAGTGATCTTGCTCAGATGGATTCTGGGATCAGCACCAGGGCAGCAGCAGATTAGGCCTAGGGAAGAATGTTGATTTTGTCCACCTTCAGATCTGTCCAAGAGGGGCTTTGTTAATGGTACAGCTGAGT
>VXBB01001741.1:107182-121680 GCA_013399915.1 Illadopsis cleaveri
CTGTAGCTGAAAATTAATAAATTAATAAAATCAATAATTAATAATAATTAATAATTATAATAATTCAAGGCAGAGCTGGAGCCTCTCACCTTCCTCCAGCTACACCTCACTGGAGGCACTGCAGTGATCTTGCTCAGATGGATTCTGGGATCAGCACCAGGGCAGCAGCAGATTAGGCCTAGGGAAGAATGTTGATTTTGTCCACCTTCAGATCTGTCCAAGAGGGGCTTTGTTAATGGTACAGCTGAGTAAGAGTCCCCTGACTTGGTAGGTGGATGTGTTTATCCTGGAGAAAATTCCACATTCCTGCCTTGGTGGGTTCTGAGAACCCATATTTACCAGTGCAAGGGGCTGGGGCGAGCAAGGAGGTGGCAAGATCCACATGGATGAAGTAATTAAATTACTACTTTGACACACATTTCTCGAGGAGGGTTGGAGGATTTTCAGATTGACAAGGACTTGAGCAAAAACGTTCACCATGTGGTTCCCAGAATGGTTCCTAAATCCAGCTTTAGGTCCTGTCATAAAAGAAGACTGATTCCTCCTGGCGCAGAAGAGCTGCATCTCTGAATTGTGGGTGCTGCTGGTGCAGAGAGCCTGAATGCCCAGAGGTGGAGTCAGAGCCCAGCTTTGTGCTCCTACAACTGAAATCCAGGCACTAGATCACTTTTTTTCTGCAAACTACGTTGCTCATGGATGTTTTCATGAGGTATGAAAGCTTTCTATCAAGGTTGATTTCAAGTTACCCTCCTACTTACCCTCAGTGCCAGCAGCCATTACTGTTACATAAAACTGACCCCAAAATGAGCTGACCTCCTTGCTGATAGAGAGTTTTGCATTTAGCTCAATTTATGAGTGTGGATTTGGGCTGGTTATTGCTGTACCTGGCTGGGTTCAGAGCCATCTGCCTGGTGTTGTGTAGTGGTTTGAAAGCAAACCGATTGAGAGGCTCCAAGTCAGAAATACAATTTAATAAGAAGAAAGGGAAAAAAAAGTAAATAAGATAAATGCAATAATANTGGGATTCTACGTGCTGCCTCTTCAGCCAGGCTTCAGCTGGTCCCTCCGGCAGGAGAAGGCCAGGTTCCCAGCTATGTGGTGGCAATACATGGGTTTTTAAATGGAAGGAAATGATATTGTTATCTGTTTGGAGGCAATGTTGCAGCACTCTGTGTGGAAAGGAAAAATGTGCCCAATGTGTTTAGCATTATTATTATTATTACTGTTACTATTACTATTATTGTAACCCATCATCTTCTCTTGAAAGTAGAGGTGGCCTTCAAAAGACTCCAATCTGCAAGGAATTTAGCTTTTCTTTCCCCCCCAGAAATATGTTTGCTTTTAATGACATTTTCATCTATAAAAGCTAAAAATAACATGTCTTATTAAATTCAAAGCACTCTGGGACACAGTTTGCTCTTTTTTGGCTGAGAAAGTAAGATTTTCCTCTGAGAGGATCACATTTTCTGTTGGGTTTGGGGTTTTGTCTGCCTGCCAGCTGCAGTTTTGTGTGGCTGTGGAAAGTGGAGGGGACCCTTGAAGCTTCATCCACAAATCTGGGGCTCTGAGGGGCTGATGTCTCCTTCCTGCATGGAGAGAAGTTGTTGCTGCCTCCTCCTTTTGTCAGGAGGAGGAGGGGTGATGCCAGCACAGCTTATTCAAGCCTTGAAGCCAATCACACTGGTCTGCACCTGCACTTTTCGCACCTTTTCTGTCATCAGAAGATGTTTCTAGTTGCAGTCTAGCATTGTACAGCAAAAATCACTGGGAAACAGCTGCATTTGGGAAGGGAGGGAATGGCTGAAACTACAGTAATTTCAAACACTTGTGGCGTGTCAATGTACAGTGCTTCAGTTTAAATCCTCATCTTAGTTCCTACTCAAGGCTTTGTCACTTACACCTGGGCTCAGGTTGAACCAGGTCAGATTTTCTCTCATTTACTGAGATGCGTTTGGGTTGTTTCCGGTTTCTCATCTCTTACTGATTGTTTTAAGACAGTCACAGATGTAGTTCAGGGCAGGTTACCTGTCTTCTGGAGAGCAGCAAAAGGAACTGGAATATTATGCATAAGCGTAATCTCACCCCTTCGCTGTCTATTGCAACAACTGGATGTGTTTTTAGAATGTTAAGGTGTATATTAAGAAATTCAAACTCAAAAAACAATCATAGTGGGGTGATTTTTGCTACTGATGAACTCTCCAGTATTTTCTCCATTCCCCGTGTGAGTTCCTGCCCTGAGAGGAGAGTCTTTCTTAGTGCTCCTCCACAGGACTGACTTTTTTACATGCTGGTCTGTTTTAGGCTACATGTGGTGATTAGACAGAGAAAAACACAAAAATCAGCAGCAGGAGTAATTTGTGAGGGGCACCCACCACGTAACTGTTGGTCATGGTGTTGCAGGACATCTTTGCCTCCATAATTAAACACTTGTTTCCCAGGAGACCTTGTGCCCCCTTCATGAGTTTCTGAAAGATTTTGCCGGGAGTTGAAATGTTTTTGCAGCTGATCCACATGAAATACCATCAGGTTAAAGGAAAAGAAAAGCCACATTTGCTGGATTATGGCTTCCAAATCCTTCAACTTCTGGAGAAGGGCAGGAAGGGGATTGGAGAGGGAATCACGACTGGAGCAATTAATCTCACTGCAGCTTGGACAGCCCTCATCACGGGCTGACAGTGATTTATGAGTAAGGCTTTCATATTTTTCTACTCTGTCTTGTGCAGGAGCAAAGTTAGATCTCTCCCAGAGTAAGCTGGGATTGTTCCATGGTCTTTGCCAGTCTTTCTGGGGATGGTTTGTGGCCTCCCATCATCGTTGGGAGACATGGGTGCTGGTGCTGCTCCTCTGCCTTGCCTGTGATGGGGATGGTTGATGTGAGATGTGCAGCAAGATCTGGAGCTGTTCTCACCACTGGCTGCCCATGAACAAGTGACTGTGCTGAAATGGCACAGCTCCTCTGTGGGTTCAGCTGTGGGTTAAAACAGGTCAAGCCAGGGCTGTTCTTGTTCTCTTGGAGCAGAGCCTGACCCCCACCTGGCTCCACTCTCCCATCAGGGAGTTGTAGAGAGTGAGAAGGACCCCTTTGAACCTCCTTTTTTTCCAGGCTGAGCCCCTCCAGATCCCTCAGCTGCTCCTCAGCCCACTCTGCCTGGCCTTGAAAGGCCCCCTTGCTCCCTCCCACCCGCACAGGCACTTTTGCCACAGTTCAACTCTGTAAATCAAAACATTTGCTGTACATCTGACCCGTAATTCGTGTTATCTTCAGCCAACATGCTGCTGGAGAGCCAACCACGAGGTTGTAGAAGCTTGGAGGTGGTGTTGGTGCTGATCAGTGGCATCCTCAATGGCCTTGTAGGTTTTTTCTATCCTGAGTGAGGGTTCCATAGGTGGGAGCTGCCAAAACTCCCAGAAATCTCATGTGGATGTTGGGCATCTGACTTCTGGTGCCAGGAAAGTGTTTGATTAGGGAGTTCAGGCCTCTTTTACATGTAATTTGCATGCATGAAGTAATTTGAGAGGGTTTTTTCTTAAAGTGGAAAGACCCAACTCTCCTTTTGCACCCCATTCAGAGGGAATTTTGTTCATTTGTTCAGTTTGGACAGGAACATGTTTGTCGTGCTGAGCTGAAAGACTAGATGTGAGACTGAGGAATAGAGCGGGGTATCATTCTTCATCCACCTCTAAATTCAGCTGCTTTAGAGCTTTCACCAGCTCAGACCATCCCAGCTGCTGGTGGGACAGTCTTTGGTGTAATTTCACCTTTCTCAGCCATTTTGAAATTCAGAATTGCTGAAGCTTTCTGCTGAAATGCAAACAGCATCGTCCCCTCTGATCTCATTCATTTCCTGAAGCTGCTGTTGCCTTTTTCTTTCACCCAAATCCAGACAGAGGCTTCCACGAGGTCTTAAGCAGCCTTAGAACATTTCCCCAGATGATTTTCATTTCCTTCTGCCTCTGCCCTTCTCCAATCCAGCTGGGAGGTGAGGTTTCCACATACCTTGAAGAAAAGCTATTCTTGTGGTTTTCCTACAAGCTGCAGGGGAATTCATAGGGAATATTTCTCGAGATTTTCAGTCTTGTTTTCTAGGTCTTGCAGCTTTAGACCACTTATCAAAATGTAGATGCTTAACTGAATTAGTGAACTACTTGAAGATTTCCTGTCACTAATAATATATTTGGGTGTCAAACTTGGAGCTAGTGGGGATGTTTGTGGGTTAAAACCATTTTTGTGCAGGGCAATGTCCCATCAAAGTCAAAGGACAGATATCACTCAGAGGAGAAAAGTCAGTCCTGGACACACTCAAATGTCCTTACCACAGCTAAGCCTGCTCTTACTTCACTGCCAAAACTTTTTTTCATTAAAAAAAAAAAATAAAAGAAGTATTTTAATTAAATGCAATTTTCTGTGGAATATATCTGCTGCTTTCAAAAAGCATCCACAATTTAGTGGTAACTCAAAGCCAGACCATCATGGCTCAACAGAACTATTTACATTTGAAAGCTTTTCAGTTAAAAATGTGTATGTTTTGGAATTGAAAATCTGTTTTATGGCTTTCATTTTTATGAGAACACTGGAAAAATTTCTGCTTCAGGGAAGGACTATTCTGACTCTAGTAAGATTTTTATTCTCAGAACCAAGCACTGTTTTCTCAAAGAGACATTTTTACATGTTGTTTCTCATGTATTTTTCTTCCCTCTTGCCCCTCAGACCATTTCCCTTGACTTGCTTAACCCTACTTGAAAACCAGTATGAGAAATGGGGTTTTGTGTTACTGGCTCTGTTGCCTGGCTCACTGTTTTGGGCAGTTAAACAAACATCCTGGAGAGCTCTCTGGCCTGACTGCAGCCACAAAAATGCAGGTTTCACAGTGGAAGCAAGCTGAAAGGTTATTTTCAGGCCTGAGATATATAGCAGCACTTTATCCACCTGAGCCCAGCCTCTGCTGAACGATCCAGTGCTATGGGCAGGGACAGCCCCGATGATTTTAATATAAATGGGAATGACAAGATGAGAGGCCAAATGCTGAGTGGATTTAATCATCTGACAAGTGCAATGATTAATCTTAAATATTCTCTAGTCAGTCCCAGAGTGGAATTTCTGCTTAGAAACGAGGCCATCAGCCACGGACATTTATTTGCTGGCAGCCATGGCCACGATGTGCACAGCAAACTGAGGAAGTTCTGGTTATGTGCAAAGCTGTTAGCAGTGACAGATGATGAGTTGTTAAATAACTGCACAACTCATCAGGCATGAGGAGGTGCTCCCAGCCTGGTGTGGGGCTCTGCCTTCCCTGGAGAGCCACTGTGTGCTGGGGACATGTGGGCTGTGTGATTTTGCCTTGCCAGGTGTTGCTGCCGCCTTTGCTTTCTTCAGGCTGGGGTTCTTTCCCTTTGCTCCTTTCCCTTCAGGGTGCTGCTTACAGAATCTTTTTATTTGGCAGAGCTTCACACTGGCTCCTTGTGCACGGGGAGGCTGAAGGGGAGATGGCAGGACCAGGCTGTGTGACTGGTGGGGGGACATTTTCATTCTGGAGTGGGCCTCTTGTATTTCCCACACGTGAGTTTGGTTTCCAGCCCAGATCCAGGTCAGAGCAGGCAGTGAAACTGGATTTCCACTGACTTCAGTACAACCTCATCTCCCAGTCTGACCTGGGCAAAGCTGTGATGTGTCCAAAGCAGGGCAGCAAAGCTGGGGAACGGGCTGAAGCACAAGTATGATGAGGAACAGCTGGGAAAGGGGCTCAGCATGGGGAAAATGTGAGAAATGGATTTGTAGAGGATTCCCAAAGCCTGACTGAAAGCTCACATAGTCATGTGCATCTATGTGCAAACTCTGAGATAAGGTGTGCTGACTGAGAAAGGCCATGGGATAGAGAAGACATTGCTGAGAGAGAGATTGAACTGGAAACAAGTTTCAAACGATGGCCTTGCAAACAGACCAGATATTTTGGAGAATTAGAACTGTGAAAGATGAATAGTAGCAAAACCATGTAGAGTAAAATAATCGGTGATTGGTGTTAGAAGGATTAACAGCATTGTGTGGCAAAAGCTGATAGATTTATTTAAAATATTTATAAAGTATTGTAACAAAGAATAGTTTGGCTTCTGATAGAATGGCGTTGAGTTTTACATCTCTTGTGTCTCACCCTTCTATGAGATTGATAATGGAATAAAATCTTTAAAAACGCCTCTCAGTTGCCCTGTCTCTGTAGAGCTGGGTTTTTCCAACACCTGGGCAAAGCTGGAACATGTCCAAAGAAGGGCAACAAAGCTGGGGAAGGGGCTGAAGCACAAATCTGATGAGGAGCAGCTGAGGGAGCTGGGAAAGGGGCTCAGCCTGGAGAAAAGGAGGCTCAGAGGGAACTTCTGGCTCTGCACAACTCCCTGATGAGAAGGTGGAGCCAGGTGGGGATGAGGCTCTGCTCCCAGGGAACAAGAGATGGGACAAGAAGAAAAAGCCTAAAGTTGCACCAAGCAGGGTTTAGATTTCTTCACTGAAAGGGTGGTCAAGTAGTGGTGCTGGGCAGAGAGTCCTTGCAGAGCCTTCCTTTGAGTGCCCTCCAACACCTATGAAGCAATGCTGGGGCTCAGTGTTCAGCAGACAATGTGGAGAGAGCTTGGCAAATGAGATTTGTTAGAGCAGACACTGCAGAAAGTCAGGGCTGTGAAAAATGTAAGCCTAATACAGATTATTCATGGTGTGCTGGGATTTCCTGATGGGGTGTTTCAGGAGTCCTGTGTGACCTGGCTTGGGTAAAGATCCTCCTGGAGCAATGCTAATGAGCTCCTCTGAAACCTGAGGGGAGAAAAACCTGCAGTCACTGAGGCTGCCTCTGAAGCTGGGCTTGCAAACACTTGATTTGGGATGGCATTCCAGCATGGAGCAGGTGAAAGAAAGGCTTCCAGGGCAAGTGCCCACAGGGCCATCAGTGGGGCAGCAGGGTGAAAATGGGTTTATTTAAAAGATAAAATGTGTTGTACAAATCCTCCTTGCTCCCAGATTGGTGGTATCCATATTGACTGTGGAAACCTGGCTGCAGCCATTCTGCATCAATTTGATCAAAAAATGCCTCTTGATCATGACTGGACTTGAACCCCACCACTTTTAAGGGAAAAACGTGGTGTGATGCCCTGGATTCTTTCTGCTTGATAGTATCAGGCAGCCTTTCCACCACCTCTTTGAGAAGCAGCACTTGGTGCTTCCACATGACAGGAGAAGAATGTTTTAAAGAGCAATATTAATAATAATAGCAACATTAAAGTGTGGGGAAGGATTACAAAGGTAATTCTGAGATCCTTCTCTGTAATGCAGGCTATTAACAAAAGATAATCACCTTTAAGTTAGTCACCTTTAGCCCTGGAGTAAAATGGAGGCACAATTATTCAATGCAGTACAGAAGTAATTTAAAAGGAGATGGATGAACGGTCAGTTCACTCAGTTCTTGCTTGGGAAACCAGGCAGGGCCATGTTCAAAAGGGAGGAAAACTGAGTGAAAAGAATGGCAGCAATAAGTGAGTCATTGCTGGTGGCCTTCTCTCCATTCTTCCATCGAATCTGGAGTTATTCACTCTTTGGAGCATGAAAAGCAAAGGGGAGAAAACCAGGAGAATCACATTGAAAAGCAGTTCTTCGTGTTCCTTTTATGAGTAGCTTTGGGAGGCTTTTTTACTCTGGACTGCCATGAAACATCTAGATCCATTCTCTGTGTCAGAGAGCAGGGTTTTTGTCATCACAAACTGTTGGCCATGCTTATCCATTCTGTCATGCTGGGTCTGTGGCAGAGGGGTCGCTTGAAGAACGAGATGGGATGAGTCCACAGCTGGCTGAATGTGAGCCAGCAGTGTGGGCAAGAAGGCCAATGGCACCTGGCCTGGATCAGGAATGGTGTGGCCAGCAGGAGCAGGGAGGTCATTCTTCCCTGTACTGGGCACTGGTGAGGCCACACCTCGAGTGCTGTGTCCAGCTCTGGGTGTCTCAGTTTAGGAAGGACATTGAGTGCTGTGTCCAGCTCTGGATGTCTCGGTTTAGGAAGGACATTGAGTGCTGTGTCCAGCTCTGTCCCTCAGTTTAGGAAGGACATTGAGACTCTTGAGCACGTCCAGAGGAGGCAATGAGGCTGGTGAGGGGCTTGGAACACAACCCCTGTGAGGAACAGCTGAGGGAGCTGGGATTGTTTAGCCTGGAGAAAAGGAGACTCAGAGGTGACCTTTTCACTCACTACAACCCCCTGAAAGGTGGCTGTGCTCAGGTGGGGTTGGTCTCTTTCTCCAGGCAGCAACGGACAGAAGGAGAGGACACAGCCTCGAGCTGCACCAAGGGAAACATAGATTGGATATTAGGTAGTAGTTTTTCATGGAAAGCATAATAAAGTACTGGAATGATCTGCCTGGGGAGGTGGTGGAGTCACCATCCCTGGATGTGTTTAAACAAGACTGGATGTGGCACTGGGTGCTGTGGTTTCGTTGAGGTGTTGGGGCTGGGTTGGACACAATGATCTTGAAGGTCTCTTCCAACCTGGTGATTCTGTGAATTCTGTGAGTTGTGTATGGAAAAGGCACCATGTCTACTGAAACAGGGCTCAGGAGCCAAGGGAATTGTCATCAGCAGGGCCAAAAGGATGTGACAACCTGGCTGTGCTGGAAACAGGAGTCTCTTTCTTCACAGCTGCTGTGGGACCCCTTGCCTTGTATTCATACATTCTTCCCAGAAGCTGGCTTGAGGTTGCTGGAGAGCAAGGGCTTTCTAGTTTTTGTCAGGTTGCTTCTGAGTGCTCCCTTGCTGGTTTTTGTTGTTTAAAAGGGTTATTGGAGTTTTATGCTAGGCAGAAGGAATGTGTGGACTCTGGAAGCAGTTATGAAGTTTCAAAAATTACTTTGAAAGGTCTTTCAAGCTGCAGAGATAGCAGTTGGGGCCCTTGGAAATGCCCAAGGCAGGGCTGTAGACACATGCAAGTCCCCTGGACAAGCTGGCTCTGATTCGCCATCTGAACTTGCATTCAAGCAGATAAAATTCCCACTTTTAACATTCCCACTGATTTTCTTTCCCACAGAAAGAAGCACTGGGGCTGGGCATCCAAACCCATCTGTTTTCTATGTGTTGCCTCCATGAGGAGCAGCAGGATGACAGGAGGGCACGAGATGAACAGAGACTAGCAATCCTCGTGGCACGTGGCTCAGCCTGACCCTTTCCCTGGAGCAGCTGAAGAAGCCTGTGAGAGATTAGCAGGTATGAGAAACTCCAAACAGAATAAACTCCTTGGGAAACAAGCTGAGGGTTGCTGTGAGAGGCATTGTGAGTGGCCACTAATCCACCAGCCAGAGGGAGAAGTCCAGTCCAGCCCAGTCTGGAGTGGGATAAATTCTGTGTTTCTGTTTTATGTCCTGCCTGTGCAAGCCAGGGGCCTTGCCTGCTCATTCCTGCACTGTTCCCCAGTGGCTCTGTCTGGACTGCTGCCTACTTTGGCTTTATAAGCACCGTGGTAGGAGCTCAGCACATGAATATTCTCAGAGATATTCCTGCAGTGTTAGCTCCGATTACTTCTTTTCCATTGCACAGCTCACGTGCAGCCTCCTTACCAGAAGCTGCTGGGCTGGTGGCCTGCCTGGTCCAGACACCCCAAAATCCTGGTTTTAGTGTTGCTACTGGGTGCAAACATCCCTGTCCTGGAGCAGGGGCTTGTGTGAGAGCAGTGCTGCTGAGGGAGTCCTTCAGAGGAGTTGGAGGGGCATAGGAGAATCTCTGAATGTCCACCAAGGGTTTTTTTGTGCTGTGGTTACTGAGCATGGCCAAGTGAGTGCCAGGATCAGTGTGGAGCTAGAAGAGAACTCACCTTGCACTGGCAAGTGGGGGGTGAGAGAAAGCAGGGATTGGTATCTGAGGAGACAGGGAATTGGTGTCTGAGGAGACAGGGAATTGGTATCTGCTTTTGCAACTGGAAAAGTTTGATGACAAACCTATCAGTCTGGGTTTTGTCTGTGTGTTTGGGTGACACATAGCCTTATGGGAGGCTAGCATGGGGCAAAGACACGAGGAGAGGGAGGTGTGGGGTCTGTCCCTGCTGGCTGCACAGCTCAGTGGATCAGAGGAGGGCTGCTCTGTGTCTGGAAATTCTCTGTATGCCCATCAGCACCTTCACTGTCAGCGGCTCTCAATCCCGGGCCTCCAACCAGGGTGGTAAACATTTAGGACCCAACCCAGGGAACCATAACCCCAGCAGAAACCTTTCCACCACATTGCATGTTTAGGCATTTCAACTCAGAGTTTCTCTCCAGGGTTTTCGGGGCATGGTACCTGCTCGGGACTCTTCACCCTGTAAAACCTTGCTCTTTGTCCACCCTGTACTTCAGGCTCATGGTCAAGACCCTGGTGGAGGATATCTCAAGAAGGCAGACAAATCAGCTGTGTAAAAACACATAAATTGATACACATATACACAATTGATACACAATTGATAGTGCATTGATTGCTTTCTGCTCTTAACCCTTGGTGTGCTGTACAGGGGGCAAGCTCTGACCTCATCCCTCTCTGTGCTATGGGGTTTTCTGGATGCCCTTGGCCTCCAAAACTGCTGAGGTGGGTGCTGCTGCCTGTGCTGGCCCACGTGAGCTCCTGGAGATGTGTTTTGCTGCCTTCTTGCTGTATCACTGTGTTTTAGAAGTCCCGTGTAATAGGTGGCACCGAGTTTTTATTGGGCATTGTGTGTGGGAGACACTTTTTCCTGGAGGATGTACAAGCTGGATCAAACCCCAGCAACTTTCCTTGTTGTGTGCTTTTGAGGAGCACAGAGGTCTGGGCAGTGTCTTGTGGCTCTTAGAGTTGTTTGTGTACCACATTCCTGTTGTAAGCAGTGTGGTTTTGGGGAAAGAAAAAAGGGGAAGCAGCTGAAAATCAAATCCTTCATGTGCTTTGCTTTGTTCACCTGAAACCCACAGCAATTTGTGAGTTCACTTTCAATATCTTTCTATTAAAGAAGACTTTTTTTTTTCCCCCATAGAAATTGCTCTCAGGTTCTTGATCAGCTGGAATAAGCACAATGCCTTCCCTTGTCAGAGGGGCCCACTTCAGCTGTAAATCTGATGTTGAGAAATTAGATTTCTCTACTGCTCCCAAGCTGTCATCAGAAGAGTAAGACAACAGCCACTGGTGGGGAGAGCTGAGTGTGGCACTGCTGGCATGTGCCTGCCTGAGCTTCCTTAGCTCACCAGAAAGGGAGCTTTGCCCTTCAAATTCTTGCATGATTTGAGGCAAATGAGCTGAAAGAGCTGCAGACAGAACCTGGGCACCAGGAGCTGTTCAACTCCTGATGCATTCAGCTGAGACAAATCAGAGACTTCCCCAGCCTGTGTTAGCCAAGGTTTAGAGGTGAAAGTAGTGTTTTCATCTTTCAAAAGCCATGGCAGTGATGGGGTGGTGTGTGATCTGTGCATGGTGGTGACACGGTGGTGGTAAAGTGTCCCAGCCACCTGATGACATTTGTGGCTGTGGCCAGAACTCTTTTTAAAACTACTGAGGGAGGACTCACAACATTCACTGGTCACTGTAGCACCAAGATACCACAAAGCAGGTCCTCAACTCCAGAGGCTGCTCAGAAGAAAAAATTAAAAACCATAAATATATTAATACAGAACTCTTTGTTCTGCTTTTGATGGCCTTTACTGTTCATGTTTTCAGGATTTTCTCTACAGACATAAAATTCAGAAGAGCATTAAAAAAAAAAAAATTAAAGCTGAGATTTTCTTGGAATCACATGTTTCCAGACACAGGGGACCTGAGAGTAAAGCTCCAGATATAATCCTGAGATTTGGCAGTGCTCTTTGTAGCATATTAAGTGATGGTCTACAGCACTCGTTAATTGCTGCAGGCTGAAAACCGATCCTGGCTCCCGACAGAGTCTTCTGCTCATTCTCAGTGCAGGAGTTCCTCCAGTTCTTCTGGGGGAGTGGGAAATATCACTTTCTAAAGGGCATAGGTACAAAATTACAGAGTGATACAGCCTATGTACGGCTTGAAAAGTGTTCTTAACTGTTTTGTTCAAACAAAATTTGAGCATAGGCAACTAAGATGATCTACTGATGTGTTCCTGAATAACCATACAGGTTATTTTGTCTTTATAAACCTTGAAGATCTGTGGAAGACCAGCAGAAGAGAGAGTAGGCTGCTAGTTAAAACAGGGCAGTCTGTGATCTGGAGCTGATGGACACATGTAGAGTTAATCCACATTTCTCCTCTCAATCCTCTGTGAACCAGCCTTTGTGCAGGAGGGGTAGTGTTACCTGCCAGGTACAGCACCACTCTGAAAACAATCCTCTTTTTAATGTTCATTAATTTTTGGACTATTTTTGAGCCCTAGAACAGAAACTCCTCTGAGTTCTGCTCAGGGACAAAAGCTTTTGGGGCAGCAGCTCCTGTCCCAGGTCTGGCATGGGGGGACCCTGCTGCCAGTCAGGGCAAGGTTTGGAATTGGGGTGGGCTCCCTCCTCCCCATTGGGATGGATTTATGGCAGCTGAACCTGTTGTCCCTGGCCACAGTGGAGATAATCTCTAGGTTCCACTGGAAACATTGTCCCATGGCTCCCTGCAGATGTAGGAGGGGCAGGACTGCCTGGATGAGGAAAGTGATTTGCTGCAGAACTGTCAAACACAATTTTTAGGGCACAGGGCAGTGAAGCTGCCCGCTCGTCCTGCTCCAGTCAGCTCACAGCCAAATCCCCATTATTTTTACAAGCATCCTCCACCTGCTCCTGGGCCTGACTCTGCCATTGGCAAGGCTCTGCTGTGGCTGTCTGTCACTGCTGAGCAGCTCTCCCTGGCTGGAGATGTTCCTTTTGCTTTTTGGCACCATGCAGGGGAGCAGGGATCTCCCAGGGGTGATACCCTGGGGAAGTCAACATCTCCTGTCCCGTGGAGCTTCTCACACTGAAAAACCAGCAGCAATTCACTGTGGAGGAGGGAACAGGGACAAAAAAGGTGATTTATCTCAGGTGGGGATGGCTGTTCTCCTGTCCTCCTGTCCCCCTGTCCCTGTCCTTGCCCTGCTGATGCTCCCAGATTTGGTGGCTCCGTGGGGCTTTGTCTCTGTGCAAGGGCTGGCACGTCCCAGCGAGCTGCCACACAAACACAAATATCAAAGGGCTGGCATGTGTGTGTTTCTCTGAGGCAGCTTTCTAGGTTTTACTGGGCTATAAAACACAGCGACGAGGATATAAAAACAAAGCTGTGATGGACTTTGCAGAGAGCCAAAGCGAGGGAGGGGAGGAAGGATGGAAATGAGAAAAAGGGTTATGAGCAAGGAATGATGTATCAGCCCCGTGTCGGGAGGAACAGATTTTGGAATAACTGTGAAGAGCATATAACTGGTTTAGTCATTAAGAGGGGGGAAAAAACACAGAAAAAGAAAGAAAAAAGAAAAGGAAAAAAAAAAGCCGAATATAAATGAGTAAAAGGAGGGAACTTCAAAGCATAAATTTCTCAACTGCATGACACTGATGTTTTGAACAGTTGTTCTGTGTGAGATAGCAGCAGTGATTTTAATGAACTTTAAAGAGCAGCATAAATAGGAGCAAACAAAGAAAGATGATCGCATTAGCTCAGAGCGAGGCACTGAGCTAATTGACTGAACAGGATTTAAATGGCAGGTTATTATTTTTTTATTTATGTGTATAAACCTATTTTTCTATTTGGGCTTAAGAAAATGGAATAAAATAAACCCGAGCATCTCCATTTGGGTTTTCATGGGAATCAAATGCTTGCTTGATTTCCGTGAAGAACGTGAGCTGACAAGTCAAAGGGCAGAGAAATGGTGTAGCAGAGAAAGCAGGAGCCTTTTGCTGGCCTGTAAGGGGGCTGGGTGTGTAGAAGAATTCATTTTAGTTTGATGCACAGACTCTCTCTGATGTTTCAGATGGATTTCACAGTGTGGCTGCATGGGGACTCAGAGGATCAGAACCACCAGAAATGGGGTGAAAACAGGTCACCTTGTTCCCGGAGTGGGTCACCTCATTCTCATCCTGGCCTGGAGATTTTCTTAGGCTGTGGATTTTCAGCTTAGAGCATTTGTTTGTACTCGAGCTGCCTCTGGTTTCCACGTGAGCTGTGGGCTCCCTGTCCCCACTGCTGTGGGCAGCAAATGTGCAGAGGCAGCTGCTGAGGGAGGGGAAGCTGCTCCATGCATGGCAGCCACTCCTGGGCTTGGGTAGTGTGGGGTATCACTGACGGCTGCCTTGCTGGACTTATATATTCAATTAAAAATCTACTTATTGATAAACCATACCTCACTAATGGTTAAAGAACAATTAGTGTTTTCCCCCCAAATCTGGTAGGGCAAGCAAAGAACTCAGCAAAGAAAACTCTCTGTGAAATAAATTAGAAAGTCAGCTAATGTCTGAAAGCTGGAAAACTATCAACCAGATCCACTTGTGGCTCTGACATCTCTAGTCAAGCTTCCCTCACCTGTTGTACATTTGGTGGACTCGGAATCACTGCTGTGGAGACAGGGAAA
>VXBB01001741.1:124741-146174 GCA_013399915.1 Illadopsis cleaveri
TTGTTTGCACTTTCTGGGCCTGAAGCTGCAATGGTGTCCTTGGTTCTGGGGCTGGAAAAGGATTGCTTTGTCTGACTGAACTGTGAGGAGAACTTCTTCACACTTTATATGAAGTTCAGAGTTACATACTAATGTAGTACAGAATCTGGCAATTATGAAAGATAAGACTTAAGGCATCATCCTCATTCAATGGAAATCCTGTCCTTGGCTTTCTCATTAGCATAAGCAAGGAGGGTTCATTTGATGCAGGTTTCATAAGGATCTTTCCTCCATGTGTAGCACTGACTTCTCTTTTACCTGGTCTTGGTGCCCTTCAGAGCAGGACTGGCTCACAAAAACTTCAGTGTTAGCAGGATACAGAGATTTTATTTTTTTATGCTCTAGTGAGGGACAGTGAGTTCAGACAGAATGACCCCACCCACCATCCTCATCCCCCAAACTGGTGTGGACTGCAGGGGTCACTGGCATTGGGAGCAGCCCAACTCCACCCCTGTGCTCTGGGCTGAATGTGCCCCAAAGTTGAGGTTTCTGCAAGTGCAGGTTTTTCTGAGGTCATGCAAACCCTGACTTTACAAAAGCTTGTCCATCGCCCATATTTTTTGAAGGACATCCCCAATAAAAGGCCTGATCCAAATTGGAACAGGCAGGGAAGATTTTTTAAGGAAAACTTTCCTTGAACTGTTTAACTGAGCTAAAAGTTATTTTTGTATCCCCATCCAAGAAAGAGGCAGGCCATTTTAGATATAAATTAAAGAGAAAATATTGCTGAAGGCGGATTGTTCACCTGTAAAATCTCATCTCAAATCATTAAAGTTTGGCAAAGCTGTGTAAACAACTGAGGCTAAGAAACATTCAGCAGCTTTAAAACTTGATACTGTACTGCAGATATTCACAGGCAATTACATCACGTCAAAATAAAAAGTTTTAACTAATATTAAGGAAATTTATGATTTGAACAGGCCAGAATTGAAGTCAGTGCCTTGTGTAAATGCAGATATGATTGCCTTTCGTTATGGTTACCCACTAGTTTTTTTTTTTTTGCAAATACCTATCAGAATCTTGTCAAGCATTAAGTGGTAAGAGGGGAATAGCCTGAATAAAGGATGTGCTATCAGATGTTTATGCTGCCCCTGAGAAACACTCCACAGTTCACCGTCAGTAGTATCTTGGGACTCTTTCTCAGGAATGTAATAAGCCAGATATATGCTAAAATTCAGAACATATTTGTTTTGGACCTCTGAGATCTGGAGCTCTGTGATTCACTGCAAAAGCAAAGTTGTCCCAAAACTGACCTGAAGAATCTTACTGCACATTTTGGTGAAAACCTGGAAGTTCAGAATAGCAGAGGTGAGAGGCAGCTTTCATCTGCTAAAACATCTGTGATTTTTTTTTTTTTTTTAAGTTCAAGCTGTGGAATTAATATTGGACCTAATGAATTTTGAAAACCTTGATTGTTTCTTGCTTGTTTTTGCAGTCATTGCAATCTTTTTGCCCCACAAAAAATGTGGCCCAAAACAAACTGATTCTATTATACTCTGACGTCAAGAACACAATAATGAAGTGAACAGAAGTCAGATTTTCTTCAGTGAACTACTGAGAGGCAAATTTAAAACAGTGTTACAAATAATACCTCATAATTACAATGGGAATGATGAGCACCCATAATCATGCCTCACAGCTATGTTTGCTAATAAGAAGGCAAAGCAGACGAGTATTGTGATGCCTTTTATATAATTTTTAGTGTAGTCTCCCATTTTCAGACCAGCTGGAGCTGCAGCAAACAACCTTCACTGCCTCCAATAGAAATAGACTGAGATGCACTGACCTCTGACCCTGTTTTGCTTTACTAGATTATCTTTAAGGTCCCTTCCAACCCAAATATTCCATGATTCTGTGGCGGTGGCATCAGCAAGCATGGGTTTGTTGCCATCTTTTGGATGCTGCTGCATCTTTTCGTCTCTCAGCTCACAAAGATAAGGTAATGATGCCTTAAGTTTTAGCNGGAGAATGGGACTTCATAACCTCAAGCTGTAATTGGACAATTAACCCCAATATGTAAATAGACCAAAACTTATAAAAATGTGAAAACTCATGACCCACTGTCCATCTCAGGTGGAGCCACAGCCAGGCTCTTGTCCTGCCCAAGGTGTATTCTTAAAAGCCTTTTAATAAATCCCTACTTTATTCCTTTAACTCTGTCTAGCCTCTGTTCCAGGCATCAGTTTGTTGAAGCTGGAAGCTTCCCAGCCATGCTCCTGCTCTGGTGTGAGCTCTGCCTTGCATCCTCGCAGTGCTTTTAGTGCCATTCCTGGAACTGTGGAGTCTGGGGAGAAGCACTGGAGGGTTGCTCAGCATTAGCATGCTGACAGGGAGGTAATGCATGGAAAGCATTTGACCTCCTCCTGGCTCCTGTGGCTGGGAGGGCTCTGATCTCATTTGCAGCAAGGCAAATCCAGAGTAGCTACGCTAAGCACATTAAATTTAGTGGAGTTACTCTGAGTTTATGGTTCTGCACCTGGTACATGGGAGATGTCACCAGCAGCCTTCCCGTGAGGTGAAGGAAGGGAGTAATGAAGGCGACTTGCAAATGAAAGGATGAAAACTGTTCTGAACAACAGGACTTTTGCAGGGATCTGAAATTTATTGGGAGTTGCTGCAGGCTCAGCTTTATTTAAAACCAGCTCACACCTTTTGTTGCTGGAGATATGGAATTAGGGATCTACAGGCAATGAGTTTTTGAAACATTTCAAAGCCTACCTGGGGCCTGCCTGGAAGAAATGGTTCTTCAGAGCAGTTTAGAGAAAGTTGAAGTATGAGCTTCTACTTTCTCATTTTCCCTTTTTTATCTAGGAAGGGAAGATGGGGAAGACTCAAAAAAAACCCCCCCCCAAAAAAAGGGAAAAGAAGAGGGGAATGAAAACTAAAGCAATTTTTTTAAAATTAGTTGGAGGAATTAAATAGTATCAGTTGCCACATCTTAAAAATTTTCTCCCTGCATGTGTAAAACACCAATGAAAGATCCACCATGCATTTCAGTTGGGGGAGTCACCCCCAACCTCCAAATCCAATATTACCAACCAGCCTTAATATTTGGGAGTCATTTTATCTTCTTTCAAATATTCATTAAAAAATTCAAAATATCTGGAAACTAAAGACTTTTTGTGCAGCTTTTCAGCCTGAGTCCTAAGAATTCCAGAGAACCTGTGCTTTCCTGGCAGTGGATGCAGTGAGAAACCTGAATAATGTGGTTGAAGAGCCTGGCCCAGGTATTGGGTGCCCCTCAGAGATGGGAAAAGAAACTTCCTTTTAATTTGGGGTGGGGAATAGTTCTGGGAAAGGAAATGTGGAGGCTAAAGTTGGAGTTACCTGCTGAGGGCTGGAAGGATCTTCTCTCCTTCATCAAGGCCAGACTCTCCTGCCCACATGCAGGACAATGAAGGGCAGTGGATAGAGACCAGCCCTTCATATGATTCCTCTCCTCACAAGTTACCTGTCTGAAGTAAAAAGAAAGCTCTGAAAGTGTCTCTTTTCCTCTGTTTCACATTTTCTTTCTCTTTCCAAGCTGTGTCTGTGGTCAGTCACTGTGTGAATTGATTTTCTCCTCCACACCTCACGGCACGAGGTTTGGTTTTGGAGCAGGCAGGGTCCTCACTGCCCCCCCTGCTCTCTGCTTGTGCTGCATTCCAGAGGTGCTTAAAGCCTCTCATTTGCTGCTATCAGACTTAATTTGGGCAAAAATGCCACGGATTACATCTTCCTTACAGGACTTGGTTGTCAAATAGCTTTAAATCACAAACCAATTTGTCACTTCACTTTTGATTCTTGGAAAATCCTCGCTGAGCTTCAGAACTCGGCGAGTCTGGGGAATGCACACTGAGATTTTCACACACCTGCTACTACTTTCTACCCAGGAGAAAACCCAGAGCTGGTGAAAATCTGAGGCTATTAGGAATTTCTGGAGCTCTTTCTGCATTTCCTTGCTGATCCCAGGCAAGAAGCATCCGGCTGAAACAGATGCAGGTGTTCAAGGGGGGAAAGGGGCATGATTGAAAATATTTCCTGAGTGCAAAGGTAGGAGCAGGTCATGCCCAGCAGCAGGACTCCTGCATCCCATGGGATGTCTTGCTGTGTGCTGATGGAGCACAGCTCAGCGTGAGCAGCACTGGGAGAAGGAGGCAAACATTGGCTTGCAGTAATCCACTGTATGACAATCAGTAGGTGTTTGCTGTACAAGCCCTGTTTGTGTGAGTTTCCTCTTGGAGTGAATTTGACAAGGCTGGAAGATGGTGTCACACACCAGAGCTGCTGTTTGCCTCCTGTGCAGCGATTTGCAGCAGCTGCCAAAGCCCCCACGAGCTCTGGGCAGGGGTAAATTTCTTCCATGTGCTGGTTTGTCAGGCCTTGCAGCACAGAACCTGCCAGGGACTGGGAATTGCTCTTCTGCAAGAGGGTTTGGTGGCTCCTGTGCTCAGTGGGCTTTTAACAGGACTTTTAGAAATGAGGTGTGTCTGGGATGAGCAGTTCTTCGTGGTTTTTTTACCAGGTTGATGTAATACCCTTGCCCTAATTCATTGGTACCGTCACGTTTCTCATAAAATAAAATAAAATGAGACAAAATAAAATGAAATAAAATAAAAATAAATATTAAAATAATAAAATAAAAATAAAAATTAAATAAAATATTAAANTGGAACATTAAAATAAAATAAAATAAAAAATAAGATAAAGTAAAATAAAATAAAATAAAATATTAAAATAAAATAAAAAAATATTAAAATGAAAATAAAAATTGAGTCAAAATAAAAATATTAAAATAAAACAATAAAATAAAATATTAAAATAAAAAATAAGAGAAATTAAAAACTAAACTAAACTAAAATATTAAAATAAAATAAATAAAAAAGAGATTAAAAAAATAATAAAACAAACCAAAACAGAATAAATGGTGATTTATCAGCAGCCTTTCAATGAATGAGGCTGATGCAGGGAGTCTGGAGCAGCCCTCCAAACCCCTTAGTGTGCTCTTCAGAGAGGAAGGAGGATTCTTCAACAGAAAATAGTGTTTGTTTCTGCCTTTGCTCCATGATTGCTGACCTGACTTCCTTAACATTTACCTGATGGTGATGAACAGGAAACAACTCCCCTGGTCAGACCAGAAAGAGCCCAGGCTGTATTAAAGCACCTCTAATTCTGAACACTGAATTTATCACAAGATGCTTTAATGCAAAATGTATTAAGAACAAACCAGCCTGAGATCTTGCTTCATTTCTGCCAGGAGATCCCATCGAGTTGATTTAAGGACACAGTTCAAGCAGTTACCTCAAGGACATTGTGAGCTCTGTGTCTGGCCCCAATCCAAAACCACAGGCAGCACTGGAGGTGTGGATGACAGTGACCATGTGAATTATCTTTCTTTTTATGTGGAACCTGTGGCTTAGCTCAGGTGGGACAAAGCTCCAGAGCCCCTCAAGGGGTGTTCAGGCATTGTTAGCAGGGGCTCCCACGCTGACTGTCAGCAGACTGAAGAGGCTGAGCTTCAGCTGATACCCAATTAGCTGATTATCCCAAAGGGAATTGAAAATGAAGGTTATCTTTCAACTTGTGATGAGCTTCCAAATAAATATTCAACATGCATTTAATAAGACAGTTTTATGCATTATTTAAGTATCAATTGATGGGTAGAAGACGAAAGAGTACACTGCTGATGCTGAGGTTTGAAAGGCAAGAGGAGAAATCTGGTGAATGAGGTCTTAAAGGAGATTTGCATCTCTCATTTTATTGGAATATTGTTTACACAGTAATCATGAAAAGAATTTCAGTAATAATTCATTTCTGCATTTTGGTTGGTTGGGATTTTTTTTTGTTTGTTTGTTTTTAAAACACTCATAGCAAGGGCACGAGATTAGAGAACAGGGGATGTCAAAGGTGCTCCAGCCTCCACCTCAGGGCAAGATCAGCTCTCCTGGGAAAAGGGTGGAACTTGTCCCTTGGAGTTTTGTGCCTGGATCAGAGAGAAGGACTGGATCATGTCATGGTTCATGTCTGTGGTTAAATCTTTCCCCTTGAGCTCAGAGTGTTCAATTCTCCTCTTGCTTCTGGTGTATTTCAGTGATGCCTTGGGAAGGCTGAGCTGGAACAGAGACTGGGCAGAGCTAGAGAATAAAGTAGATATTTATTAAAAGGCTTTTAAGGATACACCTTGGGCAGGACAAGAGCCTGGCCAGGGCTACACCCAAGGTGGACCCAAAATGGTCACAAAATGGACAAACGGTCACCAGGTCTCACACTTTCATAACTTTTGGTTCTTTTGCATATTGGGGTTTAATTGTCCAATTCCAGCTTCAGGTTGTGAGGTCCCATCCTTCTTGTTCCTCCCTTCAGCCACCCTTGTTTGTGCTTTTGGGCCTGAAAACTTGTACCAGTTGTCCTTGGTGTGCAGCAGGAAAAGGATTTGTTTTGTGTCCCTGCTGTGTGCAGAGCTGAGTGACACTGACTGTGAGCTCAGAGCTGCACCCCTGGGCAGCACAGAATCTGAAATACAGGAAAGATAAAACTTCAGGCATCATCAGGATGGATGTTGCTGTGGCAGAACCCCTCTCTGAGGAGTGAAAGTGCTGCTGCAGCACAACGCTCCTCACAGGGATTTTTGGTGTTGCAGTGGGAACTCTGGGCTGTTGCCTCATGCAGACTGTTGGTGGATTGATCATGCAGGTTACAGAGCCCCAGTGTGCCCTGTTCACATGGAGGGATCACGTCTGGCTGGGGGCTGCAAGGACTTGCCCCTGTGCCAGGGACATATCTGAGAGCAATTCCCATTTCTGACTTGGGTTTTTCCCCCTCTATTATTTTTGCTCCTCCAAAAATATGACCTGAAACCTTGATGGTTTATTTTAACTTGGTCTCATCCCTGCCAGAAACCCAGACCTGGGCTGATGTCCTGTAGTTCCAGCCCTGTAGAATGTCACTGCAGCCCTTCTCCTGTGGGATAAACAAGAGGAAAATGAGCCCCACAGCCCTGGGAGATGCCACTTGGTTAATTAAATAAATGAATAAATAAATTGAATTAGAACCTTCAGAAAAACTAAAACACATAATTTCACACAGACGTGAAGTAGAAATGCAAGTTTAGTTTTAAATAAGTAAATAAATAAATGAACTAATGACCTCTGAGACAGGGGTGAGAACAAGAAGGAGAAGAGGAAAGTGGCTTTTCTTCATGCAGTGTTTTTTGCCTCTTCAGTGCTTCGTTGTTTGGCTGCCCAGTGGGACTCAGCTCCTCAGGGCAGTGCAGGGAAGGCTCTGTTTTCCCTAACACCCCGTGGTATTCCAAATATTATGTCCAAATATTGTTTTATGCACCTTTTTTTATTATTTTTTTTCAAGAAAAGGTGCTAAAACAAAAGGTACTAAAAATAAAAACAGAAGGCCTGTCGTGATTTGTGGGGCCTTCTTTGTCAGCTCTCTCTTTTAAGTAAAGTTATTAATCTAGTTGGGATTATTTGCCTTTGCTCCTACAAAATGTTTTTCCCTCCAAAGGAAAAACTGTCAATGTATTATTAAAGGGAGGTCAGATCCCAGTGACCTTTCCCTTGTTGGTTCAATGTTTGTAGAGAAAACATAAAGAGTGGGTTTTGTTAAAGGATGCTGTTGAGAAATAGGAACTTGGGTTCAATTTGCCTTTTCCCTTCAATTTTCTACTTTTCCCTCCCTCTTTCACTCAGTGCAACATGACCTATTTTCTGTATATATGCATTTTCCCAGTCTAATTTATCTAGTAGTGAGTATTTGCATTTTCATTACTTTTAAGAAAGATTGCATCTCCATTTTAATTGGAAAAATCACCTGTTTTATTTGAAATATAAATAATTGTCAAATGTTTTCACTGATGGTTATGGAGATTTGTTTTAAAGCTTTTATTTTGCATCTGATATTTTGATGCTTCCTTTAATTTGGTGCATGCAACCATATTTCTTAATATCTTTAAATGATCTCAAGCATATCAAAAAGGTAGATTTTTCAAAACAGCTCAGAACTAGAACTCTAAATAATTGATTTCCACTTTTAGTTGTTAAACTAAAAAAATGTTTCTTAATTTCCTTCTGATAGCGCTAAGAGGAAGATTATTCAGCAGAACAAATAGGAGACCCTACATGTTTAGTTTGCTTCCTTTTGCTTCAGCTGCATGCTCTGAAATCATTTAAAACCCTCCTTAAAAATTAAATGCTGATGATGTTTCTGAAACAATTGTATGGGAAGGAAAAACTTAAACACTTCAAAATATCTTTAAGATTCTAAGCAGAAGCATTTTTTTTTCTCAAATATGACCATTTTTTTCCTCCCTTAAAGAAGCTTTGGTCTCTTGCTTACCACGTAGTGGTTACTATGAGATGGTTCCTATTCCTAATTCCTGTAGGTTCCTTAAAATAGCATCAAAGGAAAGGGTGCCTCTGGAAGGTGATTCAGCCCTTTTGCCTTTCTCTAATACCCATAGGGATTAAATAACATTATTTACTAAATAATGTAACCTAAATGATGTCATTTCAATATATTAAAAGGAAAGGACAAACCTGGGCCTGTAAATGTGCTCTGTTAAGCTCAGCTTATATTGTGCAGTGTTTAAAGAGGCTCACTTCCACATTTAGGGTGCAAACGTGCTGTGCCATAGAGCAGAGGCATCAGGAAACCATGGAGTTGGTCAGGGAAAGGCATTAACATCAGGAGCAATATGTAGATTAGTCGATATTAACAACCACATTCATTTAGGTGAAGTTGATGAGCCAGCACAGGAGGTTCCTTCTCAGAGCCAGCACCGTGCAGTGACCTCGGCAGAGGCCAGGGGAGGTGACACTGTGAAATATGGTCACACTGCTGAGGGCTCGTGATGCTCTTAAGGTGCTGTATGTCTGCTATCAATACCAGAGCTTCACTGAACCCTGACATCCTAACAAGTTCCATCCTCTTCTGGTGTTTCTGCTGGGTGCCCCAAAATACCACATTGTGTTCTGTCTGGTGCTGGCAGCTCAGGAGTGGGTGAACAGATTCTCACAGGAAATGAGGTGCAGATAGTTTAAGGCGTGGTGGGAAATATTTAAACACAAGATGTTGTAGCAAGTTTGCTGCTTGTTTTGGAAGAAGGACCAACAGTGTTTTGATTATCTCTGAGCTCGCTGAGCTGACTCAGTGTACTGTAATTAATGAGACCACCTTCCATTAGAGGACAGTGGGAAGAGCTATTGGTAATTACTTCACAGGCATCAGAGAAATATTGCTGAACCAGGAGCTCTCGGTGGTCAGGAGCTGGTGCTGTGACTGAGGCAGCACAGGGTGAGCAGATGGAGCTGCTGCTGCCTGCCCAGGGTGTGATCCCTGTGGGCTCTGTTGGCTCAAGGAGCAGGTATTTCCTCACACCAACATCACCCTCTGCACTGTCCGTGTTTCCTGGGACCTCTGAGGTCAGCCTGGGCTCAAGCCACTGTTCCCCAGTGAGGATGTGCTTGGTGGGCAGTTCTGATCTTTGCAGTGATGTGGATGCATTTCAGAAAGTGCTGGAATGTCATACAGGATGTTGAATGCAGAGATAAGGGCTGGCTCCCCTTGCTTCCAAACACTGGGGGAAAGTCTGGCTGTTTTATCAACTTGCCTCAATTTCCCCATAACTGAACTTAAAGTGGAGTGGCCTGGGAGATCCTCTTTATTATTTGTTCAGAGACATGGACATGTCAGTGCTGGAAACATCCAAAGCCTTGTCTAACCTGACCTGCTGTGGATAGCAGACTATAAACTTCTGTCCATTAACCTCAACACTGAGGTCATTAACTCATTTCTGGCTGAAACATCTCTTCCACTCTTGTTCTGAAGAGACCACGAGGTGGACAACCCACCATTACCCTTAACAGCTTCTTTTAATGTCCAGCCCATGTCTCCAGCTAAAGCAGGAATTATTCCTGCTGCTCCTGCTGTATCTGGTCTGTGGCTCACTGCAGCTTGCAGCCTGCACATGTAGGGGTCTGGGCTCAGCTGGAAGGTTTCTGTAGGTCAGGAGGGAAGTGGTGTGGGTTGGATGAGGGAATGGATATAGGAAGCTGGAGGGGTGAGGGTCATGTTGCAGGATCCTGACCCTGGTTTTGAGCAGCCCTTGGTGCTGGGTTTGTTGGAGGGCTCAGTGCTGCTGTCCCAGGGGATTTCAGGGGTGTTGGCAGAGTTGGATGAGATCCTGGGAATCACTGGAGCTCTGCAGAGGATGGCAGCCCACTTTGGCTGATTCAGCAGCCTCCTGATGGCCTGCCTTAATCAAACTAGATGAGAAACTGTGGTGTTCCCCCAGTCTTTGCCTGGCTGGAGGGCTTGTCTTTGTTATCACAAGCCTAAATTCACTCACAAAATCATCCAGCTTCTTGTTTATCTGCTTCCTTTTGCTCCGTAATTAGAACTGCTGCTGAGACACCACAGCCTGCTTTGGGAGACCACCAGCACAGCCTGTGGGGAAACATAAAAACCCCTCCATGCAGGAATGTTCTGTCAGCAGAGTGACTCTGGGAGTCAAGGAAGGGATTTGCCATTCTTGGGACTGAACAAACACAGTGAGGCACAGCCTGCTCCACACTCCTGCCGTGCTGCCTGAGCAAAGGGGCAGCAGCCCACTGGCTCTGGCCAGGAGATCCATATTTCACTGGGGAAAAACTATGGGGGAATATTGTGACAGGGAGCCTGGCAGTTGGGGGTGGCCTCATGAACAGCTTTGGATGGACCATCTCTGTTTTCAGGGTGCGTTTTTTTGGAGCTTGTCATTTTTAGGGGCATTGATTTTAATGTGTTTTCTTTGGCTGGCGATTTGACAGCGAAAGAATTGGCTCCAAGAAGGAATGGCATTCCTTGGATTTTCACCTCAGCATGCCTTGACTGGAAGCTCTAGCTGTCAGTGGTACCCAGAGAGAGTTCTGTTGATGAAAACCGTTCCTTGGACCCCTCGCATGCAAGTGCTGAAATAATGAGCCACTTGTTTGGAGAGTTCTCCTCTTCCCCATGGACAGGTGCCATTTTGAGTGAAACCATCCCAAACAGCACACACAGCTCGCAGACCTTGCACAGCCTCATGGCAAGGAAGAGACTTCAGAGTTCCCTAACAGAGTGGAGATTGTCAGACAGCCATGAGCTGATGGGTAACTGAGATCAGTGAATGTTCACAACTGGCTGTTCATGAAAGCCTTGGAGGAGCTACAGAGACTGGGATTTCCTTCCTGGGATCACAAAACCATTAAAGGCTGGGAAAGCCCTCCAAGATCATTGAGTCCAACCATTAACCTACAGTGCCAGAGTCACCATTCAATTGTGTCCCTAGGCACCACATCTACACATGTTTTGAACACTTCCAGGGATGGTGATTCTGTGGGCAGCCCGTTCCAATGCCACTCTTCTCACACCCCTCAATTTATCAGGTTGGTGTTTGCATCTGAGGCAATTTCAGTGGGCAAAGCACAAAGTTTATGACTCTCCAAACAGCATGATGGCTTTTTTTCTCTCGGGTACAGGTTGGAGGATAACTCAGCTGTCGTGGGATGAGCTAAGGGCTGGAGTGAGAGTCAGGCTTAAAGAGCTCAGGCTGTTTGGCTTGGCAAAAAGGAATTTTGGAGGCAGTGTGGTAGGTAATAGTGGGTAATTCCCTGCACCAGAAGAAGATCTACTGGATGGATGGTGAAGTTAGGTTGGGAAGACAACTGTGGAGCAACACACCAATTACCCAGTGGAGCAGCTGACCAGGACAAGAGGGAAATTAATTCTAGCTCGGATGCTTCACCTCAGACCTGGATATCTTCCTGAAAGGCATGATCTAGTTCAGCTGTGTATGAGCTGGATAACATTACACACCAATGGGAAAAACAAACTGGAAAATGTTGTCCTGGATCTTTTCACACACTGGGCAGCTTTCCCTGGTGTTACTGAGCTCACCACAGAAACAGTTATTTCGCCTTTGAAAGGAGCTGCTCTGGGCTCTGCACCTTTTAAGTTACTTTAATGGCAGTGCACAGTACTGGGTTTGTACTCCTTAAATGGAGAGACCTGGTTACCTGTTGCAAGATTTTTTTCCTGGAAAACAAAATAATATTGGGACAACTGAAATGTTTCATTTTACCCCAACACTGTGCTTGGGTCTTGGGATTATTTGTCTTCTGTGTTCAGCCATTTTTCTCTAAAACACAATTGGCAGACAAAAATTTCACTTTGAAAGGAAACAGCGAAAAGCTGGTTCTGAGAACTGGTAAAATGATGGTTGTCAGGTCTGTGCTGGGTGTCCCCTTCTCTTCCCTCCAGCTGGGGCTGGAGTGTGCTGCTGAATCTCTCAGAGCACCCAAGGCAGTGATGTTCTCATGGGATCTGGTGCCGTGGTTTGTGCTGCAAGCTGTTCCAGCCTGTGGAGATACTCGAGGTGTGTGGGCAGCCTGTGTGGCCATGCAGGTGCCATCAATGCATCCAAGACCTGCATGTGGTCGTTCCTGGTGGGAACAAGCTTTGGGTCCACGTGGCAGGACTGTCTGCAGCCCATGTTGCAGTGATGTGAGGCAGCAGAGCTGCACACAAGAGACCAAAGGCCATTTCTGTGCATCGTGTGCTGTTTTACTCCTAAAAGGCAAGGTGGAACGGGGCATAAATCACAGCCAAATAGCTGTGGTACAATGTTGTGTTTTCCCCCTTTCTCTTTGTTCATGAGCTTTGTAGCTGGGGCTCTGTGCCTGATTCTTGCTAGAAGTTGCAGAGCTCTGCTGAAGCTGGGCAGCTGCTGTGGCTGTCGCAGCAGTTCTGGGCTGCAGGTCAGCACAAGGGGATGTGGATAGCACAGTTCCATCTGAGGGGCTGTCCTGTTAATTCTGCTTTATTGGATGACTCCTGGAAGCAGCTTTCCTGAGCTATCACAAGGGTTTGTAATAAATCTCAATGAGGTACCCCTGCTATGATTAATCATTTGTTTCTCTAGCAGGATCATGGCTCGTGTTCCCTAGGGAAGAGGGAAGGAACCTCAAACCCTGCATCAGGGCAGTGTCAGTGGTTACCTAGCTGTTTACTATTCAGCCAGAAAATGTTGCAGCAGTCACCCCAAATCCCCAGGACATGTCTGCTATTTGTAAAAGTCAGTGTTTGCTGCCCAAGGCAAACAACAGCTTTTGAATGAGCTGCTTTGTTTTAAACCAGGCGGTTCTTCCCTCTCCCTGCCTCTTGTATTATAAAGGATCCAGGAGGGATTTACAACCAAGTCAAGAGAAAAGGTGACAGAGCCAGAGGTAAAGCCCATCTGAGAAAATGCTGCTTTCATTCTGTTGGTGTTTCTTTTCAGGAAAAAATTCCTCACTGAAAGAGTGATTGGGCACTGGAATTGTTTGCCCAGGGAGAGGAGGGAGTCACCACCCCTGGACATGTTTAAAAAGACTGGATGTGGCACTCGAGGCCATGGTTTAGTTGATGAGGAGGTGTTAGGTTAGGTGACAGTTTGGACTTGATGATCTCAAAAGTCTTTTCCAACCTAGTTGATTCTGTGATTCTGTGATTGATTCTGTGATTCTGTGATTCTGTGATTCTGTATTGAATGGCTCTACCTGAGCACTTGTGGTCATTGGGTGAGACTTGGAGGACCCAGAAAAGGCAGCAGCTGTCCTTTGTGGATCTCAAAATCTTAGCTAAAGCTGACAGCCAGAGCTGACCAGTTTCCCAAAGCTGTGTGACACGCTGAGCCAGTCCTGCACCTTTCCCACCTTCCCCTTCCTCTCCATGTTACACATTTTGGCTATTTTCTAACACCATTTTTGCTGTCAGCAGCCAGCAGACAAATCCCAGTGCAAGAAGATTTCCACCAGAGGAGGCATGGGAAGCATGAGGTAAAAAAAAAACAACTTGGAGAAATCTCTGGGAACTGTGAGAAGCGTAAATTCACTCCTTTGCTAATTTGCTTTTTTCCCAACAGAGATGGCAAAATTCATGGGTGTCAGTCACTGGTGTGATGGAAGACAGATTCTGACAGAAAGATGTCCATGAGGTCTGGTTGGCCAAGACAGGGTAATTCCTAAATCATTAATGCATGGTCTCTTGATTAAAACATGGACATGGTTTGTAACTAATAGAGGTCCTAAATGAGCAGATCTAAACCCTGTTGAAGTGTACCTAAGTCTTTAATTGACTGCAGTAGATTCTGAATTAAGTCTTGAAGGAACTGTCAATTTGGAACCCTCTAAAAGGGCTGTGCTGGAAAAATCCAGGTTGGATAAATCTCCAAGGACAAGAGATTCAGCTACAGCGATCTGCATTGCTTAGTTAAATGGATTCAAGACACAAAATTATCTTAATCCAGGCAATTTTATGTAATACTATAAGTGGGTTAAACCTGTAGGATGGCAAAGATTCACCTCATTAAACTTGGGGACTCAGCTATGGTATCTACAGTAGAATGTAATTTCCCTCAGAATTGGAGAGGGAGAGACAGAGAGAGGAATGACCAGGGATGAGCTGGGTTTCAGTGATCTCACTGCTTTGTGTAGCCCTGGTTTCATGCCTGAGATGTTTTGGTTTTCTGAAATCCTTTTCCCAGAGAATTTTCTGTAAACAAGAGACATGTTTTTGTAACTGTACCTATGCTTTCATTCCTTTTCCTAGGAGGGACTTATTCTTGATGTCCCTCTGGTCTGACCAATGTGACTGAAGAGGTTTGCCTTTGTTTTCACCAAATTGGTCTGTGTAGAATAGTATAAAAAGGGAGACACATCCCAAAAATAAAAGAGTCATTTCAGCCTTCTGAAGCTCAGAGTCTGTGTGGTTGTGGTGTAAAACAGCGTCAGCTTTGGTAGCTGCTAGCTGAGAGTTGCTGCTTCTTTTCCTTTTGCATGAAAATGTCCCATCAGGCCTGGGAACCTGGTAGCACCTCGTGCTGCTGTTTCAAACCTGTTTCATTTTTTGAGGCAAACAGTCTGAGGCAGTTGCAGTAACACACTGCAAAGGAACAGCGAAATATTCCTATTTCCTATGGAATAATTCTGCTCCTTGGATGCTGGGGGAGGAGCTCCTTTGGTGATGCTGGAGCAGAACTGTAAGGTCAGGCTCAGGAACCTGGTGCAGATAAATGAGACCACGACAGAAGAAGCAAAGCATGTCAGACCTCAGTCAGACCCACAGAATTGGTGTGGCAGAGCTGCTGCTGAGGCCAGCAAGCCCCAGCCTGAACTTGCAGCCTCACCAACATAAGTGGCAATATTCCCATCATCTTTTTGCCCCCACATTTTCTAATGTGCAGCTGGATCTTTCCCAGTGATCCCATTAAGGCTCTTCAGGGAACTACAGGGAAATTATGTTAAGAAGATAATTACAGGGGAGCCTGAATAAAAAAGGAAGGTCAAGAACAATCTAAAGAGTTGGGGAATGACTTCAGTCAGCTGAAGAGGTGTCATAAGGTCTCTATTCCCACCAAGATGTTTCCTCACTGCCTTGGATGTAACTTCAGCTGCAGCTTTGTATTTGCTCCTGTTTTTCACTAACTTCCTGGCACAGAAACCTCTCCTTGCTGTATGTGTACCAGGTAGTGGCTGGGCTGGAGTTAGCTGAAAACAGTTGGATCATAGTATATAGAGACAGATGGGACGTTTTCCATTCTATTTTTTTTTTAATGATTATCTCACAACGTAACATGTGAGGCAGTCACGTATTTCATATTCACACAACAAATTGTGCATCTCGTATGAAATAGCTCGTTTCCTTCTCTGAAATTGAGTATGAATTTCCATCTGGAATACATAATGTGGTTTCCATATGTACAAACAGATCCTTGTTACTGGTATCAAAGCAGAGAAGACATTTTGGATGATAATGTGCTGTGGAAGTGAGAGCTGAGAGCTGTCAGGTGATTCACACACCCTGTGACGGAGACTCAGCTCAGGGGTGGGGTTTGGAGCACAGCAGGGCCTCTGATTTTCTGCTTAAGAATACAGAATTCAGGACCTCCCATGCTGGAGTGGGCTGTAGTGTCTGAAATCTAGTCTGAAGTCTAGGAACAAGAGGTCAAACCTGCTTTTTAGTATGGAAAATAC
The DNA here is from genome assembly GCA_013399915.1 of Illadopsis cleaveri. Lineage (NCBI taxonomy): Eukaryota > Metazoa > Chordata > Aves > Passeriformes > Timaliidae > Illadopsis > Illadopsis cleaveri. The sequence continues at coordinate 140,803 of VXBB01001741.1, forward strand.
TTGATATCTCGTTTTCTAAAGCTCATCTTAGGTGGGTGCTGAGCACCTGGTGCAGAGGTGATGATTGTGTCATGGACAGTGGGCCTAGGTCCTTGTTCTCACCCTTACCCTCCCTTGAGGCGCATCATCCCCGTCCTGGGCCAGCCCACCACACGTGTCTGTCCCAAACTGCTGTGGGTTGGTGCTGTAGGACTGTTTTGGGCATGTCCCATGAGAGCCCTGATGTTTGGGGGTGTGATGGAGTCTCACACATTCTCATTCCTCTCCCACTGCAGTTCTGCAGGACTTTTTGTCCCTTCATAAATCTCTTATCCCAGAAGTGCTTCCACCCTTGTTGGTGGGCTCAGCCTTGGCTGGCAGCGGGTCCATCCTGCAGGCAGCTGGGGTTGGCTCAGTTGGACATGGGGGAAGCTTCCAGCAGCTCCTCAGAGCAGCCTCTTCTGTGGTCCCCACACCACCAAAGCCTTTCTAGGCAAGTCCAGCACAGGTACCTCAGTGAGACAGCACCAGTGCTGAGGCTGGGGAGAGTTTCTGCTGCTCTTCCCTCCAAGCCAGCCAGACAGTCTGGCCCTGCCACGAGACAAAGGTGCCCTGCCACTAATTTAACATCTTAGTTTCTGGTTAGTTTCCATTACACATACAACATGTCACAGTTGTCACTTTTTTTTTTTTAAAACTTATCATAGCCTCAAAGCCTGTTTCTGAAGGGTGGTTGGGTTATTTATTGCACAGAGCAGTTTTTTCAGGAAATGGGAATGGCATCTGGCCTCCAAATGGAGACCACCTTCCCCCTCCAGGTCTTTAAGAGAACATGACAGTAATTGAGCAATAATGAAATGTTTCAGGAGGAGTGTCGCAAAGTTCAGAGGGGTGTGGGAGAGTTATAAATCTGGGCTGGTTTTGGCTTGAGGAAGAAATCCTGTTATAAACTCATAGGCTGCTGACACCATGCTCCTCTCACCTTGCCCAGGATGCAAAGCTCACCTCAATGCCCTTCCCTTGCACCTGGCTGGAGGTGCTGCTGTCCCAGGCACAGCTCCTGTGCCTCCTGGGATCAGTGCAAGGATCAAGCACATGCTCTGCTCCCTGTGATGGGCTCTGGCCAGGTCTCTGTGTGTTGATCCTACTGGGATAAACCTTCTTCCCACTGAGCTGCTCATCCCTGCAACAAGAGCCTTGGCCAAACCCTTAGAGGTGCAACCTGTACATCTCCCTTTTGTCTCAACAAAATATCGAAGCCTTGGGTTCTGTTTTCTTCTGACTGGATTGTGGGTACCTAAATGGAGGCTTTTATCCATCTTCAGGGCCCTTCGTTCATTGTTTCTGTTGTTTCTAATTTGTGACTCTCAGAAGAGTTTGCCCTTTTCCTCTCCTCCTTCAAATGATGGGTGAGTTTAGAAGTAAATCTGGAGTTTCAAGCTCCAAGCTGGGAATCTTTGAGCATTGGAAAGTGTTTCTGACCTGTTGAATTCTGCTCTTAGATTTCAATAAGTTGCCTCTAGATTTCAGCCTAAAATCTGATGACTTGTCTTAGGAAACTCTACAGGCTGTTGCTGCAAACAGTGGTGGAAAATGAGCATTTTTGGCCTCTATTTTACCTTCCTCTCTCAGGGTTGGACGAAGGTGTGTGTTTCCATGGTTGGCAGAGGTGTCTGAGTGGTGGGTTTGTGATGGACAGAGACAATGACTTGCATCCTAGACATCCATGTCTGAGATGATTTCAAGGTCTCCATCACCCATGCAGAGAAATAAGTGCATGGAAAGTAGAATTTACATGGTCTGCCTCGCTCAGTTGGAGAGGAGAATGCAAATATTGAGTTACTGAAAAATTTATTTCTGATGTGGTGTAGGAGCATCGTCAGCCAAGGTTTGTGTCTTCATTAGTTTTCTACATCTATTGTCATTTCTTGATCCATATGAAGAACAGCTTGTAGTGGACATTGACCAGAGTATTTTTGTTAGTATTTTGCTAGTAAGATGGCTGATATAAACCAAAATACTTGACTGCTTTGCAATCCATCAAATCCGTGGTCCCAGCAAGGAAAGAAACCAGGTCTTCTTGACAATAGAAGGAAAATAATGTGGTGCATCTCTTCCAAACCTGTACTCAGGCATCCTGCATTCAGGCAAAATAACTCAGAAACATGTAAGGAGTCTAAAAATATTGGTCTGACTGAAATAGCTTTTCTTCCTCTGGCATTGTGAATCCTGTGAACTCCTGTTTCTCCAATCAGTGGTTACAAAATACAGCTAAGTGTCTTTTGGAGTGAGTTGTGGAGGGACCACACGTTTAATTAATCGTGGTTACATATGTCTAAATAAATTTCTGCAAAAAGTGACATTTTTAAGGAGATCTCATGATAAAATTGCTCAGGAGGCAAAGTTAGGGTTTTCCAGTTTCACATTTAATTAACTTAGCCTGACTTTTATAGGGCTTTGTGTTATACATTTTTGTCTTCAGTAAACAAATAGCAGAAAATTAAAGCAGAGCAACTGCCAATGAGCAGTAAATTTAATTGAAAAATAATGAGTTGCCATGGGGTGCTGTAGGGTTCTGCAAAGATAATGTTATTTATCTTGGAAAATCTCCACTTGCATTTGTCAGGACATGAGATAGATATATATGTAAGTGGAACAAAAGGAAAAAATACAACGTAAGATGGGAAAGGGCTAAGGCCATATTCCTCATGTTGAATTTGGGGGCTGGACTTTGGTGGAGTGAAAAACTGATTTCCTGCTCTCCGTGGCAGCTCAGTGCAATTTCCATCCAATGCATCCCTGAGTGAAATGTGGTGTCAGGAAGAGAAGCGACAGGAATTTGTAAGGTCCAGATGAGCAGGAAGGAAGATGAACATCAATGTCACAGGAGGGAAGGAACGGTGTGAAACAGTCTCTGTTCTAATGGTGAAACAAAAGCCTGGATCTGAATGGTCCCTCTGCTTTTCACATCTATTTCAAAGGAAATTGAACGTCTGGAAAACAGCAGAGCGAGCCCTCTGACAGAGGTGCTGAATTAAGGCAGCAGTAAGATGTCTTAATCTTGGGTTAAAAAGATACATTTGTACCCCGAGGTTCCTTCCTCACTGTGGAACACTTGAAACCCAGGGTGATTGAGCAGCTGGGCTGTGAGCAGCAGAGTTTGAACTCGTGCACTGGCAGTGATCATTCAAGAGATCATTCATCCCACTGGCAGAGCGAGCGCTGTCACTCTGAACTTTCAGAGGAGTGGCAGATTCCAAACCCAAGGGTTCTGCCCGGGGGTGAGGAGGGTGTCCTGGGCACCCCACTCAGCTGGATGAGCCCCCTCCGTCCCTGCACACCTTTCTTTGCCTGCACACGTGTGAGATGTGATGTGTGGCAGCTCCTTTTTCACCACATCTGGTTTTCCAAGCCCATCATTTCCCAGCACTATGTGGCAAAACCCACCTTATTTACAGCCTTCCCATTTGGAGGGCTCACCAGACCCCAAATTTGGCTGACATTTTCAGGTTCCTGCTTTTCATTTCGACCCATTCTTGCTTTATTTTTAGCTGTTATAAAATGACACATGTTTCCATCTTTTAGGTAATGAGATGCTTTCCACTTAATTCAATCACTAGTTAATTTGATCCTCTATTTAATTTGTTCCAAACGTCTGGAAGCAAAATTCCATGTCTTAAGTATATGTATATATTACATATATAGCTTCCACCCTTTGCTCTGATCATTCTCCTTCCTCTAAACAAGCCTTATAATTCAATCTTAGGCTACTGAAACTTGCCATTTAATTAATAAGAAAAACCCAAATCAAAGCAAGCTAGAAGGAAAAGGCTTAAGGAATGAATCCTGGTCATAAAAGATGACTGTGACTTAAAGTTGCATCATGCACTACCTGCTGTTGGCTGGTAGCTCTGTTCTAGGCTGTCAAATCCATGACCGTGAATTAATGGCTGCAAAATTTTTTAGGAGAATATTCAGAATTAATGTGAAGAGCCACTTGGTGGAACATTAACATAAAAATATGGTGTAGCAAAGTTTTATCTGTCACCCCAAGCCTTTGGAACTCAGAAATCAGATGGTGAGGGGACAGCAGTGCTGCAGTCTGTGCTAAATCCGTGTTGTCTTCAGCGCTGTCAGGAGCACCCACCAGCACCCCACAAAGCTTTCACTTTGTCCTGGGTTGTAGTTTAGGATGTGCACAAAGTATTCCATCACCATCTTCATGAACTGTTGAATCNCCTTTCTTCTTATTAAATTGTATTTCTGACTTGGAGCCTCTCATTGGTTTTGCTTTCAAACCACTACACACTTCCATCCCCAACAGACCCCTGGAAAACCCTCACCCACCTGCTCTAAACAAGCTCTGACTCCCTTCTCTGGCTTTAGGATCAGCAGCCCAGCCCATCTGAGTGTTACACCCAGCTGGTGGTTGGGACTGGATCTGCCTTCGGCTGGCAGAGCTGTGTGTGTGCAGCAAGAGAAGCTGGCCCAGCTCCTTGGCCACAAATTGAGCAGTTTCCTGCAGTGCTTCCCAGTTTGTTGCCCCTGTGATCACCTGATGGGGTGTGCAGACTCCAGGGAGACCAGACACAGCAGGAATTTGGGGATCTCCAGCTCTCAGGCCAGGTGAGTTTGTGCCATGGGTGGATTTTCACACATCCCGGCTAGAGCACCGTCTCAGAGCAGGGCTGCAGGAATCCTTTCAGTGGAAACCCACGTTAATCTGCCAGGAAGTCACCAAAAATCTCACCACGGAGCTCCCTTATTTTCCTGGTGCCCTGCTGGGAGCACCAGGTGCGTGCCTGGGCGTGAGCTTGGCTGTGTGTCCCAGTCTGAGCAGTCACAAGGGTTGGGGTGTCCCTGCGAGCTGCCAGCTGGCAGAGTGCAGGGGATGGAGGAGGCAATGCCCCTGGGAGACATGTCCTGCCTTGCAGGGAGCCCAGATTTTGGCTCCTTTGGGAGGTGAAGGCAAATGAAAGCCAAGCCAGGCAGCAGTTCCATGAGTTGCAGGAGCTGTTGAAGAGGCACAAAGGTTGTGTGAAGTCTGTTGGTGCTTTTCAAGGCTGGAAGAGACCCATGGGGTAAATGGCTGTAGCAGGGCACCTTGTCCAGATGCTGCTACTGCTGGCAAAAGTGTTTTTCTACACACAGTTTTGGGAAGCTTTCCTGTGCCCTTGGTCTTGCCCACTTGTGGCTGGGCTCCCCACAAAGGAAGAGAACCTGCAATGGGGCAGAAAGGGGTGAAATGCTTCAGGAGGGATTGCAAGGACAGCACAGGAAGAGTTGGAGGTTGCAACTGAGAGGAAACCACCCAAAAAGCCAAGGGGAGAATGGGGAGTTGACAAATCTCCTCTCCTCTCCTCTCCTCTCCTCTCCTCTCCTCTCCTCTCTTT
>VXBB01001741.1:149726-164969 GCA_013399915.1 Illadopsis cleaveri
GGATGATGGATGGAAGGAGGGATGGATGGATGGAGGGAGGGAGGGAGGGATGGATGGAAGAGTGGATGATGGATGGAAGGAGGGATGAATGGAGGGATGGAAGGATGGCTTTCCTGGGCAAGTGTTTAAACATTCCTGAAGGGACCAGGAGATGGGATGTGTTCTGTGTGAATAAGCACAGCCTGCACGTTGGTACCTTCTGATGGCCACTCATGGTCTCACCATGCCCAGCTCTCCCCTCCCCGGCAGTGTTTGGGCTCAGCCCAGTTTTAATGTCACTGCAGCTTGGATTTACCATTTACAACGACGGTACTCAGCGAGATTTGGTGAAGGGAGTGATGAGTGTGAGTTGGTCAAGCCTAGCAGAGGTGTGAGCTGCATGGTGGGAGGAAGGAGGACAAATTCTGCTTGTGGTGTTAGGCACTGGGATGGGTCATACCCTCAGATTGTCCATGGTCTGCAAACTCCACAGAAAGAGGGGTTCAGAGATGTATGAAAAGATCCAACCACAGGTCAAGCAGCAGCTCTGCTCTGCATTTTTAGAAGCAGGAAAATGATTGTGCTTTATCCTGGTCCTCCTTACTCAGTGTAGTCTTATCCCTGCAAACACTCCCTTAATTACATATCAAACCAGCAATAAGATGTGGCTTAGCAGCCCTAGATGAAGACATGGAGCCCTACTGCTGAGCTGTAAACCCTCAGTAAAAATGGCTTAAGAACAGACTGATTGGGTTTTAAGAGCTCTGTAACTGATACACATCTTACCATATTGTTAGGCCTCAATAAATCTGTTTCTAATAATCACTATTTACTGAGGTTTCGCAGCTATGCCAGAGGTACATATCTGTTACCTTGTGGTCCAGCCTCAATAAATGTGTTTTTAATAATCAATTGGTATTTCAATAATAAACAATAATTGCTTTATTATATATGAATTTGAACAAGTTCTGCATTTCAGTTGTACTGAAATCACTGTCTACTTTTATTTTTTTTTTACTCTGAAGGAGCTTTTACTGACCAGCTATTGGTACTAGAGTGTGCCAAATGTTGCTGCTCCTTATGAAGCGTTGCTGACTTCACCTGATTTATAGATCATGGAAATATTTCAGAGCTTTTTTTTCTGCCCCAAACTAAGCAGTGTGTCAGGAGCTTCCAGGCAATCTTTGTAGGAGGAGTGCTGCAGTCCCTCTTATGGATCATTAACTGGAAATGAACTTGGGGCCTTCAGATGTGAACACACTGCCTGCTGCCATACGACCCAGTGAGGCAACACTTTTAGTTGACAGTACAAGTAATAGGGGTACAGGATTCTAACCTTTTGCAGAAAAACACCCAAGAATTGAAGAGGAAAGTAGATTTCTTGCACTGCCATTGAGGAAGCTTAATTTTTTCCAGTGTCTCAGCTCGGGTCTCCGGAGCCTGGTTGCTCCAATGGCTTGGACAGCTCTGCTCACCTGCCCTGAGTGCCCTCCCTGTGGTGGGTGTTGCTCTTAAAGAGCTCAGCGGGATCTGAGAGACTGCAGGGGGCTCAGGGGTTTCAGAAACCTCTTCCATGGCCTCAAGCCAAATGCAGTGCTTGGTGAGGGTCAGTGCCTTTTAGCACAGAAACCTGAAATTTTCAGCCTCCGGGGTTCCAACAGTACCCCTGCTTCAAACAATGCTTGCTTGTGTGCTTTCTATTAACAATAAACAATATCCCATTATTAAGCTTAAAACTTTCTACTATCTTGCTAAGCATGTTTTTCTGCAGCCCTAATATCTATCTTAGCCAAACCTAAGACTCAGACTATTGTTCCGTGTCCTTGCTTGCCGTGCTACTGTAACTTTCTCCCACTTTCAAACTTCGCGGTTGCAGCTAAGTTCTAAATTCTAAATTCTTCTGCTCTTTCTGTTCCTGGGGCCTGCTCCCACAGCTTTCTGGAAGCCCTATTACCTTTAATGCTCCCCACAGGCACCGAGAGCCGCGTGTGTGCGTCCGCGTCCCCCGCGTGCGGCCCGTGTCACATCCAATTAGGGCACTTCAAGCCCTAATGGGAGCAGAGTTCTGTGTCTCTAATTAGTCTGGTCAAAGGCAGGAATTCCCTTCTGCTGGGCCAGTCTGCTCCCGTGACAAGAAGATTAGTGGTCCTGGTTCGTGATTGTTGAGCTCGGTGGGTTTCCCGCCCCGCTTTACGTCGTTTGCAATTTTCTGTTCCTCGTGGCGGTTGTTTTGAGGGGCTGGTTTCATTTCAGGAGGGCAGGGGTCAAAGTATTTTGGGGAAAGGCAAGGAACGCTGTCCCTACTGCCTGTTTGCACACTCGTGGACTAGCTCTGGACTAGTTATTTTTACATCTGTCTGGATGAAACAGGGAGCCAGGAGTGCACCAGGACCTCCCTGCCTGGGGGATGTTAGCACTGGTGGACATCAGCTGGCCCATGGTGCTGAGAGGTGCAGTATTCAACACATCACGAGATAGAAATCATAGAATCACAAAAAATTTGGGTTGGAAGGGACCTTAAAGATCATTTTGTTCCAAAATCCTCTCCATGAGCAGGGACTTCTTTCTTTGTACTGGGTTGTTCCAAGCCCCATCCAACCTGGCCTTGACTCTGACAGGAGACATGTTACCTCCTTTCAGCTGACTGCAGGGGAGTTCTCCAGCTGGTAAAGCTGCTGGGAGATGGTTGTCTTTGAGCAGTCCCTTGTTGCCATTTGCTCCTGATAAAGCCTGTTCAACCAGCTCTCTCTCTTCAGGGTGATAAATATCTGTAGTGAGAGCTAAGCTCCAGTACCGTGGGGCCAGAGACCCACTGAGAGCTGCTCTGGGCTCCTGCTGTCTTGTTGCTGATGCCTGACAGCTCTTACTGCCTGTGGCGAATGTGGATAAAGTCTTCGATACCTGTTCTGTGGTTTTGAAAGGTCTAAAATGTCTAAAATGTCCATTTCTAGGATGTAACTGAAAATCCCCACTCTGTGTATCTTTCTAGTTTAGTTTCTCTTACGAACTTTAAGATTTCTTATGCCATTGTATGCCACCACATCACTGAAGTTCATGTGGCACAGGGGAAATATCTTAGTTCCATGTTTTGTCTCCTTTTTCTGTCCTTTTGGTTTAAACCAAGCTCTACAGGGGCTTGAGGATATTGTCAGAGCTGTAGAAAGGCTTTTGTGTCTGACTGCTTGTCCATTGCCTCAGCTGAGTACCATATTCCTCCCTTGACTCTTTGATATCCTCAGATTTTCTCCTGCCACAGCAACACTGCAAAACTTTTGACTTAAATGGATCCTTTTTTTGGTAATTTAATGCTGCCTTTTCTGAAAATCAAGTCCTAGGCTTGAAAGCTACTCCACAGTATCTCATGGGTTTACATCAAGGCAGATCAAAGGTCTCATTAGCAAAGCCTAGTCTGGACAATTGTAAATAAGAATAAGTTGTTTGGGAGTACAGTAAATGCTGTGCAAACGTGAGAACTAGAGATGCTTGGGGTACTGTTGTCAAACTAGAATTCTGTATCAGAGACAAAACAATCACTTCAAGGACCAGAAATCTTAAAATCTAAGAAATTCTTGGAGTTTTGGGAGCTGCATCTCAGCTTGCAGAAGCATACATCACTGAGACAAATAAGATCTTTCTCAAAACCACTCAGGTGAGATAAGCACAGGCTGCAGCTTTTAGTGAAGTCTCAGGAAGCAAATTGCCAGGCTGGTTCTGTGCTCAGAGCTGACTGGTGCAATGAGTCTGTGCTCTAGAGACCCTCATTGTGGTTATTTTGGGGTAGTTCATAATCCAAACCCCAAAGTCTCAAGCTGGGGGTTCTCACATGACCCCAGGGTCCTGTAGCCATGGGCAGGGAGGGGAAATAACCATGGTTGTGACTGATCCTTCCTGCCTGCAAAGGCAGCTCTGCCTCCAACAGCCAGGATCCAAGATTTAAACTCAGGAAGGGTGAATAATTTTTGGAGGCTGGCAGATTTACAAGTCATCCCTACTGTCGATATTACCCTCATAAAGACCACTGTCACGTGCTCTGTCCTTGGGTTGGAATGGTATTTCCCTAGCAAATAACCCCATGGTGCACCTGAGATGCAGAGATTAATGAGGCAGATTTGCATGAAGGATATATAGGCAGGGAATCCCACAGGGGAGGGGGAAGGGAGGTGGTGAAACCCAGCTGAAGCCATCCAGCCATCCCCAGGGCCCAGTATTTAGTCAGGTGCAGCCCAGCTCGTGTGTGGAACCCTCCTGTTATCTCACCTTAAATCAAACTTCAGTGGGACGTGTCAGAAAGGGAGACCCTGGCTCAGATGCTGTGAAAGGGAAGTTTATTTAAGTAATTACCAATTCTTGGGAATTAGGGACTTCTAGGCTCGATGGCCTCTGCCCAGTCCCCAAGAAATGTCCCAAGCTGACAGTCTGGTGGAGAGGTGCAAGTACCCAGGGTGTGATGGTTGGGTGGCACTGGTTCTGGTGGCTCCTGGGAGGGTGGGTGAGCAGAACAGAGACTTTTGCACAGCCTCAAGGGAATTCCTTGGCTCATTTAATTGCAGTGACTGTGAGCTGACTTCCCAAAAGGTGTTTGGAAAGCTCAGCTTTAATATTCTCTACCCTGGTCAGAAGGGAGGTAACCACAGCTCTTCCTCAGCCCCTGAACTCCTGGGAACCCACACTGGTGTCCTGAAGCAGAGGATTTGGCTTGATTGTCCTGAGACTTATCTTGTTTGGTTTCCAGAGCTCATTATGCATCTCTTGCAGTCTTGTAGCGTTTACTTGGTTTTGTTCCTATTCTCTTTTCAGTCCTGTCTGAAAAATCACTGGGCTTTCTAGTACTGTAATAGCCATCATTAATAATAATACCTGTAAATGCTTCTAGTTGATATTTTTAAAGCATTTTCCTGAGTACGTTCTTCTTTGCTAATTACCTTTCTCCAGTGCCACTCAAGGACACCAGCACTATTCAGAAGTCAGCACCAGAGCAGTGGTCAAAAGCCCTCCAGACCTGGACCCTTGAGGTGAGGTGGCATTCAGAGAGGGTCAAGTGGGGCACAGTCTGGGCAGGAAAATCTGGGGAAGGTTTGCTGGCAGAGCCCAGCTGATGTTTCACCTGCAGGTGTTTGAAACCAAGGAATTTCTGTGACACTTTGAGTGAAAAACCATCATCTTCTGATAAACCATAATGAGAATTTCCAACTGACTCTGAAGCCAGGTTTTCCTTTCACGCAGGCCCTTTTCTCTCAGCCTGTCTCCCCCCTTGGCTTGCCCAGCCAGCAGCCTGCAGGGTGCTGGGCACTGAAGCTGAGGAATTGTTAGTGATCAGGGCGCCCTAAATGCCAGGAGCAGAGGCAATAAGGGACTGTTCCTTTCCACTTGAAATGCCTGTTGCATTTGCCAGGCAGCCAACACTGTAAATTCATTCTGACTATTTAAAAAGGCCTTTTAGAGCTTTTTGAATGGTTTCTGGCTTATTCTGTAGCAATAAAAGCATAGTGCCTGAGAGTCAGACGTCCAGGACCTTACCAAGTAACTAAATACAAGATACTTGGGAGCGTTGTGAAGTGCTTAGGAACAAGATAATTATACTGGCCCTGATCCCATTGTTTGCCTGCTCATAATCACTGTCCTGGGCTCTGTCTGGTGGCATTTGGGATTATTATGGAACAAAGAAATAGGGCAGGAATTTGCAAAATGGGAATCCCACCTGCTGGGGGGTGGTGGAACAACTGTGGGGAGAAAACAGGGGAAGAAGGGAAGTGAGGTGGTGAATTTTCCTTCTTATCCTTCTGCACAGCACTCAAAAAGGAGATTAAACATGACTTGTCCTGCCTGCAGCCTTGCACACATGAACTCATGACATCTTGGACTCCAGTTCCTAATTCTCTTGACTTGGGAGTGGTTCTTATTCCCTGAGGAATTCAACCACGAGACCCTGAGGAAAGAAGAGCTCAGCAGTGAGAGATTGCAGGGCCCAGCTGAGGCTCCACAGCAAGGCTCTGCCTTTCTCTGACACCCTGGGAGCTCTGGTGACAGACTGGGGGTCACACAGGTCATGGAAGGGTCTTGCTGGGAGCTGATTTTCCTCCCAGTGCAGGCCTGCCATGGGACCCAGTTTCCCAGATGGCTCCCTGGCATCTGATCAGGGCTTTTCCATGCACTTGTGAAGGCTGATAAATGGTCTGTGAAGACTGGTCTGATACCATTTTGGTCTTCTGGGAATGAGGACCTCATTGCAGATCAAATGTCTGATCTTTAAACTGGCATAAATCAGCATAACTCCACCAGAGTTAATGGAGTTGTGCTGATTTACACCAGCTGAATTTATACCATCAAAAATCATTCATTTGCTCTGTCTCTTCTCCATTTTTCCCCCCTCCTTGGATTAGAAATGAAGTCTATAAAGCTAATATGGTCCCTGCAGCAGCATAACTTCCACAGAGTGTTTGCTTGAAGAGGTTAAAAGCCCTATAAACTGCTTTACGTTCTCGAATAATAAAATGCAGATGCAAAGGGGAAGGATTTGATGGTCAATTAATACCCAAACCATCCAGTGCTTTGCACAGATCCTGCTCCTTGGCTTTGAAATACTATGCCCAATTAAAACCTTACCCAGAACTATACCAAGATTAAAAAAGTAATAATAATCTGCAGCACTCTAGGTAGCATGCTGCAGTTTTCAGGGTGCCTCTGAGCTATGCCTCATAAACTCTTGGATGAGATTTGTCTGGGTGTTTCCAACTGCAACTGCTCCTGGAGCAAAGCTGCAAAGCAGCATTCAGCAGGCCAGGCTGGAGAGAGGGTTATTTTATGGAGGAAAAGAGGAGGTGGGGTAAGGTAAGTGTTGACAATCCCTCGTACATTCTTCTGAAAGGAAAAGAAAATGATCGTTCCTGTAAATGTTCTGCCCTTCAGCAGGGTGTGAGTGGCCAGAGAGTTCACAAAGTGGCTCTGCTTTGGGGATGGAACAGGCTGGCACAGCCTCAGCAAATCCCAGTATCTTACTTTGCAGCTGGGTTCAGTCTCACTTGCTCCAGCTCTCAGGGGTGATGGTGACCTCTCACTGGTGACCTCTCAGTGATGGCCACTCCAAAGGAACAGTGCAGTCTATCCACAGACATTATTTGGTGGAGCAGTAAGGTGGATTTAACAGTCCAGAAGGCAGAATGAAAGCCCTTCTCTTTCAGCAGCCCACACCAGCAGCAAGAGCTGAAAGGGCAGAAGGCAGTTTGGGCAGCAAGGAGCACTCACAGTAATCAATCAGGGTGAGAGCCACCCCCTTCTTGGCTCCAGAGTTTCTCACTGGCAAAAGACACCAATATGGAAATATATCACTTTGTTTTAAGGTCCCTAGTAATTTACTTGCTGTGCAATGTGACAAAAAAGAGGAAAAGTAGATTTCTGCATCCCTGAGGTACCTGGAGACACTCCCTTCAGGACTGAGCCTAAGGACACGGGCTGCCTTAGCCAGAGAGATCCTCCCCTGGGCTGCCAGCTTGTCTGGGCTCTGCTCCTTGGTCAGCCCTTGCTGGCTGATGGATTTCCTCTGCACTGATCAGACAGGAGGGATGGGTATTGTATCACTGATCTCAGCCACCAAAACCTTGGGTAGCTCAGACTGCTGTTTGTTTACTGGCCTGGGTGCTCAGTGATCACAGAACACCCCTTCAAGGAGAATTAATGCATCCAGTAGTAGGGATCCAAGGAAGGGCAGCTCCTTTCTCACCAGTGTGTCCTTTGATGTGCACAGAGCAAACTGGGAACTGAGCAGAACCAGAGGCTTGGGCAGACACGTGTGGTGGGGGATTCTCCTGGGTCTGAACAGGAGGCATGGCAAGTCCATCTGTGAGCCATCATCACCCTGATGGCAGCCCAGCATGTCATGTTATTGCCCAGCATGTCTTGTTACTCTCTCTCTGTCTCTTTTTCTCCTTCCATGGTTCTGTAAAGATGCATAAAATATACAAATTTTTAAAAAGAGTCGTCAGAGCAACTAACAGGCAGAATAAACCCATCGCAGATGGCCTTTGGGGACAGGGAGTCTTCCAGGTGGGTCTTCAAGCTCAGTTTACATTGAAGGTTTTGATGTGTTTCTGTCTGAGCTCTGCACCTTCCTCAGCCCCCTGGTTTTAGTCCCAAACTGTGTAAAATCTCAGAACAGATTGCCAAGGTCAAGGGGAACTGCCCAGGGCTGGGATACTAAAACTAAATGAATGGAGCATGATATGAAAGCATAATGGGGCTGATTTCTTAATTGCAGAAAGGCCTCTCAACACTGTTTTGACAGCATAAAGGGTCATTTACATCTATTTTAAGCCATGTAAAAGCCTGATCCTCATTTACACACGTTGAAAAGAAAATACAATATGTACCACGACTAAGCCCCTTCCTACTGCCAAAGTGATGGAAACAGACTTTAGTGTAAATAAGGCTCAGGCCTGTTTTCAGTTCCAGCACCAGGAATGTGCCAGTGCAGAAGCAGGAAAGATGCCAAACATATTTATTTTGGCCCAGCTGGGTGTTTCTTTAGTTTTCTGTCTGCAGAAGAAAGTGAGTGCACACAGTTTGGCTCTGCCTTCCACAGGAGTCACCACAAGTGTCACTTCCCCCCTCCCAGGCAGGGACCAAGGACATGTCCTGAAGGCCACTGCACAGAGGATGCTCTTGTTGGGCAGGACTTGGGGCAGCTAAAGGAGCACTTTTGTGGTGAGGGTTGCAAGTTCTCCATTTCCAGCTGCTGAGCAGCTCCCAAGGATGGGCAGCAACTTTAAACCAGGCAGAAATTGAGAATGAACTGAAGGTGACTAACTCTGTGTCAACTAAAGAAAACCAGTGCTCTGCTGGAAGTGGGCTCCAGACCTTTTCCTCAGGTGGAGCAGACATGGAGTAGCTGCTCAAAGATGTGAGTAGTTCCCTAAACAGGGTGACAATGATGATTACAGGCTGATAAGGGCTCAGTATTTACATCTCCTTAACCAGTCAGGCTCTGAACCCTCCCAGAGTCTGGGAGAGCACAGTTCTTCCCTGAGAGCACTGGAGGAGGTTGTGATTTATCCTGGGGCACGGGGGCAAGTGGCTGATCCTCCCGAGGCTGAATAACACAGACCATCTGCACGCTGACTGTGGTGCAGCTTCTCCCCATCCTTTTTTCTCTCCATGCAGGACAAGCAGCAGCCCAGATCTGAAGGGAGATGCAATTTTGAGCAGGGCTGACGTGCCTCTGTGCCAGCATGGGATGGATTAGAATTAGGGTTTTGCTAATTTGCTCCACATGGAGCTTTCAGTTTGAATTCTGTCTCCTGAATCAACAGGCAGACCACCCTCTTGGTATCCTGACTGCTGTGTTTCCCAAAGTGAGGGGAGAATTTCTCCTCAATCCTGTGTTTCCTGTGATCCAGGCAGTGTCATACCCACTGCTCCAAGGAAAGGAGTGTGTGTATTCAGCTTCCTCAAACCTCACAGCTGATCCAAACATGGGCAATCACTTCAGAAAACAGGCAGCTCTGAAGTTTGGGAGCAGGAAGGATGCATAGACCAGTGATTATAACTTCCTGATTTTTTGGTTTGTTTGTTTCTGCATGAATCCCAGATTGTCCTGTTCAGGAGGCAATCCTCAGTAGCCTTGCTGCTCTTCTTAGCAGAAAACCCAAAATAAGTCTTGCCAGAAAACATCCCGGGCCTCTGATTTTTTTGCAAGTACTCGAGAAACCAACTTGTGTGAATTTTCCTCTTTCTCAGAAGGTATTGACATCCTGTGTGCCTTTGTATGGTGGCTTTAATCTCACTGTGGTCAGGTTACCACCTGAAAAATGAAATTACTATTACAACAATCCCTCTCATGTCCACGGTAAATGGCCTGGGATCCATTGCAGCTATGTAATTTCTCAACAAAGATCTGGATATTTCAAGCAACTTCTCAGTCATTAGGAAATTGTTTACTTGGACCCATAACTATTCCTGAAAATATACTGAGGTTTTGGAGTACTTCTAGGAGCCCTGTAGATGTTCAGGAGGCCCACATGAACCTCAAGCAACAAAGCTCTTAAACCAAAGTCTGAACTTCATATAAAGTGTTAGCAAGTTTTCCTCACAGTTCAGTCAGAAAAACCAATTCCTTTTCCAGTCCCAGAACCAAGGGCACCATTGCAGCTTCAGGCCCAGAAAGTGCAAACAACAGTGAATTGAGGAGAGCAACCTGGGAGGATGGAATTTCATAACCTGAAGCTGTAACTGGACAATTAACCTCAATATGTAAATGGACCAAAACTTATAAAAGTGTGAAAACTCGTGACCCACTGTCCATCTCTGGTGGAGTCACAGCCAGGCTCTTGTCCTGCCCAAGGTGTATCCTTTGAAGGCCTTTTAATAAATCCCTACTTTATCCCTTTAGCTCTGTCTAGCCTCTGTCCTAGGCAGCCTCTCCAGCCACCACTGTCACAGGCTGTCCATTTACACTCACTCTGTTTTCCTTCTCCATCTGTGGCTGAGCAGTCTGAGACTTCTTTTGTTTGTGTTTTACAACACAAAAACCTCACACAAGCTGGAAAGGCTTTGCCATTATTTCCCAAACACAGAAATATGTGTCTGCAGCGTGGTGCTTTTTAGAAAAGCATCCACTCAGATGGTGGGGAATTCATCACAGCCCAGGGTGAGTAATTCCAATGGCTCATTACTCTTTCAATTACAAACTGGCACTTTCTTTGCAGTCTGAATTTGTCTAATTTTGGTTCCAGCCATTGGATATTGATATGGCTTTGTCTGTTAGATTAAAGAGAGTTCTGTTATAAGAGATGTCATCTTTAGTGAGTGCTCTTCATCCTTAATAAGATACTTCTTCCTCTCCTTTTGATAAACTAAATTATTAAGCACCTTCAGTATCTCAGTGTGTCAGTGTGAGCAGCTCTGCTCCACCCCACAGCCCCCAGTCTGTACCTTCATTTTCCTTCTGAATTCCTGAATTCTTGGATACTACTTGGTTGCCCAGTAAGCCCCTCAAGAAACCTCTGTGTGGAACTGGCAGATCTGCGACATCTGCAAAGGCACTAGATGCAGCTGCCTGCATTTAGGCACCTGAATCAAGCCCTCAAATTCCAGAAGAAGGACAGAAGATCCATCTCCCTTGAACTGAACCACAGACAGCTGTAGCAGTAGACCAAACCTGTCACCTCCTCTCCTGAGGACATCTTGCTCAGTCAAAGCTCTTAAGTGGTTTTTTGGTAATTAAGTTAACACTGATTTAAGGTGCCAGTGTCCAGAGGGTGACTGTGGTGATCCATCTGCTGTGGTTGTGGAGCCACTGGTGTGACTGAGGGTCTGGGCTTCTGACAGCTTTATCTCTGTGGGTTTGGGAGGGAGGCAGGTTGGTGGTGTGGGCCCATTCCCTGCTTTGCCAGTGAAATCCAGCAGAGTTCAACTGTTTGATGCTGTTTGTTGTGGCTTCAAGTACAGAGTGTTGTGTCACCTTCTGTTGTTTGGTTCCAGGTATCCAAGGAATTGTCCCAGCCTTGGTGCTGTGGTTCAGACATTGGCCAGGAACTTTCTAGGACAACCATCAGCCTTGTTCTCCACCTACAAGTCTACCTGGGGGGCACCTGAACAGCACTGGCAGTTTTCTCATGGCTCTTCAGAATGCCTGGACTTGGGATGGCCCCTGTTTTAATGGTGTTTTAGAGCTGTTTTACAGTACCATGGCTGTTTGTAGTGTAATTTGGGTTTATATACAGTGACTGATTGTGTGCCAGGAGTTTTATTATGGACAACAAATCCCACTCAATCAGCAGCAGAGACCAAAGAGCCATTGTTGAACTTCAGTGCTTAGAACAGTGTTGGATGTTGTCAGGCATGCCAGATGGGACCTACCACCCTCACTCTGCTCCATGTGAGTAATCAGCACATGGATGGGCTGCAGATTCCCTCACCAATTGTGCTGGGTAGGGGCCTGCTTCAGGCCCAGCCAGAGAGTTCTGCTGTCTGGAATGGTTTGAGCACAGGAGGTTTTGCAGTGTCCAGTTGAGTTGGCCAACGTGGGACTTGATGTGAAGCCTTTGCTGTCAGAGTGCAGCAGCAGAGCAGAGTGCCTGGCTGTTCCACCAGGCTGTCTTCTCCTCCATGCCAGTTTTCAACTGATCCAGCTGAAGAGAAGGAGTTTGTCCTCTGGGGCCCATGAATCCAAGGCTCCAGGAAATCTCTCCCTTGTGCACAGCTGATAAACCAGTCTGTCTTCACCACCACAGTGCAAGCCTCAGAAGGATGTTTTGGAGGTAACTCTGCTTGCAAACCCCCTTTTCATGAGCAGCCAAGCTCTGCAGGGCACATTTAGTGAACACACAACCAAATGAGACGTGAACAGCCTGACCATGGCAGGGTGAAGCACAAGGATTCATTGCTCAGGTGAGGAGGAAGTGCAGCAGAGCACTGAGAGAGCCCCAAAGAACAAGCATGAATGGATATAATCCATGGTGTGAAAGCTGTGCCATAAATAACAGGCTGATGGAAACCAGATCTCTTCTGCACGTGCTTCCCATTTCTGCTCCAAAGCAAGAAACTCTTTTGCAGTGAAACGCTCATCCATGGCCATGCTTTGGCCTCTGCTCCTTCCCCAAGGCACGTGCTGGTCCTCCTGAGACCTTTAAAAGGAAATTCTGGGCATGACCTGGGAGAGCCATATGATCTCAAAGGTTTCTGATGGGCCACATCAACTTGTAAGGCCAGGCCAGCATTGTTTGTTTGATACTAGAACTTTTCTCTCTCTCATTTGTTCCTACCTGCCCCCATTTTACAAAATGAAACATTGGGATCCAAACTAACTTGTTTGAGGGCAGAAGATGGCTGTAAAAATAAGTACTGCTGATACCAATGCCCAACAGTATTAATATTTGATATTTTGGTCTCTCCAATCTGCCAGTCAAGTAAAGCAGAGTTGTCCTCAATGCTAAATCCTGCTGTGAGCCATCAGAGCAAATAAATTAATTTCTCTGTTACCTCATGTTCATGCAAATCACCACAGCAGTGGAATTAAGCCTGTGTAAGGTCAGTGTGAGCAGGAAGCAGTGGCACCACAGGCAAGGAGAGCTGAACTTTGGCTACGAGTTTTCAGGGGGTTAAAGAGAAGGAAGCACATTCGCTAAGGCAGAGACCCATTTGGAACAAACCTGCTTGCTGGCTGTACTCCTCACTCTGGCAGTCAGCTCATTACAATTCAGGGTAAGTTTTGCAGTATGGTCACTTTAACTAATAAAGATCTAGCATGGTACCTTGCTGACCTCATTAGAGGGAGAGGAATGTTTGGGTAGTGGTTGCTGGAGGAAGGTAAAGAAAGAAGGAGGTTTAGCAATTCCAGATCAAGCCATTTCAGTTTTTTAAAGGTGTATGTCTATATGTATGCACAACATACATATACATATATGTACTCTCTGCTGATTGTTTCTGCTTAATTCTTCCACTAAAAATAGTGGTACCAGAGGCCCCAAGTGCCACCCCCAGGGAAAACTGCATCCCAGGATACAGGGAACTCCAATAGTGTCACTGATAGTGATGCCTTGGGAAGGCTGACCTGGAACAGAGACTGGACAGAGCTAGAGAATAAAGTAGATATTTATTAAAAGGCCTTTAGGGTACACCTTGGGCAGGACAAGAGCCTGGCCAGGGCTACACCCAAGGTGGACCCAAAATGGTCACAAAATGGACAAATGGTCACCAGGTCTCACATTTTTATAAGTTTTGGTCCATTTGCACATTGGGGTTTAATTATCCAATTACAGCTGCAGGCTGTGAGGTCCCATCCTTCTTGTTCCTCCCTTCAGCCACCCTTGTTTGTGCTTTTGGGCCTGAAAGTTGTCCTTGGAGTGCAGCAGGAAAAGGATTTGTTTTGTGTCCCTGCTGTGTGCAGAGCTGAGTGACACTGACTGTGAGCTCAGAGCTGCACCCCTGGGCAGCACAGAACCTGAAATACATGGAAGATAAAACTTAAGGCATCAATGGTGGCTGGGTACCAATCCACAGAGGACTCAGGGTTCTTCTTGCACCTTGTTGGCATAAAAACATCCTGACCCTCCCCTCCCAAAGCCCAGGAGTAGCTGCAATGTCAAAACCTGCTGATTGCAGTGCTTCACCCAATGCCTCATTGTCAGGTTTATTTTCAGTGACATCAGCAGATGTTTTCCCCGCTATGAACTAGAATTTAAAAATCCCAGGAGTTGGGAATTAATAAATGGCATCTCTCCCACTTGGAGGACGAGGCATCGCCCACCCTGCTGGGCCAGACTCCCACAGAAGGGGAGAAAGGGAAAACCTGCTTCTCTCTCTTCTTTTTTTGCTCCCAGACTGCTGTGGCTCAGTGCTGGAGTGTTAACTTTGAAGTACTGTGAGGATCCACTGGGTTTTGGCACCAATCCTTGGGATGTGTTGGCATTCTGCCCTCCTTCCCCATGGTGGTATTTGTCAGGGACCTCTCCATGGTTTCAAACCAGGTCCAGAACTGGACACAACACCCTGCACACCACATTCAGAGGCTGTAAATGGTGCAGAGAAAGAGGGAAAAATATTTATATCACTTGATTAATCAGTTGCTCAGGGTGGCAGCACGGAGTCTTTGTTGTGCCTTACAATGTTGCTCCTTCCCCTTCCTTGTGTCACAACAAGGGTGTCGTCGTGTTTTACTGAGTCCCTCCTTGCTTGGGGCCAGTCATTTATCAACAGAGATTTCCATCTTGGCCTAATAATTCATCTCTTATTGCAGCCCCCACTGCTCCGAGGGCCCTTTGTTTCCTCTTATCACACTCTAATTATTTGGTGAAGGGAAATTTCTGACTAATCTTGGGGCCAGTGGCTGGGAGTTCAAGAAAACCTGACTCCCAGGTAGGGATGTGCTGGTGGGAGTGGGAGAAGGGCTCCCAGGGGCTCAGACCCGTGGCAGGGGGAGGTTGTAAGAGCCCAGTGGCTCCAACATGAAACACAAAGGCTTTTTTTTTTTTTTTTTTTTTTTTTTTTCTTTTTTATTTGTCTTTTTGCTTTTTTNAGTCATACCCTCTAATTTTTTTTCTTTTTTTTTTTTTTTTCTGGCTTAACCTTCTCTTTGTGCATTTGTCACAGCCAAATGCTCCCACGTACGTCACACCCACGCATCTCCCACCACTTTCTCACACACAAGCACACTCACACTCTCACACATTCTATTAAGGAATCCTGGAAATTCAGGGGTTTGGTCTGGTTTGTTGGGTGTTGGGGTGGTTGTGGTTTGGTTTTTTTTTTTTGTTTTTTTTTTTTTTTTTTGTT
>VXBB01001741.1:165012-199056 GCA_013399915.1 Illadopsis cleaveri
TTGTTTTGTTTTGTTTTTTTAAATTTATTATTTTTCTCCCTGGAAAACCTGGAACAAAAAGATAGTAAGAATTTGTATTTATACATATGTGGCCAGTGCTGGGATGCTAGAAAGGGGGATGAGTGGATGAATGAACAGATAGTAATTACAGTGGCATAATTAATAATAATGACATGAAGGCATCCTGCTCCTGTTGGGAGTACATGCACAGCTTTAATCAGCTCTACCCACCATCCAACAGGAGCCTTGAACTAAATCAATTGCTGATTTCTATCACAAGAATTGTTCTGACCAGATTGAAAGAGGGATCCCCTTCGTTCTTTATTAAAAAAAAAAAGAGAGAAATTATTAATTTATTGTTAATTTATTTATCTTTATCTAACCAGGATAATTTCTTTGTTTTATTCAATGACTCCAGTGCAGCTCTAAGGATGTTTCAGGGAGTTTCCCAGTTTGCTTTCCCTTGGATGAGCATCCTTTGCTCCTCAAACTGCTGCCTCTAAAGCTCAGTGCAAAGCTCAGAGATGGCCCTGGACAGCCAAGCTGGGGAGAGAACCATTATTAAGAGCAGCAGGGCTGCAGTCCCTGTGCCACTGCTGTCTTTGTACCACACTCATTGCTTTATAAAGCATTTTGGAATCACCTGGAGCATGTGAGGTGCACTATAAAATCCAACTCCTTCTCACTCTGCCTTGCAGCCATTCCCTGACTCTGAAGGCAGCAATAAATTCAGCTGGGCTGGTTATGGCCACCCACACCACTTCAGAACAGTTCTTTAAAGAGAAGTTCTAAAATCTCGTTGCTTTATTAAGCATTTCATACATTTGAATTGTCAGTTGATGTATCACATGCAAAAGAGACAGCGACTAGAATAATAACCTTCCCCAGCATTTCATTTTGAAGCCCCATTTACCTGAGCCTGGCTGCTTCCAATAAATATTTCACAACATGTTTCTCCTCCACAAGTGCACTTACAACTTATGAAGCAAACACAAAATGTTTTAATTCTGACAAAATGAGCCTTTTTTTCATGCACCAGCCTCGATTCAGCACATAGTTTTGTGGCTAAATGGCTTTCTGATTATCGTGTCCCAGGATATTACTTCAACTGAAGTGATATGAAATGTCATTAAAAAGTAATGTTCCTCTGCTTTGACAATCATATTAGTAAACACTGGAGGCTCTGCAGGTTATATGTCAGGCGGGCCGACACTAATGGGTTTATTAACATATACAGTAGCACTTTGTCAAACCTCCTTGTTAATCTAAATTTGCAGGTGACAAAAATAAGAAAGTGAGCAGGGAGCAAGAAGATGGTGTTTAAGTGCTGTTTAGGTTGGGCCACAAGTTAAAGGAGCCAGGACACCCCGAGCAAGGCTGGACATTCCCAGGGCTGTTTCCCTGGATTTTATCAGCCGTTGCTGCCAGGGGAAAGTCTTCTCTGAGCTGATGGGGGGCACAGACACCCACCTTGGAGAGGAATGAGTGCAATGGAAAGGGCACAGGTACCTTTGGTTCAGGGTGGGGATGAGTAGCTGCACCTCGAGAGCCAGCAGGTGTCTGGGACAGGACTGGGCAGTGTGTGGGTGCCAGGGAACCTGAGGGGCAAACACAAGAGGGCAAATTCCACAGGATCACAGGAACAGGGATGTCAGGTCCCAGGGGCAGCTGCTCTGAAGTGTGTAAAGATATTTGTGCCACCCATAAATGAATTCTTGGGGGTGGTTCAGGCAATATTGCTCTGAGAGATGGAGTTGAGTGGCCTTTGGGAGGTGATGGGGTGCTGAGATCAGATGTCCCCTGGGATTCAGGCAGAGGAAGGAGGGACAGCTGGATGCTCTCTTGGTGTGGCTAGAGAACAACACCATGCCTTGGAAAAGCAACAACCAAGTGGTGTGTGCAGGGCTGACAGCCTCCTGTGGCCCTGCCCAGGTCCTGACAGCAAGGTGGGAGCCTTGAGGACACCACTGAGCTTGGGGACAGCTGAGGTTTTGAGTTGTGGAAGACAAACTAACATCTCTCACCTCAGAGGTCCTGACTCAGTTGAGAAGAAGGGAAGTCAGGTGCTGAGATTTGTACCCATGGCCAGACTTCAGTCCCCAGGACAGGTGAAGCCTGGAGAGATCTGCTGCCACCTCTGCATGCCCCAGACCCCCTGTCAGCTGGGATCCATTGGGATCCATCCCACGGGGTTTTTCCATAGTACAGATCTGTGTATGTGTCTGTTCCTGGGACAATACAGGTCTGAATGTGGCAGAGTGGTCAGGGATGTGTGTAAGGATGTGGGGTGGATCCGTGGGCATCCTGGGGAGAACCATTTTCATTCAAGAGAAAGCTTCCATTCCTGAAGCATGTCTTTTTCATTCAAGAAGAAGCTTCCATTTCTGGAGCATCACTTCTTCATTCAAGAAGAAACTTCCATTTCTGGAGTATCTCTTTTTCATTCAAGAAGCAGCTTCCATTTCTGGAGCATCACTTCTTCATTCAAGAAGAAACTTCCATTTCTGGAGCCACCTGAAGCCCCGGGTGCCCCAGAGCTCGGCAAGGCCTGCATTCCTGCTGTAGTTGTTGTCCCTGACCAGCTCTGATCATTTTGGGAACTGTTGGAAGCCTGAGGTTGAATTGCCCAGCTGAGATGGCAGCTGGGCCCGTGGCATGAGAGCTCTTTGCAAACAGGCACAGGGCTGCTGGGGTGTCACAACCCAGGCTGGACAGCCCAGCTGTCCTTCCCTGCCTGCAGCAGCACCTCGGGTCTGCAGCCCCTGTCTTCACCCTTTGTGCTACTTCAGCAGCAGGTGAAGCAGGGAATGTGGGCAAGGGCATCACCCCAGAGTTCATCTCTTCCCCTGCCCCTCTTCCCCCAGCCTGTAACCTCCCCCTGCAGCCACCTTCCCTCTGCTATCCTCCTCTGACAGCAAAACCTGACCAGCTGTGCCACTGTGACAGAGAAATGGGTGTTACAAGCCCTGGGAGTGGATCCTGTCATTCTAGTGGTTTCTGCTTTGTTGGCAGATAATTACAATGTGGAAGGGAAAAGTGTTTGCTGAAAGCAGGAAATTAATGGGGTTTACAAAGAATGCTTTGTCCAGGCAGCTACTGGAGTCAATAAAACTCAGTTTGGGCTCCATAAAGCTCTGTAGAGGTTAAGTCTGAGTTCTGCTGAGTGTTGCCAGGCTGGGAACTTGGGGCTGGCATTCATGATTCCTGTCCAATGCTCCATGGAGAGCTGTGGGGGTACAGAGGGTAATGAGGACTCTGGGAACAGCTCCTGAGCATCCCAGTCCATGAAGGTTGGAGCCAAACAGGTTTTTTTTGCCAGCCAAGGAGTTCTGTTGCTGGATTTCACAGCAGTGGGATCTGTGCTTTGCAAAAGCACCACAAACTCCCAGAGGGTTTGTTTTGGGGACTCATCATTATTAAGTGCATTTGTTTTCATTTGGTCCCTTCTAGCTTAGGCAGTCAGCAAGACTCAGTGGCAAGGAGGTGAAGAGGGGATGTGGATTTTTAATGCTGGGTTGTTATTTCTGTTTTTGTGATCCCATTCCCAGTGCACAGGTGGGACATTAGTTCAGGGTGTGGGTGCCAATCCATCCCAAAATTGCCACAGGCTCAAAAATGCTCACCTGCAGCACCAGGAGCTTCTCCTGCACTTGCAGCTGGTGGTTGTGCTTGGTCCTTATGAGCTTTGAATTTCTCAAACTCACACGAAGGCAATGGGAACTGAACAGCTGCTGAATAGGTCACTTCTGGGGGAGGGAGTTCCTACTCTTTTCTTGTCTTTTCCTTCTTTTCCCCAGTAGCTGCAGCAGGGAAAAAAATACAGAAAAATGGACAAAGGGCCTGGAGGCAACAGGTCATAAAATAAATAAAGAATGAGAAATGAAGTTATTTGGAAAGCAGAGTTATTTGCTTTGAGAGCCAACTTTTTTTTTCTTTTTTTTTCTTCTTTCTTTCTTCTTTTTCTTTCTTTTTTTTTTTTTAAAGACTTTACAGAGGAGAAACACTTTTGTGATTCAGGGAACCCATGANTTTAAAAACTTCAGGCAAATTTTTGCTGTTGCCTCTGCTCAGGGTTTGCAATTTAATAACCTTGTTATGTTACAAATCCTGAGTCTCCACCGCTCCTACCCTAGTCCATCTGCCAAGCAGAGAGTATTTCTTGACCTTTTAA
The DNA here is from genome assembly GCA_013399915.1 of Illadopsis cleaveri. NCBI lineage: Eukaryota > Metazoa > Chordata > Aves > Passeriformes > Timaliidae > Illadopsis > Illadopsis cleaveri. The sequence continues at coordinate 169,184 of VXBB01001741.1, forward strand.
AGACAGCCAGAGATAATGAACCATTTGGACCGTAGGATGCCCTGACTGCTTGGAATAAAATCAGCGTGGCTGTGAATTTTGGAGAGGAACAAACGTGCAGCCCTGAGCCAGCAGTGTGGCCTGAGCCTTTGTGGTGATCTCCCACTGCAGAAACAGCCATAAAGTCCTTTAAAACAGTCAATAAATCAGAGGTCGTGGGCAGAGTGAGGCCTGGGCTGCAGAAAGGCTTCAGAAAGTGCTTTGAAAGGTCCAGAGAGGGAGGATTTGCCTGGCTGCCATCGAGTTTCAGTTTGTGATTAGTGAATTTTCCTCCTTCTAAATTCTGTGGTGAAAACAGCTCTGGTGAAATGTGGGTGCTGAACAGGCTGGTGCTGCTTGAGGGGAGCTGGATGTCAGCATCTGCTTTCCCTGTTGTTGATGGCATCAGAAATGTGCCAGTGTGTGCCACATATTTTGCACCTCAGGTGTTGGAAGCGCAGTGGTAAAAGATGCTGCTTTCATCAGGGTTTTCTGTGGTGAGTTTTAGTTCCTCTCTGAAAATGAAAACACAAAATATTGCACCTTCACAGGTGTTGTCCCAGATGTTCTGGCCGAGGCCAGAAATGTTCCATGTCAATGAAAGGACCTTCCTGGATCCCCAACTGTGTGCCTGGGGAGTGGAGACTGAGCATCAAAACCTTCCCATGCCCAGCGGCACCTCAGAGAGCAGACCTGCCCCTGAAACCACCAGGTCCAGCTCTCATGGGCTGAGCTCTGCCAGAGCTCTGCCAGCCACACAGAGTGAGAGGAATGTGGTTCTCTGCTCCTTTTGGGAGACCAGCAGGTGTTCATGGATGACCCTCGCTGTGTTTGATCATGGATGACCCTTTGTGTGTTTGTTCATGGATTATTCTCTCTGTGTTTTCTGTGTTCATGGATGACCCTCTCTGTGTCTGTGTCTGTTCATGGATGACCCTTCCTGCACTGTTTGACCCCCCCAGGTCTCTCCCCCTACCTGGGGGATCACACCAGGGCTGTGATTTTCCTGCCTCGTGCATGTGGTTGCTCCTCCAGTGGTCTCTGCTTAGCCCAAGTGTTTATGCCCTTTTTGTATCCACTAGCTGAGTTACTCTGCCCCTTGCCCTTGCATTTCCCATGGTATTTCCATCTTTGTAGCAGGCACAGCACAGGAGCACCAAGCTCCTGCCTGGCTCTTCTTGCTGCAGCCAGGTGATGTTCCCTGGTTTGTTTGAAACATCACTGAGGAGATGTGTGTCCTTCTAGTGCAGTGAAACCAGAGCCAGAGCCTTGGTCTGTAATTCTTTTAGGGAAAGATGTCATAGTTGGTCTTGATTAAACTTTTAGTTTCATGTTGATTAAACCATGGTTAAATTATTCATGTGTCTAGCTACTCATGCAATACAGAAGGAGTTTATTGTAATGGGATGGGTTGACACGCCCAGTGTTAAAAACTTGTTGTTGTGCTCGTTAGTAATGAGCATGGAAAAATAAACAAATAGGATTGTGGGGTAAGGCTTTTCTTCATCTCCACCGCAGTGCAAATGGAGCTGTCGTTTAAAATTAAATAGCTTTGGGTTTATGGTGATTTTTGGCCACAGATCTCATGTCATAGCCTGCCTTTCTGCCAAGGAAACATGGGCAGGCTTGCTCTCCTCTAATGGGGAAACCCAAAGCATTACAGAATGTGGCCACTGCCATGGTGGTGGCACAGAGCCAGGCAGAACAGTCGTTCAGTGCCATAACAAGTAATGATTCAGCTGAGGGAAACCTCTCACAAGGAAAATCCCATGGCTGTTTCGGTGCCTGGCAGAGTAAAAGAAACTCCAGGCTGAAGGGATTTCTCCGAGAGCTCTCCCACTCTCCACACAATGTTGGCTTTTTTCCTTTGAAGCTGAAAAACTTGACACTCATATAACACAGCCCAGGCTGCCAGAGGCGTGTTTGTATTGGCCACTGGAGGGTCTCCTCATTGCCATCCCCCCCAGGGATGAAACATGGGCATTGGGAATGGATGTGCATGAGCCTGCCCCACTGCCTGGTGTAGCCCTGGTTTCGTGCCTGAGATGTTTTGGTTTCCTGACATTCTTTTCCCAGGGAATTTTCTGTAAACAGGAGAAGTGTTTTTGTAACTGTAACTTTGTTATTCATTCCTTTCCCTAGGAGGGACTTCTTCTTGATGTCCCTCTGCTCTGACCAATGTGAATGAAGAGGTTTGTCTTTGTCTAACCAATCAAATTGGTCTGTGTAGAATAGTATAAAAGGGAGACACATCCCAAAAATAAAAGAGTCATTTCGGCCTTCTGAAGCTCAGAGTCTGTGTGGTTGTGGTGTAAAACAGCGTCAGCCTGGTTGGTTCAGTCCTGGGCTCAAGGGGTAGCTGGGCACGAGGAGGAGCAGTGGATGGAGCCTGCCTTTGCACTCACAGCAGCTCCCTGCTTTGCCATGCAAGAGCTGAGGGTGGGGAAGGAAGGGAGGAATTTCCTGTTGGGGATGGTCTCAGCCCTGTCATGTTGGTTTCACCAGATGGCAATAGAATAGATTCTGCTGATTACATGGAATACAAACTGCTGGGCACATGGAATACAAACTGCTGGGCACATGGAATACAAACTGCTGGGTACATGGAACACAAACTGCTGGGCACATGGAATACAAACTGCTGGGTACATAGAATACAAACTGCTGGGTACATGGAACACAAACTGCTGGTTACATGGAATACAAACTGCTGGGCACATGGAATACAAACTGTTGGGCACATGGAATACAAACTGCTGGGCACATGGAATACAAACTGCTGGGCACATGGAATACAAACTGCTGGGTACATGGAATACAAACTGCTGGGTACATGGAATACAAACTGCTGGGTACATGGAATACAAACTGCTGGGTACATCCTGCACTGCATCCCAAGACACCTGTGTGCTGCTTTCTAGAACTGGGCAGTGTATTCTTGCTGGGGGCAGAACCAGGACAGAGCTCTGCTCTCACCATCTCCACCTCCATCAAGGGCAGAGGACTTGATGCCCCACTGCCAAAAATCTCCACTCCAGCTGGAAGAGGGATGCAGATTTCTGCCAAGGGAAGGGAGAGCTCCACAGTGCATTTCCTCTGTTGTGCAAAGAACCTGACTCCTCAGGTTTTGGAGCAGCAAGAGTGCCTTGCCTCAGTCTACCCTGGCTGCTCAGTCCTGGTTGCAGCACAGCCAGAGTAAATCCAAAACCGTTCTGGGGAAGTCAGTCAAGTTCCTGGAGGCTGGAGGAGAGAGGAAACTCTTTGCAGTTTGTCTGTAGCTGCTGTCATGACATATAAAAAGCTGGCTGAAGGCAGCACCATGTGCTACAGGCAGGCACTAGTCCTGCTCTCAGTAAGAATTCTGACATTTCCTATTATCAGAGCTTCTTTGCAGTTGTTTATAGGACAGCAGAACTTTAATCTTTTCAGTTGAAATGCATCACCCATGTGCTGTCCATGACACAGGCTGTGCCAACAGGAGAAATTTTGTTTTTCTTAATTTTGTTATGACCTAGGAAGCTGCCCAAACCCCAGCTGTTTAAAAATAGCAAAAGATAAAGCCACAAAGTCTTGTGCACTGGAGAAGTTCAAGTCCTCCTGCCTGAGCAACCCTTGTGCCAGCCTGGTGAAGAGAATGTTCCAGGAAGACCTTAGAGCCCCTTCCAGTGCCTAAAGGGGCTCCAGGAGAACTGGAAAGGGACTTTGGACATTGGTATGCAGTGATGGGGAAAAGGGGGACTGAATTTATGCAGAAGGAGGACAGATTTAGAATTTTATTAAGAAATTCCTGACTCTGAGGGTGGGCAGGCCCTGGCACAGGGTGCCCAGAGAAGCTGTGGCTGCCCCACCACTGGCAGTGTCCAAGGCCAGGTTGGAAGGGGCTTGGAGCCCCTGGGACAGTGGCAGATGTCCCTGCCCATGGCAGAGGAGTGGAATTCTTCTTTGGAATCCCTTCCAAACCAAACCATTCCACAATTCTATGAATAAATGACCCACCAGGTCCCATAGGAAACCTACCCTCCTTCTACAGCAAGAGGCCATACACTAATGTGCATGTCCCAGAAGGTAAACCGACCTTTTTTTGGGCTAAAAAGAAATGTTTGACTGGAAAACCAAACCAGTTTGCTTTGGCTGATCTGTCACCCATCCTCATGGGAGATGTTCTCCAGGAAGCTGCAGCTGTCTGAGGTTTCCCCTCAGTCTTCTTCAGCTAAAAAGACCAAGTGCCCTCTGCTGCTCCTCACACACCCTCTCCTCAAGGCTCTTCAGCATCTTCATGGCCTCCTTTGGATGGTTTCTAACAGTTTAAGTCTTTATTTTATTGTGGTGTCTGAAACTGCACACAGGACTGGAGGTGAGGCTGTTCCAGTGCAGAGCAGAGTGGGACAATCCCTCCCTTGCTGGCCAGCAATGCTGGGCCTGATGCCCCCAGGGCAAGGTTGGCCCTCCTGGCTGCCAGGACAGTGCTGGCCCATGTCCACCTTGCCACTGACCAGGACAGCCAGGTCACTTTCCACAGCCCTGCTTTCCAGTAGGGAGCTGAGCTCTCCATCTTGATGGAGACCTTGTGTGGATGGATTCTCCCTCTCCCTGAGGAGTATCTCCTGGGGCAAACAGCTGGAGGGGACTGAGCAGTTGTGCTGAGCTAATGACAATCTCTGGTGTGGGAGCTCTGAGGATTTCCTCTGGTTTGTGCTTTGCCCCCAGAACGAGTAAATAAAAGCCTCCTCATTTATTTATGATGCAAATAGCAACTGTGCATTCAGCTCTAGGATTTGGTATTATTTATTTAGAGCCTCTTGTCTCAGAGGCACTGGCAGTTTGCATGCAGGGGGCATCTGTCTGCCTTTATTACCCACAAATAGACATTTTGCTTCTTAGGCTGTGGCTGTTAATGCTGTTGAAAGTCTGCTGTGGAAATGGAAATCCTTCCAGGGAGACACAGATCCCTTGGTCCGTCCTCTTCAGCGTCAGTAGCAGCAGCTTGAGGTCCTACCAGCCCCTCTCAAAATCCCAGCCACAGTGTTCCACTCTCATGGAAAAGCTGAACACCAAGTTCCTCTAGACCTGAAGGTTTCCACTGTGAGAGTGATGCCTTGGGAAGGCTTCAGTATCCTGTGCAGGAGCCCCTTCCTTGTAAAATGAAGCCACAGTCAGGTTTTGGAGGTACAAGTTTATTTCTTTGAGATTTCTTTTCAAAAAGCTGTATTTACCCTTTCATTTGTCTGCCTGTCTCGCAGTCTTAGGGCCTGTGGGTAGGAATTATTTTCCTGGTAGTTACGTGGTGTGTTTCTGCAGAGTAAAGTAATTTACATCCACTAAGTCTCAGAACTGTGAGGTATAAATAGAAGAATTAATTCCCACTCCATAGCACAGCTGGCCAGCTTGCAACAGAGGACAATTGAATCCAGACCTAGATGATCAAACTTAGCACCAAAATGAGTGGCCAAAGTCCCTGGTCCAAGCTCAGGTTGTTGTAGGTCTTGGATCTCTTCTCTCACAGACTGAGAAAAGGTTACTGTTAAGCAAGAGAAATTTTTCTTGGCTCCTTCATTCAGGGCAGGATTTCCAGGGTTTTCCAGAGCTTCACCCATTCTCATGGATCTTCTCTGAATCCTTCTCCAGCTTCTCGGCCTACACCTCAAGGTGTGCAGCTGCCCAGGACCTTACAGACAGGATCCTACCTGAATTCCAGATCCCTTGTTCAGGCAGCCACCCCAGTGGTTAGTGGTGAAAACTGAAATTCATTAAAATGAAAAGTCTTTTAAGTAAAAGTTTTTTAGAGCTGGCAAAGTTGAGAAAAGAGGGATGTCTGGGAGTGCCTGGGCCTGGAGAAGGCATTTAGGGTTTGGAAGAACAAAAGTGGCCAGATACAGACAAGCAGCAGAATCAAGGATGTTGTGCCTGCCCTGTGTGTGTCCCAAGACACGAACACATCTGGAGTATTTGTGGAGGTTCTCAAATACTGAAGAAACCTGCACAGACAGGCCTTGGTGACCATCAGAGTCTCACCAAAAGCACATCATGAGCTGGACAGGACAGCTGGGATGGGCCTGGGCTCTGCAGTGGGGCAGGACCCAGCTTGTGGCTGTGCTCCATGGGCAGCTGGGATGGAAAACCCTGGTGCAGCAGCAGCTCCTGGGGCTGCCACGGATTCTCCAGACACTTCTGTCTCTGGGCTTGGAGCCAAGCCAGAATGAATCTCAGAGGGGCTGGGAGGAGCAGGGGGGTAATGAGCTCTTCAGAGGGCCATGAATAGCAGCTTTCATGAGCTGTCATTTCCCATTAGAGCTGACTCCATGTGGAAACACAGCACAGGGCCCTGGCAGGAGAGGTTCCCTGCCTCCAAGTCCCAGCCAGCTCCATCCACAGTCTCCTCTGGCTCTTTGGAGACTGAACCTTGCAGCTTGAACTGGCTGCAGTGATGGCTGGACCCAGCCAGCTACAGGACAGCAGCTCAAACTCTTGACTGGCAGCACGGAGGGGGAGTCAGAAGGACCAGGAGCTGGCTGGGCTGGATGTGAGTTGATGTGAGTGTATCCTGGGTTGCAATGCAAGATGTAACCAAAAATATGTATTCTATCACCAGATGTTAGAACCAGCTGGGGCAGTGTTCTTTATCCCTTCCAGGACCCATCCTCCCTGCAGGGGATATCTGCTGTTCATGGGCCATCCAGGCTCACTGCAGGGCTGAGACAATTCCATCATCCCATGGGGAGATGCTCCACCCNACTTGTATTCTGACTGTCTGTGGGGTTTTTTATTGGGGTTTGTTTGTTTGTTTGTTTGTTTTGTGTTTTTTTCTTTTTTTGTTTGCTTTATTGTACTACTACGTTTTTATTTTTAATATTCCTAGTAAAGAACTGTTATTCCTATGCCCATATCTTTGCCTGAAAGCTGCTTAATTTCAAAATGATAATAATTTGGAGGGAGGGGGTTTGGATCCTCCATTCCAAGGGGTGCTCTGGCTTTCTCTGGCAGGCACCTGTCTTCCCAAACCAAGACAGGATGGTACAAGGAGTTCTGCAGTACCTGAATGCAAGGATGCCAAGTGAAGGAAATCTTCAAACAAGACCTTATGCACAGGCTCCTTATGAGTGGGAGCCTCCTGCCAAAAGGTAGCCAGGAATTTGATGTAAAAGCAGAAATTTTCTCCAGTTGTCTTGGAGTACAAAATCCTCCTGAGCTGGCTCACAGGTCACTTTGCAGAGATCAGCTGTCCACCCATCTACCAATACCTCCCAAGCCTGGCTGAATTTCAGAGCTTGCAGGATGTTGTATATAAAGACCAGGAGGATGATTGAGTGTCTCTGCTTCCAGTTGACCACAGGGTAAAGTGCCTGAATGTAAGCCTGAGGATGGAGCTACACCCTGTGTGTATGGAGAGTTCTTGGTGTCATGTCTGGTTGGACATGGGTGTGGTGGTGCTGGAAAGGAAGGAAAGCTTGGAAAAGGAGTTTCCAACAGGGAGTAACCAAAGGAAACTGGTAGTTTATATGCCAATAAATTGGAACTGAGATTACTAAGGCAGAGAGTAATTTTTACAGCCTGGAGCTCATTCATCTGCTTCATTCTGGGTTTGGGTGGTTGGCACATGAAAGGATGAGGGCCAAGGGCTGGGCATGGAAATTCCCAAACCCTGTATCTGACTGGATTAGTCCCTGTTTTCTCCAAGCAATGTGTGGACAGCTCTGGGTGAGCAGTGTGCCCAGTGTGGTGGCTGCTGTGAGCCAGTGCCCCAAACCACAGTGAGTGTCTGTGTGTGTGAGGGGGAAAAGGGCTGGGAGGAAAGAAGAGGTGGAAAAGCCTCACTGCTCCAAGGCCAGGCTGGAGATGGAATAGAGGAGAGAGTGAAGCACAAATGACACTTCTGCAAGACTGAGCCCTACAGAGACAGCTGCTGCACTCCAGTTACGTGGGCTCTCTCCACCTGCAGCTCCCTCTGACCTTCCCTTTCATCCCTCCAAATCTTTATTTCATATGATGAACAACAAAAAAAAAAACAACTTCTGTCAGCAGAGATACTGGAGCACAGCCTACGGGCTGGGAGAGGAAGGAGGAAATAGCTGCAGCTTGGCTTCTCCTCTCTGAGCACCAGCCAGCTCCCTACCTTGGGATGGATCCAACAGGAGCATGGGAGCTCACATCCCAGAAACCCCAGTGCTCTGCCAAGGCCACACAGGTAGCAAAGAGCCTGATAGAAAGTCAAGTGAAACATCTGGGAGCCCTTTTTTCAAATTTTTTTTTTCCTGCTGCCTCCACTGTGTTCCAGGGCAGGAACTCTCTGATCCTCTGTGCAGAGGATTAAATGTTCCAGGCTCCCACACCAACGCCCCTTTGTGTGCATAAACTCACACCCGTGTCCCTCTAGGAAATCTGGATCACAGGACAGCAACAATAACCCAACCCAAAATGTCAAGTGATTTATTAGAATTAGAGAATGGTTTTTGTTGAAAGGGACCTTTCCAACCATTATCCAGTTCCATCCCCTGCCATGGCAGAGACACCTTCCACTATCCCAGGCTGCTCCAAGCCCTGATGTCCAACCTGGCCTTGGACACTTCCAGGGATTCAGGGGCAGCCACAGCTTCTCTGGGCACCCTGTGCCAGGGCCTCCCCACCTTCTGAGTGAAGAACTAAATTCTGGTTCAAAAAACCATCAGATGTGGTGTATTTTTTGCCCAGGGAAGAGGTGGAATCACCATTCCTGGAAGTGTTAAAAAATGTGCAAATGTGGCCCTTGGGGACATGGTTTAGTGGTGAACCTGGCAGTTCTGGGTTAATGGTTGGATTTGATGATCTTAGAGGGCTTTTCCAAACTTAATTATTCTATGATTTTAGGAGAGGAAGTGAAACATCCAAAATGCATCCAGTAAAGCTTTTTAGTAACTTTTCCTTCCTTCCTGAGAGACATCTGATCCAGCCTGGGAAAAGGAGTCCTGTCATGTAACTTGACTGATTATTCCCTAATACCAACAGATAGCTTAAATAAATAATTTCCTACCACCAAAACTAGCAAATTCTGTTTGTTGTGAGCCATCCAGCTGAGAAACAGTGACAGAAGTGAAATAAATTATTTCAGGAATTAATTGTGAGCAGGGCAGCAATCCAGTGTCAGTGACACAGGAAAGACACATGAAAAAAGGAAAGAAAAACCAAAACCACAGGAAAATATAATATAAACATCCACAGAAGACATGCAAATGCAGGCACAATGAGGGGCCTCTGGATTTTTCCTAATGAACTTTAATGCAAAGAGGAAATTAAAGGACTCTCTTTTCCACTCTACCCTCTGTGCTGGAGTGGGGAGAAGGCTGAGGGGCTGGAGCGGGTGGACAGGGAGGGACATGTCTGCTCTCAGCCTGACAAGCAGGACTGTATTTTTGATGGAATATTCTTCTTTGTTAAGTGAAACAAACAACTAACTCAGCAAAACTGGAGTTTTCAGCAGAAGAAGAACAGCCTGGATAAACTTCTTGGCTGAGTGGTTTTGTTTCTTCTTTTTTTCCTAAAACAAGTTTTCAAGATGGTTCAGTATCTGAGGCCATTTATTTTTTGAAATAGGAAGATCCAGTTTTCTACTCTGTAATACTTTTCATTTTGAATTGTAAGATAAATATTCCATGAATGGGACTTCTCTACTAAAGGTTTGGGAGAATTGAAACCAAATGTTTGAAAATTATCTATTCAAAAGGACTTGGCTTGACTCGACTCAGACAACTGTTACTTTTTTAAACTATAAACAATATTGAAATTCTGACTGTTTATCCCCGTGTGACTTGAGGATTGTTTACAATTTTTAGACATTTTTCAGGAACTGAAAACCTGTTTCTCATGTATATTTATGCTGGCAGCTGCTATCAAAAGGACAGCTCAGCTCCTCGGAAAGTGGAAGCATATGAAATATTCTCAGTAAAGCTGGTAAAATATGGGGTGTCAAGGTAGGATGAGTTTCCCAGGCTAGTGGGATAGTTTGGCTGTCCAGGCAGTGCAGGCTCCTCGGTGGCATTGCCCTCTGGAGTGACAATGCCCAGGGTCCAACGTGCATCACCAGCCCCTCCCTGTCCCCATGCCCTCCCCACCCAGGGCACATCATGTCTGAGGGGGGTTTGGGTGCTTCAAACATAAAACTCCGACTTTGGGTGCCCATTCCTTGGGATTCCAGAGAAGCTGTGGCTGTCTCATCCCTCGAAATGTCCAAGGCCAGGTTGGACAGGACTTCAAGCAACCTGGGATAGTGGAAGGTGTCCCTGCCCATGCCAGGAGGGTGGAATGAGATGATCTGTAAGGTCCCTTCCAACCCAAACCATTTCTGGGATCTGGTGTGGAATGCTGCATCCAGGACCAGCCTCTGCTGGGAAAAGGTCAGTTCTGCCATTTACAAGCTTTTCTAAGCTGGTGAAAGCCCAGATATGATCCCAGATGTGTATGTGCAGTCTTTTACCACATCAGCAGCATCTTCCAGACACCAGGGTCACTGCAGGTCAGGGAGAGCTCACATCTTGCTCACTCACACGTACAGAGTTAATATCCAATTTATACAGGCAGAGCTGGTTGTGCCCTGAGCCCCAGCAGCTCTCAGGGGAAGTCATACAAATAATTTCTTAATTTAACCTTGAATCTTCCCATTGTGGAAAATGGAGGAGTTTGGTCTCAGGACAACGCTGGGTTTGAGCCAAAGGAAAGGGGTTTTTAAATCATGGTGTATCATTGCCATTGCTTTTGTCTCTATAATTCCCATGGCAGGTGGGTAGAGATGTTCCTGTGGGAGGGGATGTGCCCCTAAATTGCAGTCCTTGGTCTGCAGCTTCACTTTGGCCAACAGACCCTGTCTGAACTTAACAGAGCTGATTAAAACCCAGCAGGGAAATGGCCCCTGGCACTCCATCAGATCTGCTGATGCTGCTGGGCTGGTGTTATGCTGGGGGCCCTGGTGGAACACTCCCTCTGCCTCCACCAGCCCTGCTCCTCTCTGGAGCTTGCCCAAATTGCAGGGGGGCTGTGCTCAGGGCACAGAGAGTGCTGCCATGGATCCCAGGAAACCACTGGTTGTTGTTTTGCACTGGCAGAGCCTTGGAGAACTGTCATTGTGCAGAAAGGTGAGTAATTAGATTGGTGACTGCATTCCCCCTGTGGATAGGATGCATTTGGCCTCTTTCCTCCTAAACCTGTCCTTCTCAAGGAAATGTTTTCACTCCATTGCCATCTCCTCTGTGCCCAGCCATGGGGGTCCCCAGCAGTGAGTGGGATAGAAAATCTATTGATTCTCTTCCACAAGCCCTGTACAAGGGAAGATAAGTGCTCCCCAGACAATACCTCTGTCATTTCCTTTAGATTGTTGCTCACACGCCCTAAATCACAGTGGTTGATGGAAGAACAAAAGAAATGAGCTGGAGAAACTGTGGCCAAGCAAGCCTAACCTACACAAGCTTACCATTGCCTCGCATGAACGGAGAAACTCAGAGAGGTTGGCGTGTCTGTGAAGAAGGACCTTCCATTTCCAGGACTGATCTGAGTTGCAGGTAGCAATAATAAGCAACATTTGAAGTTCCCCTGCTGCACTGAGGTTCTCAGGTAATGCTCACACCAGCAAATTTGGCCTCTAGAAGTCACACAGCTGCCTTTAGAACCATGACACCATGATGGCCATTATTATTCCTAATTAATGATGCTGGAATGCAGGTGCTGGGTCTTTCTTGAAGGGCTTTGCTTGGCTCCCAGCAGCTTTCCCCAGGAGCCAGACTGCCTGTAGGGCATTCCTCAGCCAGCAGGATTGGAAGGGCAGGGGCCAAGCCGTGCGCTCGAGGCTCAGGGAGGTGTTGGCCTTCCCCTGCAGCTTCACACCCCGATGGATGATGATCCAGAGCCACATCCATGGTGCAGTGCTGAGCCCCAGGGCAGTGCTGGACCTGAGCTAACAAGAACTTTCCCCACTGTCTTGGGTTGCAATGCAAGATGTAACCAAAAATATGTATTCTATCACCAGCTGTTAAAACCAGCTAAGGCAGTGTTCTTTATCCCTTCCAGGACCCATCCTCCCCCCAGGGGATATCTGCTGTTCATGGGCCATCCAGGCTCACTGCAGGGCTGAGNGGAGCTGCCACCAGCACGGCCGTGTGGACAGGCAGAAGATGAAGGAGGTATAACTCCACAAAAGCCATGGCTGGCCAACATCTTAGGTAATAAATGCTGTGAACTAAGGAATGCAGCCTGGCTACTGCCTGGCTGAGCAGAATTAATTCTGCACATTGGCTTCTCCAGAGTTTTTTCCCCAGATGTGGTTGACTTCTTACCACCACATCGATATTTCTGTATTTCAGCAAAATTCCCCACTTCTAATCTAGATAGTCCTTTCTGGGTGGAGTGCAAACCCCAGATTGTTAACTCCGGATAACGGTAATTAAAAGAAAATAAAATCAAAGGTGCTCAGAAAAGGAATGGAAAATTTTTCTGTGGAAACCAAACGATTATATTAAACTTCAGTGGTTTAATAAAATATTATGAAGTTTGGGAGCATATTTTCCCTGGGGCTTAATCTGTTTATACATCTAAAAAAGTAAATAGAATATCACTTTACTTGACCACACAGCAAACCTGATACAGGGGGGCTTCTCCACTGTATATATTTCTTGAGGAATTCCTTTCCCCTCGGGTTTCACACCGTGAACTGGGACCATTCCTGAACTACCCAGGTCAGGGGAAGCAGGAATTCATCCATCTCAGGGGAGAAATGCTGTGGAGGTGGCAGGGCCAGGGACAGCAAAGGAGTGAGCACTGGGGGAGACAGAGAGGCTGGACTGTTTGAGGATTTTTGCAATTTAAAAAGAGGAGTATGGCATTGACCTTGATGTGGTGGAAGACAAGAGGTCATGGGAACAATGCCACTGATGCCACTGGGAACTCCACAGAAGGCAGAGCCATGAAGTGAGTTAGGTTTAGGGGACTAAAATCAGACACAAATGTGGTAATTATGTGGTTTTTCCCCCTTTTATCGTAAACCTGCCCCCTCTTTCCAGCTTGCTGCCACCAGCAAAAAGAGAGCACAGCCTCTCAGTACCCGTAAACTTTATTAAATGTGTGCTTTTTCATTCTTAAATTAAATTAAAATCAGGGTTTTTTCGTACTGAAATAGCACCAAAGGGAGAAGGATGACAGTATCACCAAGTGAAGGGGAGGGAGGAGAGAAAGCCCAAAAACTGTTGTACACAATCAAGGAATTTTTTAATGGTTAGGAAAATGGGCAATTTTTTCCCTTCATCTGGAAGACTTGATGCTGTGTGTGAAGTGTGTATGCGGGAGAACTGAGAATCAGTGCAAGTCAAAACCACTCTCTGCAGGGATAGGAAAGGCCAAATTATTGCTGGAAATTCGACTTCTCAGTGCTGCACCCAAAGGCCACCCTGACATCAGGCAGAGGAATCTCACACACTGATCTCCATGGCACCTGGATGTATAAGCTTTTAACCGAGTGGATCATTGAGTGGCAGCATTTCCACAGGAGCTGATAAAATTCCCCATGGCACAAAATCACCACCATGGCCACAGCAGCCTTACCCTTGCCCCTGCAGGGACGGCAGTGATGGATTTCACAGCAGCAGACAGACCTGCTATTGCCTTGCCAAACTGCACTGGTAAAGAAAACCCCCTTTCTCTGAATTTTGCAGTTGAAACAGAGAGCAAAGAGCTTCTCCACATTCCAGGTTTGGCTGAAAGCTGTTGCTGCAGTGGGTGAGGGGGAGGTCTCACCTTCAATGACCTTTCTGAAATGGGCTCTACGAGCCTGTGCCAAAGCATTTTCCCCAACAGCAGTAAGGGAAAAAAAAAGATTAATGAAGAGTTTGGGGCAATCCTTGTGCTCAGCACGCCTGAGCCCACACCCCTGGTGTGTGGTGCCACTTGTGGCTGTGTCTGTCTCCTCAAAGATCATGGAATTGTGGAATGGTTTGGATTGGAAGGGACCCTAAAGCTCATCCCATTCCATTCCCTGCCCTGAACCTTCCACCATCCCAGGTTGCTGCAGGTCTGGCCTTGGACACTTCCAGGGATGGGGAATCCACCACCACTCTGGGCAACCCAGGCCTCACTATCCTCATTGTATAAAACTTCCTTATCATCAGTTTGCCACTTGATGCTGATAGGATGCTTCGTAAAGGTTGGTGTGTTGGATTTTCTTCTTGAAACAAATCCAAAATTTGGACTTCTTCTAAAATCCAAATGTTGGATCGTGTATAAGCCCAGGTTTCATCAGTGCCTAATGGCAGATTTGATTATTGAGACTAGAAGTATTTTAATAACCTAGTTATTTTCTCACAGTTAATGTTTTGTTTTTTCTGCCTTTTTTTTTTTTTTTTTTTAGAAAAACACTATACAGGTCACTTTTTTATTTATAGCTACTTTTGATTTCCCCTCCAATACACATGCTCAGCACTGCAGGCCCAGGAGGGATGTGGTTTTCAATAGTTTACCTCCAATTCTTCTTAGGTTAAAATAATCTAAACTTCATGGCTGGATTTTCAAATAAGCCTGAAGAGTTTAGAGGCTTAAATGCTATTAGAGTTCAAAGCAATTTGGTTGCATGACCTCTTTTTAAAAGCCATTGTTCACATGTGGAGGGATTTTCAAAACTACTTATGGCCCAGATCAAAACCAATCAATCACAGTCTCAGATCCCTAAAGAGCTTTGTAAGGTGTGCAACAAGGTATTCAAACCCTTGGAAACGAGGGGGAGTAAAACACTGAAGTATTTAGGGGAAAGTATTCCTAAGTGGTTGAGCTTGATGTGCTGGGAAGAGTTTTTAAAGGCACATTTGATGGGCTTGTGTACACATCAAGGCTCTGCTGGTTTAACGACAGGGATTTGGTGGCAGGTGCAGATACTCAGCTGTAAGAAATGCTTGGTATTGCCACAGCTTGTCCAATATGGGAAGACCAGCCTGTGGCCCTATAAAGCTGCTTTGTAGTAGTGCAAATGCCACTGTATGGGAGAAAATAGCCATATAACTATATTGATTTTTTACAACATCGTACTCGTAAGCAATGTTTATGTTTGTCTGCTGGTTTTGGCTGGGGTAGAGTTCACTGCGTTCACAGGACTGTGGTTTGGATTTGTGCTGGGAAAGCACAAATATTGATAACCCAGGGATGTTTTCATTGTGGCTGAGCAGTTCTTACACAGCATCAAGGCTTTTCCTGCTCCTCCAGTGAGGAGGTTGGGGATGCACAAGCAGGGAAGGGACACAGCCAGGAGAGCTGACCCCAACTGATGCAAGGGATATTCCAATAGGAAGGGATATTCCAGACCATATGGAATCATGCTCAGCCTATAAAAGTGGGGAAAGAAGGAAGCAGGAAATTTTTGGACTGATGGTGTTCATCTTCTCAAGTCACCATTCCAAATGTGAGGGAGCCCTTCTGTCCTGGGGATGAGCATCTGAGCACCCATGGGAAGTATGGAATTAATTTCTTGGTTTGCTTTGCTTGTGTGTGCAGCTTTTGCTTTACCAATTAAATTGTCTTTATCTCAACCCACAGGTTCCCTTAGATTTACTCTTCCAATTCTCTCCCCTGTCCCACCTGCAGAGTGAGTGAGGGGGGCCGAGATCCCAGCTGGGCTTAAACCACAATAATTTGTCAAAGGCATGTCCATATTATCCCAACCTTAATTCTCCCTGAAATACCAAAGAAATGGCACACTTAAATCTTCTTTTCAGCTGGGAAGACCTCAGATTTTGTGCCTTGCTGGTGTTGGCACCATTTGGCTATGCCTGTGAGTGACTGATGCCTCATCCTCACTACCACCTTGCTTCTTCCATTTGGATGAAAGAGCACAGCATTGGGAGGGTGTCCATCCCCCATTCCTGCCACAAAAAGCCTTGCCCTTAGAATTATTTTTCCCAATAATTACCCGCCATCCTTTTGGCTATGCCTTATGCCCATTCTGACCAGCACAGGCAGACTGCTCCCCTCACCTCCTGTGCCACACTGAAGAGACCATCACCAGGAGCCCAATGTTCTCCCAGCTTCTGATTTGAACTGCAGATGCTTGGAGGAACCATGGTCTCATGGAGCCAAAGCTCTGTGACCATCTCTGATCTCCTCGTGTCCCATCTTGTGTGAATATTGGGGGGCTGAAGGGAGGTAGGCAAGAGAAGGGACTGTTGGGGGTTTGTGTGGTGCCTCATCCTCCCTTCTGCTGTAAGGCAAAGATGTGGCATGGGACACTGGCAGTAAAGGCCTTAAAATGGGACATAAATGGGGGAAGCATCAGTGGAGGCAGTGAAGGTGGCACTGAGCTGTGCCACGCCAGGACACAGTGCTGAGCACAGTCTGCCTTTGGTGCCACCAACCCATCACTACTTCTCTACCAGCTGGGGCATGGCAACCTGGGCTCAGGTAGAGCTTTGTAATGACAGCTGTGGGAGAAGCTCCTGGGGCCTCACGAGTTGAATTAAGCTGTTTTCATTCCCTTGGGAAATGGGCCTGGCATGCAAAACCCTGTGGGTTTGTGTCTTCAGGGGATGGGAAGGTTCCAGGACTCAGCATCTTTGGGAACAGAAGCAGGTGTGCAGGGCTGAGTAGAAATGTGGTTTAGGGCAGCCAGGAGAAGATGTGGCTCAACACATGCAGAGGAACTCAGTGACACGAGGCTGAGTGGGTCACCAAACTCTTCTCCTAACTTGCCCAGGTGGAAATGCCTCCATCTCAGGTGAAACTGTAACCTCTGATACAATTCTCTTTGGACTCTTTGAAATCTTTACTTTGCTGGGATTTCATTATGATCTTGGCTGGTATGCAGGCAGCCAGTGAACTTCATCCCCAGGCTTCTTCCTAACCACATTCCTGGGGGATCCCCACTTGGTTTATTTTACCCCCTCAGGTACTTTTCAAAGTCGGGCTCAGGAGAGGGAGCACTACCATGTTGTTTATGCAGCACCAAGGTATAAGTGGGTACTCCCATAGCTCAGAAATGTGGAAGATTAAGAACCAGCAGATAAATGAGCCCCTGGTAATAAAAGATTCTGCTTCACTAACAGATTTCTGTCACTGAAACATTTCCACCAGCTAAAACAATGTGGTAAAGGAGATTTGTCTTGCCTGACAGTCTTTAAAGCTCTTCACAACCTTCCAGCTTCCCCCTGAGCTCTCCTTTAGCAAAGAACTACTGTTTCCTCATTCCTCTTTCTGGACTTGATTGTTGTTCACTTTTTCCCAACCAACCCTTCCTCCAGTCTTTTTAAGACTGGTCCAACATAAAACATTCATCATTATGGCTCAAATCATGTCCATTGGACACTGAGAAATCTCCTGCATGTGCCTGGTGGGGCCCCCAATGCCTTCAGGATGTGCCATGAGCATCACCTCAGTGTGGACCCTCCTTCCCACCCCCAAAATCCCTTCAGATGGGCCCCCCTTAGAAAGAAAAACCCTTAGAAAACCATTTTGCTGTCAGAGTAGCAAAAGGGGTGCAATAGGGAACACTGGTTTAGAGCCAGCTCCCATGAATGAGGCCTTTTGACTATCTGGCAATTTTCATTATAGAGTCAAAAGAATCATTTGTGTTCTTTCACTTTTGGCTATCAAAATTATTTTGTCTCAAAACAAAACAAAGGATTATTGGTTTTGGCTCCCTTAAGAGGAAAAATAATTTTGGCTGATGAAAAGAGCTTGATTTAAGGGGGGTAAAAGTAAAACAAAAAATTGGATAAGTGGAAGCAAAATTCACCAAATGTTTCATGCAATAAAAAAATCCCCTAAGGTAATGTTTGGAAAGCCAAATTAGGTATTAAGCCACCTTTGTTTTATTGTCAAAAGTGGCGAGTTCTGGCCAAAATGGCACTTGCAAGACAAAACCTGGCTGAACTTCCAGGAAGACTCTGAACTACCCCAAGCACCCCTGTCACTTCTAAGAACTTTGCACCTGTGTTTTTTTACAGAGGCAGTGCTAAACCTCGGGCCCACTGAGGGAAGCTGCTCATATCAATAGGACCAGACTGCTGTTCACAGCCTCCTTTCCTGGATGTCCACAGCACCTCTTCTCTGAGAGAAGAAAGGAAACAAAGCAGTGTGAAAAAAGAAAAAAAAACAAATCAGAGCAAATCATGTTTCAGCACAGCTATTATTTTTTTCCCCGTATTTCCCCCCCTCTCTACTGATACGTAAAAAAAATATATATATTATATTATATTTTCCTTTTCTTAAATTATTTCTCTCAGCCTCAGTCCCAGCCAAAGTCCTGCCCTGTCATCTGGTAGAACTTCATGTTGAAGGGGCGGTAGAAGTCCCGCAGCCTCTGCACTACCTCCTGGTCGATGTCAGGGTGGGTCCTGCCTTTTGTCTTCCCCAGGCAGTGGGGTTTGCTGCTGCCCTCTGCCTTCTTCAGGCACGGGAAGCCCTTGGTTTTGTTGAAGTAGAAATGTTTGTCAGTGATGATCCTCTTGAGGCCCAGAAAGTCCTGGACCCTGCCCAGTTCCCCTGCAGGATCACTGATCAGCCTCTCCCCGCTGACAAAGAGGATCTGCCCAATGGGGAAGTAGAGGAGCCAGTTCTCCAGGTGCTTGGCGTAGATGCCAATCTGGATGGCGCTCCACGAGGTGTCGATCAGGCCCGTAGTCCTGTTTTTGAAGGTCAGGCTCTCAAAGGTGGGGATGTCAGGCTTCTTGGAGAGCGTCTGGGTGTAGTCCGAGATGGCTCTGGTCACGGGGTCCCGCACCACCACGATCAGCTTGGTGCCCTTGGACATGGAGGAGATCCGGGCTGGGGCCTCCTTGGTGACAAAGTAGCTGGGGGTCTTCTCCATGGTGATCTGCCCCTCCAGTGTCCGGGGCATCAGGTCCCTGCCAGAGGGGGAACGAGGGACATGTTAGTGCCAAAATCCCCCGGGCAGGGTCAGGATGTGGATCATCCCCTGGATGTGGGCAGGGCTCTGGGGATGTCCTGGGGATCAAGGGCAGGGTGGCCCTGAGCCTCTGGCCCAGCCCTTCCCTCCTTGCATTTATTGTCAGGAGGCCCATGATGCTCTGATTCTGCAAACACCTGAACTCACCCTTGATTTCCCACTTCCTTTCACTGCCCATTTACCTGGAATTAGACCTGAATTCATTTGAATCAATGCTCAAGCCCTGTCCTCTGGATGGGATCCCTCCTCCCTTCTTGCAATGGTGGGAACACAGCACATCTCAACCACCCTAAGTGCCCTATCCCTTTAAATTCCTTCCTGCCCACACTGGGGTTTCCTGCACAGAGGCTTAAATTCCCTGGAATAACAGTGAATTCCTGGAGTAACAACACTCCCTTCCTGTAGGACAGAGGAATTTTCAAGGGCTGAGATGCAAGAGTTTATTTTTTGGCATTTCCAAGGAGGCGGCAAGTTGATGCCACTTAAAAATGTGCAACAAAAATGTGCAACATCAGCGCCCTGACCTCAGCAATTTCCTTCTTTCACCCAAAGATATCCCACACACCGGCTGCTTTGGGAAGCTCTTCTAGACTGAAGTGTGAAGGGGCTTGGGGCTCGGGCCAGGGTCCATCCTGCTCCATGGTCCCCTTGAGAGTTCAGAGCCCTCCTGGGCCACGATTGGGTGTGATTTGCCCCAGGATTTGGTGACTGGATACCCTGAGCTCCTTCATGTTAAACAAGGCAAGCCAGGAAGGTGTAGGAGCCATGGGAGCAGGTGACTCCCAGCTCCTCTCCCTCTCCTCCTCATCCCACCTGCATGTCACACCCCATCCCATCCCTACACCACCACACCCAGGCAGGAGCACCTACACAATGCCAGATTCCCACCCCCATCATTTGCTCACACACAAATCCATCCTGCCCCCCAGGCCCTCAGCACTTTCCCTCCCCACAGCTGATCTTCCCACTGTCCCATCCTTCCCAGGGGGAATGGGGGATGGATGGCGTTGGAATTCTGGAAACTTGGATTTTGGGATTTTAGTACATAGTAATACATGTGAGTTAAGATGGAGGACTTTGGGCAATGTCTGGGTCCTTCTTCTTCACCTTCTTCTTCCTTCTTCTTTGTGGTTTTGGGTGGTTTTCTGTAACTGGGTAAAAAAGGTCAGCATTGCAGGCCTTGGGTGGTCATTATTGGGTCAGAAATATAAATAATACAGGTGTCACCTCGTTATTGGGTAATTAGCACTTAAATAACCTTAGAAAGGGTTAGAAGCAGCCATTTCATTGCCCTTTCCTACCTTGTTAGCTAAAACTCACAAACCCTGAGACTGTACTGTAAATAAGAATTAATAAACATCCAAGTCCGAACACGAGCCTACGTTTCCCCTGTACCAATCCCAACCTTAGCAGAGAAAAAAAACGAAACCAAAAACCATCACAGATGTGGGGTGGCTGCAGTGAACCCTGAAGTTCACCACCATGCTCCCAGCAGTTCTGGTGGCAGCTGCAGCCCCCCACACCCCGACCCCTTGGCTGTGACCCCGAGTGTGAGATGAACATCCCTGCTCGCCCCACTGCGACCATCCCGCAGCAGCAGCAACATCTGGTTTGCAAACCTGTGCAATATGCCAGCAAAATTGAACTCATCTATCAAAAAAAAGCAACAATGGAAAGCCACCAGCAGATAAAAACAGCAATAATAACCAAACCTCAGGCTGTTATGCTATGAAGGAGAGAGCAAGGAATGGCCCTTCCTAAAGCAATTCCCTTTGCAAACACATTACACAGAGCCTGAGAAAAGACATGGTCCCAGAGAAGTGAAACCTTTGCTGAGGGTTTCTGAATGGGGGAAACTCTTGAGAATTTGGGACATTCAGGCTGGGGAATAAGCAAGCTGAGGAGTATGAAAGGACTCTCATGCATCCCGAAGGATGTGAGGATGAAGGGAATCACTGCTGACAGTAAGTATGGCATTTGCTGAGCAGGCACATAATTCTGCAGTGGAATTTGCCATGATTTTCCCAGAGAGAAAACAAGAAGGATGGAACTTCATAACCTGAAGCTGGAATTGGACAATTGAACCCCAATATGCAAATGGACCAAAACTTATCAAAGTGTGAGACCTGGTGACCGTTTGTCCATTTTGTGACCATTTTGGGTCCACCTTGGGGGTAGCCCTGGCCAGGCTCTTGTCCTGCCCAAGGTGTATCCTGGAGGCCTTTTAATAAATATCTACTTTATTCTCTTAGCTCTGTCCAGTCTCTGTTTCAGCCTTCCCAAGGCATCACACCCCCACTGGTTCCTGTCCCAACCTTCCACAGCTCAGAGCTGATGTTGAGCACGAGCAGGAGACACTGAACAACCAGGAGAGGGGCAGGAGAATGGCACAGACTTCTGGTTGTGTTCTGGAGAGAGCTGGATGTACACCCTTATCTCTGGCTGCATTCCCACTGCCCTGGCTGCAGCCCCAAAAGGGTGCCCAGGTCTTTACACCTGTGGGATAAAGAAGTTCCACAGAAAAACCCCTGGGTAGGTGTTAGAGCATCCAAGGACCCTCCCTGCTGTCCATGGCATGGATGTGATAACAAACACCTTCAAGCAAACTGCAAAGGGGAAATCTGCCCTCTGTTAGCTTTTCCCTGCTCAGCAGCTTTGCTGCAGCTTGATTTTCCTCCTGAGAAATGTCCAGGGTCTGGCTGGGATTTGGAGCACCCCACCCTGAGACAGTGGTGGGAAAGGAAGTCTGTTGTGGTGGCAAGTGTTGTTTTTAGGGAAGTGCCACTGAAGGGGTCATGGCAGGGAAAAGTGTTATCAAAGAAATGCTGCTCCTTCTGCAAGAGCCCCACAGCTCTGCAATCAGCTGTGGGACCCTGGGTCCCGTGGAAAAGGGTAAGGAAGGGCCAAATCCGTCCCCAGAAATACAACATGGTCACAGGGTGGATGGGATCCTCTAGACAGGGTGGAGGGCAGGGCAGAGAGGGAAAATTAAGTGTCTGAGGGAGCTTATTTCATCTCTGAGTTCTCCACAGAAACAGAGCCAGAATTTCTGTCCCCAAGAAGGAGCCAGACACCGTGGTGACAGGCATGTGACAGAGCTGCCAGCCCTGGGGGAAACACAGAGCCTTCTCCAGCATGGAGCTGTCAAACAAGCAGGACAGAGAAACTGAGGCACAGCCAGCATCATGGCTTGGTGCCACCTCACACCCCCAGAGGGGTGTGTGCTGCTCCCTGGGCCACTACTGTCACCACCAACTTGTCTTCTTCTTCCCCCACCATCTTTTTCTTCCAAATCATTTTAAACAGTGACTCTGCAACAGGAATTTATAAAAAACCCCAAAACTCACTCTGACAGGCACTCCCCTTCCCCCAGCCCCAGCCCACACTCCCAGAAGTACCATTACAGCATGTTCAGGGGATGATTGAAAAGAAAGATGCTCTAGCAAGAGTGATAACTTGATGTAACCAGGAGCGTGTATGGATATATAAATTCAAAAATGCTGCCTAAAGAGATTAATTCCTCCCTCCCATGAGGCCAGCTGCTAAGCCCAGGGGCTGTGCTAGCCCAGCAGCTCTCACAAGGCTCTGTATCTGCTTTGATGAGCTGTGAGTGTACATGGGAGTTAGCTGAGCCTCCTGCTCTGCCTTCCTTTAGATCTCAGCTGAAATCGATACACAGAAGGATGCATTTCAGGAAACTGAGAAAAAAATAAAAAAAACCAAAAGAACCTCCAAGAAAAGCTGTGAGACTGAGGAAGCTGAAAGGAGAGGGGCAAAAGATCACAGAGGTCTGCATGGAAAAAAGAAAATCACTCATGTTGTTGGATGTAAAATCAAATCCAACTGGCATTAATAGCAAAAGGACACCCTTGCCACTGGTTTTAATGAGGATGAATTAAGCTGAGCTTGGAGCAAAATAAGAGGCAGGAATAGCCCTATGAGAGAACAAGAAGCCCTGGGTCTCTCCTCTCCTTACCCCTTCTGCTGTAGAGGCATTTCCTCTGCATAAAGATAATGCTCAGGGAAATTCTAGTGGTACTGGAGGGATCTGTGATACAACTGTCATCTCCCACAGGACCCTGCACCCTCACAATACAAGTCAGGGGCCTTCGAATTTCCTTGGTCTCTGCTCTTCCCTCCCTGTGGGAGCATTGTAAACCATGCAGGATGAGTGAAATACTGCTGAAATACTCATGGGTCTCTCCCTTGGCTGTGGTCAGAAATGAAGCAGGACTGCTCCATTTCCACCAGCAGGAAAGGATCCCTGGGTTCTTTGCTTCCACAGGATGTGCTGAGGTAGCTGTCCTGCCACCATGGCAGGGTCCCTGTGCCCAGAGCAGTGAAATCCCTTGTGGGAAATGGGTTTGTAGAGAATTCTCAAAGCCTGACAGAAGGCTCACATAGTATGGATCTGTGCGCAAACTCTGAGATAGAAAATGCTGACTTAGAAAGGCCATGGGATAGGACAGACATTGTTGAGAGAGAAATTGAACTACAAACAAGTTTCAAAGGGTGGCCTTGCAAATAAGAGAAATATGGAAAATATGCAAATATGGAGAAATAGAACTACGAAAGATGTATTGCATGTGATACCCACATGGGGTAATTTTAGATGATTGGCTTAGACGCATTAGCAACATTGTGTGGCAAAAGCTGATAGGCCAAAAAACACTTATAGTGTATTGTAATTAGGAAATAGTTTGGCTTCTGATTGTGATGGCGTGAATTGTAACATCTGTACTGTCTCACCCTTCTCATGAGACTGAAAATGGAATAAAAGCCTTTAAAACACCTCTCAGGAGCCTCATCTCTGGGTCGGAAAAGAGTATAATCTGACAGACCCTCCCAGCACACAGGTTTTTACCATCTCCAGTATTCCAGAGTTGAAGCATGAAGTAGATCAGATATCAAGAAGAAATTCCTATGAGATCCTGTCACAGCTTGCCCAGGGAATGGTTCAAAGCCAGGTTGGACAGGGCTTGGAGCAGCTTGGGCTAGTGGCAGGGGTCCCTGCTCCTGCCAGGGGGGCTTAGAATGAGATGAGCTTTAGTGCCCCTTCCAACCCAAACCACTCTGGGGTTCTGGGAATACGGCACATTGAGCTGTGCTGGGATCAAAGGGACAGTTCTCAGAGCACATGGGACATGTTGACACTTTCAGGAACTCACCACAGCACCCCAAAACCCAGAGCTGGTGGCAGGCAGCCACCTACACCTGTGCCAGAGCCCAGGCTGCAGGGACAGTCACTGCTGGGTGACTGCCCTTGTCACAGCCACCTCTGCTGGGGACAAACACAGCACACCATTTATATGCCACCTTCCCAAACACAGCTCTCTCCAAGAGCCTCTCCTGCCCCCAGCTTCCAAATCTGCTCTCTCTGTGGCTGCTGCTGGCACAGAGCAAGCAGCCCTGGGAGCTCCCAGGCTCTCCTCACGGCCTATGCCAGCGTTTATGTGAGCAAGTCTCAGTATTTATGTGTCTCATTACATCTGCAGCCAGCAGCAGCTGTTTCCACACTGTGCCTGTCAGGCAGCATCTCAGCAGAGCTGCCTTCCTGCCCCTCCCTCCTCTCCTTCCAGTTAAGCTTCCCTCTGAAGTTTAGGCCTAACTGACACGGGTGCAAACCTGCACAGCCCCCAGGAGGTGTCTTCTCTGGCCCCATCCAGAGCCCCAGCACTGACCACAGCCAGTGGTGGCAGCCCCAAACCCAGCCCATGCAGCAGGGCAGGGGTGACAGTGGGACAGGGCAGAGTGACAGTGGGACAGGGCAGGCAGCCATACCCACCCAGCCATCCATGCTGTGCCCATCATCACATCCCAGCAGGGGTGTCCGTGTGTCCACCCAAGGGCTGTGCCCTCAGCTGACCCTCCCAGTTGTACCCCAAGTGCCAAGGGCACCTCCACTCCCTTCACCATTGTGTTTAATCATCTCAGCAGTTAAAACAAAACCTACTCCAGTGTAGGAGAAGGGCATACAGGTGACCTCGCCCCTGATAAGTAATAGATGTGTTAATTACCCAATTCAGCCTCGCCCCTGATAAGTCACAAATATATCCAATAAAGATAAGTGTGATAAAAAGGAGTGGGTTAGCTGGTGAGAAGAGGATCATAAAAGAAGAAGAACCTTGAGGAAGAGAGAATGAGAAGATAATGAAGAAAGATTCTGATGAGAAAAAATTCACTGCTGTGAGGTCAGTCTGGGTCTGCAGTTAGAGCCTGTTGTTGGAACCTGCAGTCACAGTCTAGCTGGGTAAAAGCTGCAGTCAGAGTCCAAAAACTTATACCTGCAGTTATAGTTTAGCAGGAAATAACCAACAGTCACAAGCTGCAAGGGAAACCTACAGTAAGAGTTTGCTGCAGCCAGAGTCACTGAATAGTTAGAGTCCAGATAACTAAACTGTAAAGAAAAATAAACCAAGACCCTTTTCATGCTGTAATAAACAAAAAGTGTGTCCTAATTCATTTCTGCCCTCTAACAAGAGGGCTGCTGCAGCACTCCAGGAATCTCACTGCCTCCAAAATGGGCTGGGACACCAAGCTGCCCGTGCAGCACTGAAGGAGGAAGCAGCTGCTATCACCCTGTCCCGAGGTCACAGCCAGGAAGCCTCGTCCCTTCCTGAGGAGCTGGGAAATCCATCTAAGGAATGCCGTGGAGAATGCAGCTTGTTTGCTGATAACTCCAGAGGTGAAGATCCTTCCTGGACCTCAGGCTGTGACCTTGCTCAGGAGGAGCAGCAACAATCCTGGGCTGAGGGCAGGGCAGCCACGGCACACGGAGCCAAGCCAAGGCGCCTGGGCAGGAAGCAGCCATGTCCCTGAGACAAGGGGGTCACACACCCCCAGGAGAGCCCATCAGAGCAGCACAGCCCCCTTCATGTCAGCCCCCTTCATGTCAGCCCCCCTTCATGTCAGCCCCCCTGGCTGCAGAGCCGCGGGGCTGTGGATTCAGGGGCAGCATCTGCACGCAAAGAGGGGGCTCAGCTCACCAGCCCCGTGCCCCCGCTGTGCTTCCCGTGCTCAGCTCCTGCCCCGCTGCTCTCCTGGGGATGAAGGTTGTGTGGATCAGAGCTAATTACAGCACGCAAACTCTCTGTCTAATTGCTCTGATTAATTATTGATGGGCTGAGCTGCTGCTCTGAGGGCGGCAGGCAGTGGGGAGCACAGTGCTCAGGGGCTCCTTGTGCTCAGAAGTGACCCCCATGTCCCAGCATCCCGTGACCAGTCTGGGAGAGGAGACTGTGCAAAGAGGCTCCCAAAATTCCACTGTGCTGGAAAAGCACATCTGGAGACCACCAGTGCCTAAGTGCTATTGACAAGCAGAAACTCCCTGATGTCATTAGCCCTGCAAGCCATTGATTTTCTCTGCTGGAACAAGAAACTCATCGGAGCTGAGGCAATCACAGGTGGCACTGCCACCTCCTCTGGGCTGTCCAGCTGGGGTTTGGGAAAGGGGTGTTTCAGAGTGGTTTTCTTTCCAATTGCTAACTGCTGGTAAATCCCAGCCCTCTGCCCACCAGGAACAGATGAAGAGCCCCAGGGCTTCAATATGTGTCCATCCTTTGTATGGGAATGGAGACACCACCAGGCATCCTCTAAAGGATCTTTCTGTGCCAGGGCTGGGGCTGGGTTCATCAGCAGTGCTTCCCCCTTGGGCTGGCCATGAGCTCTTCAACCCAGCCCTAGAGCCCCTCTCCCAGCACTCCCAGCAGCTCCAGTGAGTGGGAAGGACAAACTCCTCCTGTCCCCATCAGACCTGGACCCTACACTCATCACCTCTGGTCTCTCCAGCACCATGTACCTCTCCCAGTGACAGCTTAACCCCAGCAGTGGGCAGGGCTCCACACACAAGCTGTTTGAGCTGTTTGCCAAATTCTTGCAGCACCAGCTGATGCTTACAAGGGGGAAAATCAGGCTCACAGTGATTTCATCATATTTCCAATGTAGTTTCCAAATGAAAAGTGATTCTTCATGACAACCTGCTGACTCCCCTCTATGTCGTGTTATGCTGAAGGAGGATTTTCCAGCTGAGGTAATGGACATGATCCTTTTACATCCTTGCACCCTGCCCTTCTCCCTGTGCAAATCAAGAGCTCCCTCTTGTCATCCCACCACGCACGAGGGTCAGTCACTGCTGGAAGAGGACAGCAGAGGACATGGCTGGACACAAATCCCATGAACCCAGCACTCACCTAAAGCAGAGTTTTGCTGGGAGGTCCTTGCCTATTTGTCCACTGCATGTCTGCACCGTGGAGAGGAAGATCCCAACCTCTTCCCATCACACAGACGGATGCCAAGAGCCACAGCCTTGACAGAGATCAGCACAGCCTTCAGCCTGGACCTCACCTTCCTCAATTACAACCTTAAACCATCCAGTTTCGGCACCTGCATTGCAATTTTTGTTCATTTTAAAGATGTGCCTGTGTGGGCTGGGGTTTATGCCCATCTAGGATGTGAACAGAGCAGGAGATGGCACATGTTCTGAAAAGTTTGAAAAGTAAAGACTGAGGGATGAGGGAAAAAAAAATGGGTACAAATAGCCCAGCACATGATATAAATAAATCTCCGTCTCATTCTCCCTCCCTAAGGGCACCTCTGAAGTCTTACATGGGTGTATCCTCCCAGACATCTTCCCAGGAGCTGCTGCTGCTCTTGGAGGGACCAGGGCTGCACCTTCCCCCACCTGGCCCTGGGGAAACCCTCTTGATGGGCTCAGCCAGGACTGAAGGCTCTATAATAATCCAGGACTGAAGGCTCTATAATAATCCAGGACAGAAGGATCTACAATAATCCAGGACAAAAGGCTCTACAATAATCCAGGGCTGAAGGCTCTATAATAGAGAGAATATGGAAAAACCTCCATCTCCAAGCCAACAACCACCTCATATCTCTGTCACTCAAGGATCTCCAAGGCCACACATTTCAGCCCTGACTAAGCAAATCATCTTAAGGAGGAAGGTTAAAGAACTGTTTGTTATTGGAATTGTCTCCCTCTTTAGGATTTGTTTTTTGATGAATTAACTCCAGCTTCATTACTTCATGATATATTTCCCTTGACATTTAATTATACTTACCCCAAACACATTAAGCCAATCAGTCTGAACAGCTTCTTATTAATATGCAAATTTCTCCTTTGAAAAGCCATGAATCTGTGAAAAAATCTCTACAGGCTTCAATTGGGCCCTTTGGGAAGTTGGGAAGTTTCCCTGAGAAATACCCTCCCGGCCTGAGGCAGGAATCCAGCCCCACAGACACTTCCTGGTGCCTGGGTTGGGAATGGGAAAAGGAGCATGCTAAAGCACCTCCTCAGCTCTGGAGTCGTGAGCATGAGAGGTTGGATCCTGCAAACCAACACAGTGTTGGCAGCTGATCCCCATGCCAGCACCTTTCCATGGGAACCACTGTTTGTCCTGTGTGCAAGTCATCCTCCTCTGGGACCACAAACGGGAGGTTTCATGTGGGAGCTGCAGAACATTCCCTGAAACATCAGCTTTTAGCAAAACAAACAAGGATCTGCTTCTCCTGGTGCCACGGGCAAACGGGACGTGATTTGCATTAGGCAAATAAATTGAACTGCACAATTAACCATCTGCCCTGGAACAGATTTAAGTTTTGCTTTGAAGCATCACTTCCAGCCTCCCTCCACTCTCACATCCATCTGAACGCCGCGGGATTTTCTGCTGGGAAACCAGCTGGGAATTAATTCATTGAATCATTCCTCTAATTGGAGAGAAACATTAGTGTAGGTACCACAGCCCTGGTGGCCTTTGGCCTCACGGATGTGTTTCCTGTGGATTACACCAATGGACAAACCACAAAACTGCTTCAAAACCTCCCAGAGCCTCCAGTTCCCACCAAAAGTCTTTAGTCACCAAACCAAGATGATTTCCTGGGAGCTGCTGAGTGCCACATCAAGAAAAAGTTACGTATTTCATCTTATTTCAAGAGAAGTTGCAGGTTTTCTTAAAAAACATCTAATTTTCTGTAATTTTTTTTTTATTCCCTACAGTTAGACATCTAAGATCAGAAATACATTGCAATCAGTGTACTATATAAATAGTCCAATTTTGGGAAACAGCTCTCATGAGCAATAAAGAAACCCAATTTACTAGGCACTATAATAAAAATATCTCTTTTACCATATAAATCAAACTGAAGTGAATGGATGAAAAAAAAAATAAACTCAACCCCCCTGGTTTCTGCCCACAGGCACAAGCAGACAGCCCTGGGGAAGGGCTCTCCTGCCCTGTATAAATATATACAAGAGCAAATCTGTTAAAAATTGCAGCCACCACTTTGTTTTCTAAAGGTCCCAGTTTATCCTTCGTCAGAAGAAGGAGGGCTGGGGAGAGGTCGGCCAGAAACACAATCCTTTCCTGTATAAACACCATAGTCTGTGCTGGTTTTAAGTGCATCATATGGTCTATATTTTATATGTGTATATATAGGGAGAGAGAGAGAAAGAGAGATTTTTCAAGCCAGTCAGAGACATAAAGTGATCTTATATCATCTAAAACCAACAATCAGGCTTGGACTTCTGGCAGTTTTCCTTGCAGTCGTCCCTGCCACCCCCCTGCCCCTTCCTCCCAGCTGCTGGAGCACACTGCTGTCTGCCCCCATTATTTGTCACAAAGGCATATAAATCACTGTGGAAACTCTTATTATCTTATTTTCCCTCTGCTTCTCTCTTGTCTGTTTGGAGAAAAATTAATGCATTCGTCTCTGGAAAAATGTGCAGTCTCTATAATTCAGTTTTAAAACAAGCACAACTAGCAAACGGATAGACCTCCGTTAGGAGACTCATTTTTCATGCCAGTAATTGAACCCTTCCCTTCGATTTTTCCTTTGGGTGTTAAAGACAACTGATGCCTTCCTGGAATTTGCTTACGTCTCAGAAAGGTGGAAAGACAAGACAGAGAGAAAAAGCCGCAAAGAAAGATGAGACAGAGGGAAAGAAAAAGAG
>VXBB01001741.1:199235-217131 GCA_013399915.1 Illadopsis cleaveri
AGGGGAGAGGAGAGGAGAGGAGAGGAGAGGAGTCCAAAGCACATCTTAGAGGCTTGACTGTCTCTGTAGAGGGACCTTGGGGAGCTCCCAGACAAACATGGCTGGGACTTTTCCAAAAGCTGGTGGAGCTTTGATTTGGACAGCTTCTCACCACCTAGGCTGCTGAGGAAATCCATCCCCATCACAGGGACAGTTCAGTGTCCTGCAGACCCATAGATCACCAGCCCCACTGCGTCCTGCAAGAACCCTAAATGTGGCCTGGGGACACAAACAGTGTGTAGCTGATGCCAGAAGTTTCATCCTCATGCCTCTTTCTGCAGCCAGGTAAACTCAGGGCATCGCCACTCCTTCCCTCCCACTGCCACTGGCACATCTGCCCCCACCAGAAAACAGGAATCCAAACCATCAGTTTTCCAGAAAAAGTCCCCCTAGAAAGACAAACCCCCCAAAATCACAGCCAGCTTGAAAATAATCCCCATCCCTGGTGCTGGGGGATACCTCTGCCCACATCCTGATCACTTATCAGCCCTGGGGCTTGGTTAAGAAGAAGCCAGACAAAAGTGAAAAGTAAAAGAGGGACACGAACAATCTCGCAGGAGAAGTCAGGAATAATTCCAGAAAGGAATCCACAATCAAGTGAGTGCTCAGGCCAGCACAAACTATTGCTCCTTTGTCTCTCACGACACTATCTCTGTCCCCTGGGAGCTGCATTATTGCCTGCAGTACATAATGCAATTTGCTCCTTTTCCTTGTCTGCCTCTTTTTCCTTGGTGCAAGTGCAGGCCGTGCACACTCACTGCAGTGCCTGTGCTCCTCCCGTGGAAGAAGAGAAGGATGGAAGAGGAATTAAGATGGGAACTGGAGCTGGAGAGAGGGATGGTGGTTCACAAGCTGCAGACAACGTAAAGGGGAATAAAATGTTGTCTGAAAATTAGAAGGACATGGAAAACCCACTAAATGGAGGTGATTTGTGGGGAAAAAAACAAAAAAAAACCCAAAACAACCCAACAAAAAACCCCAGTGTTCCTCCATTCTCCTTCCCTCTGAAGAAATGCCACTAAATCTCAAAGACTGAAAATCAAGACCTAGTGAGTGCAGGGACTAAACTTGCAAAATTAAGGCAGCTGAAGCTGGAGGTAGGGAAATAATATTGGAAATGGGCAGTGGATGCAGCAGGCTGGGACCTGCTGGGATATGCAGCCACACCTGGGGAGTTCTGGACACCCCTGGTTCTCTGGAGATTGTGAACTGGCTGCTGGAGTTTTGGGAGATGGATTTTCTCCCTTATCTGCAGAGGTAAAAGGATCTGTCTGCCAAGATACTGGTGTGGAGTCCTAAACAGTTCAAGAGAGATTATTACAAAGTTTTGGAAATTCCTGTGGCATGCCCTGCACTGCTGGAGAGGGTGTGTGCACATCTCTGTGTGTATCTGTGCCTGTAGAGAGTTTTATGAAAGACCCAGACACCTCAAAGAACCTCACTGTTGAGAATAGAGGTCATTCCTTAAATTATGCTGAGATATGACATTTTTATGTATCACTACACATCTCGTCCTGCTGCATGGCCAAAAAACCCCTCTATCTGTATTACAAAAAAAGAGGAAGCCTGACCTCAGGCTATGATCTAAAATACATAGAGTCACACAGGTTTACTCTTGGAGTGGTTCTTCATCCTTCCTGTGCCAATTCTTTGTCCTTTTGCTAAATGAAACTTTAATGGCTGGGAAAGGGCTCTGCACTTTCATTCCCAGAGCAAAGCAGTCGAGTGCAAAAGTCTCCAGAAAGCAGAGAGATGAAGAAGATTCTTCCTGGCCTAATTTGCAAGTTGTGGGCAAGGCAAGGGCCATGCTGGGGAAGCTGCACAGAGATGGATGCTGGTCTCTCCAGCCCCACAGTCGAGGCAGGGAGCTGAGCCACCACTCACAAAATCACACAGCAAGAGCTCTTCCCTGCACTCAGCAATTCCGGCTTCTCCCAGGGAATGCATCACTGTCTATTCCAATCTGGGAGTCATCTGACATATTTCAGGAGGTTTTAGTTTGCAGCAGATATCTAAATTTCATGGGTAAATGACACAGCATGACCTGCTCTGTAGGTTTGTACCATGCTCACCTTCATGTCACAGGAAAGGGAGGTGGAGGCTGAGGTTTGGCTAGTAGTGTGACACCGAGGTTGTTCAGAGTGAATAGAGCTCAATAATGTGAAAAGGAAAAAGAAAAAGAAAAAAGAAAAAAGAAAAAAGTAAAAAGAAAAAAGAAAAAAGAAAAAAGAAAAAAGAAAAAAGAAAAAAGAAAAAAGAAAAAAGAAAAAAGAAAAAAGAAAAAAGAAAAAAGAAAAAAGAAAAAAGAAAAAAGAAAAAAGAAAAAAGAAAAAAGAAAAAAGAAAAAAGAAAAAAGAAAAAAGAAAAAAGAAAAAAGAAAAAAGAAAAAAGAAAAAAGAAAAAAGAAAAAAGAAAAAAGAAAAAAGAAAAAAGAAAAAAGAAAAAAGAAAAAAGAAAAAAGAAAAAAGAAAAAAGAAAAAAGAAAAAAGAAAAAAGAAAAAAGAAAAAAGAAAAAAGAAAAAAGAAAAAAGAAAAAAGAAAAAAGAAAAAAGAAAAAAGAAAAAAGAAAAAAGAAAAAAGAAAAAAGAAAAAAGAAAAAAGAAAAAAGAAAAAAGAAAAAAGAAAAAAGAAAAAAGAAAAAAGAAAAAAGAAAAAAGAAAAAAGAAAAAAGAAAAAAGAAAAAAGAAAAAAGAAAAAAGAAAAAAGAAAAAAGAAAAAAGAAAAAAGAAAAAAGAAAAAAGAAAAAAGAAAAAAGAAAAAAGAAAAAAGAAAAAAGAAAAAAGAAAAAAGAAAAAAGAAAAAAGAAAAAAGAAAAAAGAAAGAAATATGAAGTGTTCTCCAGAATAGGGATGGATGGAAAAAACCCCAATTCGTGACCTCAGGTTCATAAGTCAACTTGAGTCATTTGGATCCAGGTCAATAAACACTGTTCTCCCTCACTCAACACTGAACTAGAGTGGGCTGGAGGCTTCAGGTCAGCTCCTGAAGATAACTCTCAGCCTCTCCTCTTGCAGGGCTGCCCTGCT
Source organism: Illadopsis cleaveri (assembly GCA_013399915.1). Classification (NCBI taxonomy): domain Eukaryota; kingdom Metazoa; phylum Chordata; class Aves; order Passeriformes; family Timaliidae; genus Illadopsis; species Illadopsis cleaveri. The sequence continues at coordinate 202,301 of VXBB01001741.1, forward strand.
TAGCAAGACCAAGCCCTCCTTCACCATCCATTTCTCAGCATGCCCAAAGAGAAAACCCAGCCTGTGTGTGCTTCTTCTTTCACCATGCTTCCCTGGGAACACGCCAGGAATCACAGGGAGAGCTGACCGAGCTCACACTGACACTCCTGAGAGCAGCAGGGATTTTAAATCCCACAGCCCACCACAACAGCCACCCATCACCCCAGGGTGGGGTCCCACCTTGCAGGGACCACGGGGACCCTTGGCAAGGTGTGATCTCTCCATTCCAACACGGAGAGCCAAGGAGGGATTTGGAAAAGGGTTCTGAGCCTTGGGAGTCCAGGTCTTCTGCTCTTAAGCCACTTTGGAAAGCCCAGACAGGACCCCTGGAGATGAAGATTTTGAAGTGTGATCAAAGAGACTTGACACAGCAAGGAGGATTAATGTTTCTGCAAACGCACAGTGAAAGCTTCTTAGTTATTCCACTGGGGTTTTTTTTTCNCTTCCACGGGGGTTTGTGCTGGACATGAGGAGCTGGAGAATGATCTCCATCTGGACAAGCATCATCCCCAGCCCTTCCTGGTGAGCCTCACCACCATCGCTGAGAAAGCTGCAGGAATAACTTATTTCATGACTTTGGTTACTCTTCACTGCTCACATCTCCCTGCTATTTTTTATTCTCCATCACCAGCTTTTACAGTCAAAAACTGTAGAAAGAAGACACAGCGGGAGCTTTGTTCCCCAGCTTACATACTTTTGATGTCCTAATCATTCCTACCACCACTTCTAATCCTACTGCACNCTGGGGTTTTTTTTTCCAAAGGGGCCTAAGGGAGTTAGGCACTTAAAACTCACTCAGATCCTTTATTTAGTTTGCAAATCCTGCACTGCAGCAGCGCAGCAGTGTGACCCCTGAAGCATTACTTTTCCAGCGTGTCTGCTTGAGTGAAAAGCTGAATTGATTCTGGCTGTATTGGCGGCGTCCTGCAGCTGCTCCTCACCATCCCAGTCTGCCTGGGGAAACAGCTGAGGCTACAAAGTATCTGAAGAAATAAAATAGGACACCACACCGAAACCATGTGGGCTGTGTGTTCAAGGGGACCTCTGGGAGCAGCTCCAGGTCTGATCTTGATGCCTTGGGAAGGCTGACCTGGAACAGAGACTGGACAAAGCTAGAGAATAAAGTAGATATTTATTAAAAGGCTTTTAAGGACACACCTTGGGCAGGACCAGAGCCCGGCCAGGGCTACACCCAAGGTGGACCCAAAATGGTCACAAAATGGACAAACGGTCACCAGGTCTCACACTTTGATAAGTTTTGGTCCATTTGCATCTTGGGGTTTAATTGTCCAATTCCAGCTTCAGGTTGTGAGGTCCCATCCTTCTTGTTTTCTCTCCTCAGCCCACCCTTGTTTGTGCTTTTGGGCCTGAAAGTTGTCCTTGGTGTGCATTTGGGAAAGGATTTGTTTTGTGTCCCTGCTGTGTGCAGAGCTGAGTGACACTGACTGTGAGCTCAGAACTGCACCCCTGGGCAGCACAGAATCTGAAATACATGAAAGATAAAACTTAAGGCATCAATCCCTTCCACGGGGGTTTGTGCTGGACATGAGGAGCTGGAGAATGATCTCCATCTGGACAAGCATCATCCCCAGCCCTTCCTGGTGAGCCTCACCACCATCGCTGAGAAAGCTGCAGGAATAACTTATTTCATGACTTTGGTTACTCTTCACTGCTCACATCTCCCTGCTATTTTTTATTCTCCATCACCAGCTTTTACAGTCAAAAACTGTAGAAAGAAGACACAGCGGGAGCTTTGTTCCCCAGCTTACATACTTTTGATGTCCTAATCATTCCTACCACCACTTCTAATCCTACTGCACAGCGTTCCAACTTGGGAAAATCCGTATGAGGGAGCTGGAAAAAAAGACAGAAACAACAAGCAAAGAGCCTGTTTTCACGCAAATATTCCTCACCGTGATAATGATAATGATAACAATACCACTAAAAATAATAATAATGAGAAAAGCAGATCATGGTCCGGCTGCTTTCCAAGCCTTCCCACAGGATTTCATTTCACCCACCTCATCACCACAAACTGGTCAGGGAGCCCCACCCACCAACACAGACGGGTTGTTGGAGCCACGATACACGTGACATGCTATTGTCCCTAATTTGATTAATGAAGCCATCACGCCAACGGAGCGTTCTGCACACCCCCAGCACCTTGTTCCCAACCCACACCAGGAACTTCCCAGCAGAGCATTAATTCCCCAACACTTGCCTTTCTCAACTTTGTCAGGTAATTGTTTATGAAAAGATGAATGTATACAATAATACCGGGTGAAGGGAGCTGATGTATGTGCTGTTAATGAACGAAATAATCAGTTTGGTAATAACTGGCATGTGTATTTGTCAAAGGGGAACCAGCAGGACATTAGCATTCTGCAGCCACCCAACCTTTATCTCCCGGCCTTGTGTTTGACAACCGCCCCCAGATAGTCCATGAATAAAATACAGAGTAGTACCCAGACATAATTAAACTGCCAATGTGGATGTACCTAAATGAACTTGATATCTTAATGACACTAGATAGCAGGGGAATAATGAAGGCGGTGTGAAAGGGACGTGCATAATGAGCACAGACACGGCGGGCCGGCGCTGCCCCGGGGACCGCGGCTCCTCGTTAGCACACCCGGCTCCCACGCCGCCCCAGGGAACCTGCCACACCCCCCGTGCAGCTCTCAGGACACGGTGCCACCCCCCCAGGGGACAAGGGCTGCTCCTGCAGTGCTGGACAAAGCACACGGGGGATGTCTCGCCCTCCCTCCCCCAGAAATCGCTGCTTTGCTCCGTCTCTCTGCACCTCACCCTGCCACAGCTGCTCCCCCAGAGAGCTCTGGCATGCTGCTGTGCGGTGCAGACGTGATTTTAGGAGCACTTAATGTGATTAAATTACCAGACATGCTCCTTTTTAATGGTTTTTGTTGAGTTTAGTTTGGGTGTTTTTGTTTTGTTTTTTTTTCAGCACAGAGATGGTTTTTGAAGAAGGAAGCTGCACCTCGGGGATGGGCAGCTCAGAGGATGTCCCAAGATAATTCTGCAGCACAAAGCTACAACCCCTCATTCCCATCACCTCCACTGACATGGAGCCAGATGTGTCCTCTCCCAGCGCCTATGGGTGCAATCCTTCCTCTAGAGGATGCTGCGCATCCCTGACAGTCATCCCTACAAAGCTGGGCCAGTGTGAGACAGGAATTTACACCTGAAAGGCAGGTTTGATCCCTCTCCTTTGGGGCAGCACCACACTGGGCTGCTACCCCACACTGCTCAAAAGGTAAGTGTCACTTACTGCTCGAATGGTTCCAATTTTAGCAGCAAATGAGTGGTGCAGAGTAAGTATCAGTCTTATTAAAGACGTAATAATGGGAAATTGCAGCACACACTACAGGGGAAGGAACACTCCCCCAGCACACAGGATGCTGCCCTGCTGGTATTTGACAGCAGCAGAGTCCCTGCCTTCTGCCGACAGAATTCCAAGATATTTGAATACAATAAGCTCAGCATGTAGGAAAGCAACTGGTGCAATAGGCTTGGCTTGGCTCTGTAGTGATGGAATTGATGGAAGGCTCAGAAATTGTCACAAAGCCAGCGTGGGAAATGTGACCTGGAAGAGGTCATGTCTCACTCTGTAAAGCAGGTTAGGAAAAATTGCTTTCATGCGAATAGAAAAAGTACACCAGGTCTGGGGAAAACCATTTTAAATCCCTGGAAGTGTACAAGGTCAGGTTAGATGGGGTTTGGAGGAACCTGGGCTAGTGGAAGATGTCCCTGCCTACAGCAGGGGACTTGGAATGAGCTGGCCTGTAATCACCAAGCCAAACCACTGGTGATTCCCTGATTCTGTGAAAGTCCAGCAGCCAACACAGCCAGGAGCAGTGCTGAGAACAACCCACTGCAGGAAGCACAGCAAGTATGATGCTGGGTGTGGAGATGGTTAAGAAACATAACTCCTATTTGGGCCAGGACAAGGGAAAAGGTGCCCCCACGTGGGATAGACTTCCCAGGGAGGTGACAAACAGCAGGAATCTGGGCATATGCTCCCCACCATCCTGTCCTGAGCAATGACAGTCACCACTGGAATGGTGCAGCCAAAGTGCTCTGAGTTCCTGCCAGGTGAAACCCTCAACTTACTGCACACTCAGCCCCTTTCCCCTACTGGATATTTGTCCCTGGCTGCCAATTCTTTAACCATTGCTTTTCTTCCTAGGAAAGACATCCCCATGGTGCACCCTCATGAGACAATAATGGGATTTCATTAGATTAAATAACTCCAATGAACCCCAGAGACCAACAGCACTTTAAACACGGAGCTCGGAGTTAGAATTACAGTTATTTAACATTGATTAGATTACAGGGTAAATCCAATTTCTCCCTACCCATATGCTGGCTATGATTTGTCTAGTGGGAGATGGCATTCCTGGAAATCTCTGCTGAGGGAAGGGCCCGTGGCTGAGCCAGCAATGTCAGGGTGACCCATGGGCTTGTGCCTGAAAGTCCTTCTGCAGAGCAGGGCTCAGGGGATGTCCCCTTCGTCCCAACCCTTACTTTGCTCCAAAGCTCAAAGGTATATCTGTATCTGGAACGACTGAGGGAGCTGGGGTTGTTCAGCCTGGAGAAAAGGAGACTCAGAGGTGACCTTATCACTCTCTACAACCCCCTGCAAGGTGGCTGTGCTCAGGTGGGTGATGGTCTCTTTCTCCAGGCAGCACTGACAGAACAAGAGGACACAGCCTCGAGCTGCACCAAGGGAAATATAGGTTGGATATTAGGTAAAAGTTTTTCACAGAAAGAATAATAAAGTACTGGAATGATCTGCCTGGGGAGTGGTGCAGTCACCATCCCTGGATGTGTTTAAACAAAGACTGGATGTGGCACTGGGTGCCATGGTTTAGTTGAGGTGTTGGGGCTGGGCTGGACTCGATGATCTTGGAGGTCTCTTCCAACCTGAATTCTGTGAATTCTGTAAATTCTGTGAATCTGCTGTGTTGGCTTATCATCCCCTCCAGCAGGAATATCACCAGGAAATAACTGGGCCTCTCTGACCCACTGACTCTGAGCCTGCCTTGGCTGAGGCTGGTAGTCACTCCCCAAAGCCCCCTCCTGACTCCTTTCCCCATGGAGTACCAGGGCTTGTGGCTCTCAGCAAGGGAAATGCCTGGACCCCCTGGCACTGCCCACCACTGGAGCTGCAAGGGGAGGAGAGCAGGACAGTGCCCGGGTCTCTCCCTGCTCCTCATCTCCAGGATCCTGCTGGAATCTATTTTACAGCTTTATGCTGGGAGTGGGCTGGAAAAGGTTGATCAGGGCAGGAGTGAGATCATCTCAGGGCTCCACTCCTGCATCTGGAGGTGAGGACAGCAAGGGGATGGGATGGCTCTCAGTGCACAGAGCACTTTCCTTCCCAGTGTGTGCCATGCGCTTAATGCCTGGCTCGGGAGATCAGCCCCGACAGAGCTTCCTCTGGACACCTTGGCTGATGCATCTTTTGGAAGCTGAGGGGTCAAACAACTCCTAAATGCATCCCCCACAGCCTGACTGCAAGGATGGGAGCACCAAGAGCAGGGACACACCCAGGATCAGCTGCGACCCAGTGGTTTGCTGTCAAACACCTCCAGGGCAATTAGGAAGCCTGGAGCAGATGAAGCTGTGAACTCCACGGTGCAGCCCCTCAAAAGGCACAGCCCCCTCAAAAGGCACAGCTCACTGACCCTGTCACATCACACCGTGGGGACGGAGGTCCCCAGGATGTGACAGGGGGCCAGCACCCCGTGCACAGGCAGGGCAGAGCTCAACCTGTCCAACACCAAACAAAGCAGCTCCGGCGCTGGGACAGGCGGGGCCGCCCAGGGCTGACCCCGACCCGGGGCACTGCTGATGGTCAAACTCAATTAACTGCTCTGTGCTGCATCTGGGTCAGCCTGGGGACTCCTTCCCCTGCCCTGGCCTCTCTGACTGCTGGCACGTCCTACTAAATTCTCCTTCTGTTCCAGAGGTGCTGGGAGGAAGGGCGGCGGGGCCAGGAGCAGCCAGGGCAGCATCACCTGTGACAAAGTGACTTGTGGCAAAGGCAGCTCTGGGTGCCTGTGCTGGGCTGATCAGGGATCACACCCTGGGCATGTGAAAACAAGATTTCAGCTCAATGTGACTCCTGTGTTCAAGCCTCTGGGCACCTTCTGTGTCTGCCTGTGGTCAGAGCAAACACAGCCCGGGGAGGGCAGGGCTGGAGAACAGATTATGGTGTTCACTGGCTGCAGGAAACCCAGTCCCAGCCCTCCCAGCTGCACCTTTAGCAATGAGCTCAGTGTTTTGTGAGTTCATCAGGCCCTTGCTCACCACCAGCCAGCTGAGTGTGTCCCAAAGCCTCCTCAGCTGCTCTGGACACGACACAGGACATGCTGTCCAGGCCACAGCAATGTCCATGCTGGCCCCTGGACCTCTCTCTCTGCAGGAGCCCAACAAAATCCCATCCCTGGTCCTAAGGTGGGACCAGCTGAGCAGCTGGACAAGAAACATTTGGTGCTCTGCAGGACACACATTGACACTCAGCCCTTCACACCCACCCACGGACTGTCTGGGGGGTTTTTGTGCTTGCTCAGAAACCTCCAGCAGCCCTTTAAACCCAGACAGGTTTGCACAGGGCAGAGGAGTTGGGCTGATGACCTCCAGGCAGCACAAGAGCTGACAGGGAGCAGGGGTTTGATGGCCATTTCTACCCAAATTATCCCAGATCACGGTGCAAAGTGGAAATGGTCCCTTCTTTCCTACCAACCACGTGATGCCAACTGGAAAATTCATCCCTGCATGCCAGCTGGATTTTTAACCACACAACACCAACCATAACTCCCCTTCAGTAACAGTTATGGGAAGGTGAGTCTCCCTGGGTCACCCCGTGGTCCACAGGATAATTCCTGTGCCAGCAGCAGGAGCAGAGCCCTGGGTCCCTCCCAGATGAGACCTGGCAACTCTCTCAGCTGCACTTCATTTCTGGTCCCTCATGTTTAGCAGCTCCTGATGCATTGTTCTTTGCCAAGCACTTCCAGGGCGCTTTTTAGACTCTTTTAGCTAAAAAACCTCCCATGGCAGCCAGTTTCACAGCTTAATCTCACACTGCGTGAGAAAAGCCTCTAATTCTGCTTCTTTCCAACCTGTTGCTGATGGTACAGATGGAGACATGAGAGGGGGAGGAGGGACAGCCACGGCCTCAGTCAGAAACCACCCCATGAAATCTCCTCCCAGAGGCTTCTGCACTTGTGGAATGAACACGCAGAAGCCAGGGCTCCCCAAGCCCTGCACAGGAGGTGCCAGCTGTCAACCCCAAACCACGCTCCTCTGGCCCAGCTCTGCATGTCACTGCCTGTGCTCTGCTTGCTGCAGGCAATGAGGTTTTCCTTTTGTGTTTTTATCCCCCTTTAGAGGTGATGAAGGCTATAACAACCTTTGCCACACACGTACAAGAACGCTGAATACCAGGCAAACATTTACAAATATTCAAAATCCACGCAGCAGAGTTCAGCAGTGCAGGAGGAAGGGATTATTGTGCAATATTCACTTTATGCCTTGCTGAGACACGCAGCTCTTGCATGCAGAAAAACCCAAACTGTCTTTCAGAACAACCAGCCCACAGCAATCAAGAGCAGAGCACCCCAAGCCCTGTGGTGGGGCTCTGCCAGCAGGTCCATGGACAGGGAACAAAGGCAACTGGAGCCAAATGAAACGGCAGAGGTCATTTTTAGGGGCAGAGACCAGAATTACCCGAGATGGAAGTTAGCCCAGACGTGGGGATTAGCACCCTCAACCCTTGCGAGAGGCATCAGGGGAACTTTTCCTGACCTTCAGCACCAGCAGCTGGTTGAGGAGCAGCCTGGAGGATGTGGCTGGTGCCAAGGGAAGCTGAGCACATGGTGAACACCCATGGCTGATGCTTGTACCAGCCAACGTCCCCTCTCACCTCAGTCAGGGGAGATCAGCATTGGCTGAAGGTGTGCCAAGAGGCCCCACGTGCTCAGCCTCACCCCCCCAGAGGCTCTGGGTGCTTTTCTGCCTCTCTCCCCATCAGCAGAGTGGAGCATCCTCCATTCCAGCAGTGCTGCTGATGGCCATGGCGTGGCACCAAACACAGGGGATGGGATCAGCCGTGCTGTGGCTTTGCCAAAATTTTCTACCAGCAAAGGTTTGGGGAAGTGAGGAACACCCCAGGTGAGGCCACTGACCCAGCATCTGTGTCTCATAGAAGGGAGATCTCCCTCACTCGTGGCTCTGGCACATCACCCAGGCTCCTCCTGCCATCACCAGCTTTACCTGTGCAAACCACAGCATGTTAATGGCACAACACTAATTGCACCCACTAATTGCTTCCCCATCCAGGCTGGAGACCCTGCCATGGGCACAGAGCAGGGAAAAGCTGTGCCTTGCTGCACCTGGAGACCCAGGGACCCTCCCAATAGCTTCTTATTGAGGCCCAAAAAAAAAAATCTTGGCAAGGTACAACTTGGAGTCCAGCAATGCTGGAAACCAAATGGATTTAAGGAGCAAGTTTCCAACTGAGGTAACAACTCTAGAGCCAAGGTGCAGCTGCAAAATGGGAAAAGCAACTGGTCCTGCTGGCTACAGAGGCTTGAAGCACATCAGCACTGTGGGGTCACTGATCTGCAGGGTGTTTTGGGGTGTCTCAGCTGAGCCAGGCACCTCCTTGGCACAACATCTCTCCTGGCATCACATCTCCAGCCTCTCACTCGCTAACTCTGTGCTGGAGGAGTCAGGACACAGAGCATCATCCAAGTGGGAAATGCAGATGTTTCCTCACTTGTTCTACTGAGCCAGTGCTGGGGATTTCTCCCCGGAATTAGGCTTCCCAAACTGTCCAGTTCAGACTGTGCAAAAGGGTTTAAATAATGTCAAAAGATGCTCCGTGATGCAACACAAGACCATGAAGGCAGAAGTGGAATAGTAATGACAGAATGCAACACTGAGAGCTGAAAGCTGCAGATATGAACACACAGAGCCACACATGCAAAAACACAGAAGGCAAAACTATTGATCTGGTGATTTTCCATAAAAGGCTTCCCCAGACACTTTGGTTTATGGGAGGGAACCTTCTTCCAACAGGCAATGGCAGAACAAATCAGCCTGGCTTTTTTTGCAATTTTTAACAAAAAAAGACCCCACTGGAGAGAGAAATAAATTATTAAATCAATAAATAGCCAGCTTCCCATCATGATGTTGCACTTGAACCTGAACATCTCTCCCCAGGGGATGATGTGAGAAGGGTGGTTGTGGAAAGAAATGATCCAACTGTTAATATCCCAGCCTGCAGCCACCAGCTGTGCTCAGGAACTGGAGTCAAGGGGTAGAGTTGGGAGCCAGGCAGGATCCCACTGAAGCTGCAGGAGTTTGGTGCAGGAAAGGTCCCCAGATGCCTGGAATTGCCCCAGTGGGATTTTCTTACACGACACTTGGGCACAGCTGCTGGGCCATGGGGAAAACACCCACAGGAGCCTCCCAAAGCTCCCCTGGGGCAGCAATGAGAATTTCTCCTCTATCTCCCACCAGAGACATACCCAGCAGCCTGGGGGAGTTTGAGCAGGGATCTTCATAGCCTGCAACAGATGGTGTTGCAAGAGAAAGAGCACGTAACGAGTCTCCTCACTTCCAGGAAGCAAGAAAGATGGTCTTGCCACGCACGAAGGGAGCCGGCGATTTCTTCTGCTGAAAGATTTCCTCCTGCAGAATCACATTATTCAATGGAAGAAATGCCAGGAATAATTCACTTCCTCAAGCAACTCTATTTATACTCTCGCTCTGGGCACCATCCTGCTCACGTAGCTCCTGGCACAGGGCTCAGGTTTGGAGCTGAACGTGTCTCACCCTAAAGCATGAAAAAGTGAATTTCCTGGGATGGGGGTTATGCAGGAGAAAGGCAGAAACAACAGCCACTGTCACAATGCCTGGGATGAGCCCAGATTTTGCATGAACACCCTCACTGCCCCACCTGGGGCTTTGCAATGGGGTAAAACCCCGGTATCCAACCCAAACAACACAAATTTAACTGCAACCTAATTCACTTCCCTCCCATAATACCTGCACGTAATGAGAATTTGCAAAGATTTATGGCCACAACACCCGCCCCTGCTGCCCCTCGCCAGCATCTGCTGTTTCCCTGTGAAAGCAGTTTGGGTTACCTCAGGATTCTCCAGGGAAAAAAGCACAATTAGCAGCTCAGGAGTTTCAATGCCTGTGTCACACAGGGGGCTCATGGGGGGTTATTCCCAGGTTTTCTGATCACTGGCTGTTTGCTCTGAACTCTTTGGAAATGCACCAGTTCCCTTCCCCCTCCCCAGACCTCACTGCTCCTATTATAAACTTCAAAAGGTCAGGGTGAAATCTAAGCTGGGCTGGGGTAAAGACATCCTGGTGGTGATGGTCTGGACCCCAGACTGAATGGGATGCCCCCCAGGAGCCCCCCCTCGAAGGCAGCAGAGCCAAGGCAGCAGGACAGGCTCCCTGCACAGATGGAGACTCACAAAATCCAACCAGAGTGATTAAAGCAGGTGAATCTGCTGCTTCTCTCAAGTTTATTCCAATTTTCACCATAAATGAGCTCTCTCCCCAGCCAGCTGCAGCTTTGTGCTGCTCTCCACGAGAGCTGGCTTTGAGAATGTTACAGACAATATCTTGGACAGCCAAGGCCATATTTTCCCAATTTCTCAGCACCAGCAGACAGGGCCAGGGGAGCTCTATTTCCAAGTATTTTGGGTCAAGATTTTTCCAAGCATCAAGAGCCACAAGGTGGGTGAGAAAGGTGCTGCTCTCTCCAGGACTGGAGGGTGAAGCAGTACAGAAGAGGAGGATGGGATCTATAGACTTCTGAACCTCCCCAGTTTGCCCCTGTGCAGACCACAGCATCTGGAAAGAAGACTCCAGTAAAATCTTAAATATTTATTTTGATGCTTTCTGATAGGAATGTGGTTGACTTCTCCTAATAGTCCAACTCAGGAGCTCACTCCATCACCAGGAACAGACACAAATCCTGGATATGAACTTCTCCATTAACAGAAAACAGAAGGGATATGCAGAGATACCAAATGCTTGAAAAATCCATCAAAAATAATAACCCTTTGGGCTCCATTTAAGGAGTAAGAGGGGAAAGAGCCCAGCCCCAGTTCTCTGCAGGGAGAGTCAGGAGTGTCTGTACAGTGCCAGCCCTGGACAGTCCATCCAGGTGCAACAAGAGGACAGCCAGTTAAACCTGTGTCAAGGCTACAGCTGCTCTGCCAGCAGCTCTGGTGGGGCTCACCTGCTTTGGGTGGTATTTAACCCATCAGACTCCATATAATTCCTTGTGTCTGCTGGAGAGAGGTGTCACACCACAGCCCCATTGGTTCCATCCCTGCAGCACAGGGCACTTGTTGTAATAAGTCAATCAAGACTCCATTTTCCTCATGCAGGAGAAGCCAGTTCTTTATTCACATCACTTATTTTATACAGTTTTCACAGACCTCATGTTCAATACCTATTGGTTGGTAGTTTTCTTCCTACTCCATTTATTGGTCAGAAGGTGACGTGTGTGTACGTGCTAAGATTCAGGTTGTTTACATTTTTTCTTAGTGGGTTCTCATGGAACTAATCTAATCCAATATTTATGCAGGTGCACTTGTTTCTCTCCCCAAGAGTAGGTTGTTGTGTTAACCAACTCTTCATACCCAAGATTGTTTCTGCATGGGAACTTGCAAACTACTTAACAGCACTTAGAAGAAATGACAGCCTAGCTATTAACTTAGCAGAGCAATGCTTAATTTCATATTTTAAAGACCTTTCTTTTATAACATTTTTTACCTGTCTGCAACAGGCAGTGACTTCCCCTTTACACGTGGGCAAACTGAGGCACACCACAGCATCTCCCCAGCCATAAGGTATCAACTTCCAAACTGTTTCACGTCTCTCCAGAAATTCCTTGGAGTATCCAAGCCCAGGCAGTGGCAAAACACGTGAGCACCAGAACCAGTCACTGTCTCATACAGACTCAGTGACTCCAGCCCTGATTTCCCCAGCATTTCCAGCTCCTTTTCCCCAGCAAAGAAAGGTCCCTTCAGCCATCCACAGACCCACCTCATCCTCCATCTGCAGGGACTCCTAGCCCAGGAACCAACACAGGCAGTCTCCACTGTCTGTGCCAGGCTCAGCCCATCCCCACCTGTTGTTTACAGTGAATTAGCTGCACTTTGGGGCCAAGACCACCTTTTGTTCCCTTTTTATGCAGTACTTGGCCCTGGGAGCTCAGTATAGGAGGTGTTTGATTACACAGCTAATAAATAAACAAGGACCTTGATCCTCTTCAGCATGTGGCTGGCTGTCCAAGGCTGCAATTTCCAGAGAAACTGCTGCAGGCTGTGCTGGATGCTATTAGTGATTCAAATGTGTTTGGGAGACGAGATGTTCCCAGGACAAGGAGAAGGTGCTGCTAAACCAGACCTTCCTACACACAGCAGGGAGTGGAAAAAACCCAAACTGGTTTAAACTCAAGGTCTAATAACACAAGCCATGTTCTGTGCTGGGCACACCCTGAACACAGTCAAAGAGCTGGTGTTTCTTGCAGAAGCAGCAAGGATGGCTGAAGAAAGGTGGGAAGATGATCACTTCAAAGTAACTACTGCCACAGCATCTCCCTCATGCAGGGGGGTTTGCAACAAAGTCTTTCCTCCTGAAAGCCACCTGGACCTGCTCCACCTTCTGTAAATTGTATTCACTGTCCTGATGTCCCCCTGACATCACCCACACACTCCTGCCCCACACACCAACATTCCCAGCCTCCCTCCCACGCTCACTCACTCACAGAATGCTCTGCTGGATGACAAAGCCCTCAAACCCCCTGCTACAGGAGCAGCCTGGCCCCTCCATCCCCAGGGCTCTGATTTCACCCTAGTTGGAGGCACAGAGGATGGGACACAGCTCGAGGTGGGATGCAGCTGCTCGCAGCTGATGGGAGCATGTCCCCTCCCAACAATCCTCCTTTTCCTGCATCTCAGACCTCCTCAGCATCTGAGATGTTCTCTGCTCCCTTCGACTCAGAATTATCAGTGGTTGCCTAGATTACAAAGAAGCAAAAAAAAAAAAAAAAAAACAAAACCCAAAAAAAAAAAAAAAAAAACAAAACCCAAAAAAAAAAAAAAAAAAACAAAACCCAAAAAAAAAAAAAAAAAAACAAAACCCAAAAAAAAAAAAAAAAAAACAAAACCCAAAAAAAAAAAAAAAAAAAGGAAAAGAAACACCACCTTGGAAAAAAATCCCAAGAGGACATTAATTAGGAGTCAGAACTCCCCAGCTCTGGGAGGATCGAGGAGGAGCAACATTTAAACTGATGGAGTAACTTTGAATTATCTTTCATCTCCCCCCGGATCAGATGTAATCCAATGACATTAACTTGGCTTCACACTAGTGAGAGTGGCACTGGTGCTGCAGAGGCAGGGAGATTAAAACATATGAAATAAATGTTCCTGGGGTGACTGACAGTATAATGGCATTCCAACAGGCAGCTCAATCAGTGCGAGACTAACAAAAGATCAGAGGGAAGGAGCCAGATTCGCCGTATCACCCGCAAACAGATATTTGCTTTTAATCCACGCCATGACTGGCTCAGCCCCTGTTCCTGGGAGTTTTCCCCAGGCTGTACAGCCGTTTTCGGGTGGGGGTTGGCAGTTGAACTCTATTAAAGCCCATGCTCACCTGCTATTGAACTCTGTTAGCTCAATAGCCTTGTTCAGGGCTGGAGCAGCAATTTCAGCTCTGAAGTCAATGCGAGCATTGTGGGCTGCCCCCTCCCTCCTTTTGTCCCTGCTGCATGAGGGGACTCAAACCCAAAACAGAAAAAGCTCCTTCGGGCACACAACTCCCCTTGATATTCAACCCACACACAGGCAGAGGTGTCACGCTCACCGAATTAAATCCCACCGGCGGGTTTTACAAAGTCAGCCTCTCCGGGGGACAGCTGTCCCTTATCCAGGGGCTGCAAGAGCTCCACCCTTACTCCATTTGATCCCCTGGATGACGTTTCCACGCACTGTGTGCCACCCCAGCAGGTGACCTGCACGTCCCCAAGCCCGTGCCCCACAGGTACACCCGAGTGGCTGCTCCAGGAGCATCACCCCACTGCTGCAGCCACAGCTCAGCTGGTCCCCCCACGCTCACGGGGGAGCAGCTCTTTTGTTTCCAGGGGGAACCAGGCTCTCCTCACGCCCCAAACCCCACAGCCACCCCGTCCCTGTGACAGCCCACCTCCGTGCTCCAGTGACAGCAGAATCAGCTACAAAGGCTGGCTGGCCCTTCAATTCCGCAACAGCCACCAGCTTTTTTGTTCCCTGGGCCAGGGCACCGGCTGCCTGTGCCGGCTTCCTGCTGAAAACAAACCCAAGTGTTTATACCTTGTAATGACGCTGTTTAGTCTGACTGCTGGGAAACAGCAGCGCGCATGAAACCTAAGCCTCTGATGCCAAAGATAAGGAATCGGGACCTCTGGCAAACATCTGGCCATTTCCCCAGCGCTGAACCCTCATTAAAGACTACAACAAAGCGTGCAGAGAGACAGGTAGGGGTTTTTTTTTAAATGAGTATTTGTAGCAGGCTGGTAGCTGGTGAGCTGCACGCTGGCACCGCAGCTCTGCCATCGCGCCGGGACTCTGTGTGTTAGCAAAGATTACTCACACGAGCAAAGCCAGCAAGATTAGGTCTCAAAGGAATAATCCCATACAAAGAATTCACTGTACCTCAGCCTCCACAGGGCTAATAAAAAAAAAAAAAAA